>VZRO01000763.1:154439-188431 GCA_013397915.1 Daphoenositta chrysoptera
GCTGCCGGGCTCTGCAGCCGCCGGCGCCGCGGCCTGACCTCTTCCGCCTGATGGACTGGTGAGTGCGGGCGGGGCGGCCGCGGGCCCGGCCGGCCGCGGGTCTCACCCGCCCTGTGTCCTGCAGTGACCGCTCCTTCCGCATCGACGCGCAGCAGCTGCAGCGGCGGTTTCGGAGCCTGCAGCGCGCCGTCCACCCCGACCGCTTCGGCCAGAGGCCGCCGGTGAGCGCCGGGCCGGGCGGGAGCCCCGGGCGGGGGAGCCGGGCCGGGAGGGCCCCGCGGGGCTCGGTGACCGCCAGAGGAACCCGCCCTTAGCCTTGGGCTGCGCGGCGGGGCCGCAGCGTCGAGTCCCCGCCGCTCTCCCGCTCGGGGAGTGAGGGGACTCGCCTGTGTTTGTGTTTCGGTGCTGAGAAGAGGCTCTGCCATGGATTTGCGGTGGAGGTGGACCATGAGGGGCCGCTGCGGTTCGTCAGGCCTCAATTGAGTGCAATAACACAGCTCCCAGGTCCACAGGGCATTCTCAGTTTCACACAGGGACTGGTGTGGGGACGCTGTTTTTCCTCATGTAACGAAGTGTATTTTGCCACTTGTTATTAGCTGGCAATTATTTGCCATTCGTTTGCAGAAAGAGCAGCACTACTCTGAGCAGCACTCTTCCCTGATCAACAAGGCGTACCAGACCCTGCTGAACCCTCTGAGCCGAGGTCTCTACCTGGTAAGGTCTCCCTTAGGTATTACAGAGTTCTGTAACTAACCCTGGGGGCTGGTACTGTTAGGGATCGCACCTTCCATTCAGTCCTTAATGTGCTCATTTGCATTCCTCTAAAGAGGGTCACCACACACTGAAGGGAGACCAGAACCAAGTTTGTCCAAAAATTAATCAGCTTATCGTCTCATTTGCTACTCATCTTACACTGATTTGTTTCTCGCATCACACATTTTGTTTGGCCGTGGCTTCTCATTCAGAATTTCAGTCTGGCCCATGGAAACGTTTTTTATGTTTTTTTGGCTTTGGGTAACTGCTGATTTTTATGGTCAGCCTATGTATGGAGTTAATTTTCAGGCTGACTCCGTTTATGCACTGTAGGTTTATCAGATATGAATCTGAGTGTGCCCCACTAAAAGAGTTAATATTAAAGAAAACTATTCCCACTGAAATAGATGTAAGAATATTTATTTTCAAATTTCCTCTGCCAGCTGGAGCTGAGTGGAGTGGAGCCAGCACAAGAGACAGACTATGATGCAGACTCAGCGTTTCTTATGGAAATCATGGAAATTAATGAGAAATTAGCAGAGTCCAAAAATGAGGATATCCTTGAAGAAATTGAAACTTTAATTAAAGGTAGGTTATGATTTGAGGAATTTGTACAGAACTAATATCCTGAATCTTGTGTAATACAAGAGTCTGAAAGCTTTTAACTGTTTTGGTATATTTCTTGTAGTGTCTTCAATTTGTGTTAGTCTGGAATTGACTCACTGTAAGAGCTTTGGCCCTGTCCCCCCCTTTCCAATGTTGTCTTTAGTGATTTATACACCTAAACATCACATCTGTCTTGAGAACATTTGTATAACAGTACCTATTCTGATGTCAAAATAAGTATATATAGACAATAAAAAGGAATTTACTCAACCTTCATCAGGTGAGGGCTAGTGAATTGTTCCAAAGAAAAAACCTGTCAGAATGAAGTTGAATAAAATGCTTGTCTGACCACAGTAAATGATGTTATTTATATTGACATTGTAGTTCCTTCACGTTCTTCATCTGGCAGTCGTTATATTGGGTGGTTATTCTCCTTGCACAAGCAACTTTCTTTTTATATTGTTGGTGATACCAAAACATTTGGTTACTGATACATTTAAGTCTTTGCAATAACAACCTTGTGCCAAAAGCAAGTAGAATAACTAGAATAAAAACTGAGTAGCACAGGAGAAATTTAACTGTAGCAGGGTAAACTGATACACCAAAAATAAGTTAGATTGCTGGAAAATTTGCAATCATGTACGTGCGTTGGAATTGGTGTCAGTAAACCTATATAAACAAAGAAATACATGTTTGAAATTATAATTTAAAAAACATTGACAGCAGTATTATGAAAAACTCGCTTGGCTCCCAAAGGCTGAGACTAGTAATGAACTTTCCCACCACGGGCAGTCAGAATGGAGTGGAATAAAATATCCTAAGTATAACAAAAAGTAAATTAAATAATTTGTTTTGCAGTTAAACAAGAAGAACTGACCAGAGAGGTGACTGCTGCTTTTGAAAGAGGTACCTGTTTGTATGAAGTTTTTAGCTGCCATACATATCTGTCAAATGCTTAAAGCTCCACATTCTCTTACTGGCAAATATTTCCTGAGCTATGGAATAGAAATACTGCATTAACAAGGGGTTTTTGTTTGGTATTTAGAATAAGTACTTCTAAACTGACATTCCTGCTGATTCGGGAAATTCAGGACCTCACATTAACAGCAAAGTCCAGTACAAAAGTTCTATTCATCTTGCATCTAAATAATCACTTGGAGTGGGAATGTGGATGCTAAGAAATTGTTAGTGTGTTATCCAGAATACTGGGAAGGACAGACATCATCTTAGACATATTCTGGGGTTTCACACTTGAATTTGGGAGATGTTATTCAGTCCTGGAGCTGCAGCAGAGCAGTGGGTGCTGTTCTTTGCAGGAAAAGCCACAGAAGCTGTGTGGCAAGTAAAAGCCTGTTCAGCCTAAGGCTTTGGGGACTTCCTGTGCAATAATCAACATAACTTCATTCTGCAATGGATAGGCACAAACTTGTACCGTTCCTGAGCTTCTGAAGCTGGGAAGGAATCTTTGTAGTTCTGTGCCAGGTCCAGAATGCTGCAGGTTTGTCAGCGGTGGGTGTGTGTAACTGCAAACATCAAAGCAGTGCTGGCTGGGCGTGCCTGTGAGGAGTTACACTCTGTTACTCTGTGCCCTGAGAGGGACTGTGCTGCATCTGCCTTTGTCAGAAGGTCATAAACCACCCTCCCCCTCCTCTTGTTGAACTGAGGAGAAATTGTTTCAGTATCAGTTTTAGAATTGGCACTATCCAGACCAGACGCCTTCTCATTTGCGTTTTTCCGTTATGTCAGTTGGTCTGTTTATGCACATTTAAAACAAACAAACCCGTTTGTCTTGCCTAGTGGGTATATCAATACTGCACCCATTTTACAGAAGTCATTAAAGGGTATCCATTCACATTTCTTTTCCAAATTGTTCATTGTTACATGTTCTGTGGAAGATTTGAGTTGAGGTGTTCCCAAACCATCGAAGATTAAAACAATAGGCAGCATGATTTTATTAATGTCTGAGTCCTTGCAGCTCACAGCTCTAAGTACTGAAACAGGTGCTGTCACTAAAACCTTGAGATTCATTTTGAAAATGTAAATTAACCTCTCCCTCTGTAAACTAGTAATGTTTTATTTCATTTCAGATGATCTTCAAGAAGCTAAGAAGCTTCTGGCAAAAATGAAGTATTTTGCAAACTTAGAAGATAAACTAAAGGCCAAGAAGATCCCTTCCTGATGTTGCTGTTAAGAATCAGTGTTACTTTCAATTAAACAGATGGTTATCAAAATCAGATGAATGGTGTTTGTTTCCATTAAAAGCTTTAATTCTGAGAGGAGGAAAATAAATAGAAAAGAAATCCAGTGCTTGCACTTCAGTAATGGATGGAATTTGGAAACGCTTACAACCAGGAAAAGTTGTACTGGGTAAGGTGGGTCACTGTCCTGGCAGCCACAGGTGTTGGAAACAAGTGTCAGAGAGGCACACAAACACCAGATGTGAGATTTCTTACTTCCTAACATGTGAAAAATTTATTTTAAGTTGAGAAAGAGTCCAGGAAAAAATGCTGGAGATGCAGCAGAAGGCTCATTGCTCTCTCTTGTCTCCTCGTGTGTGTTCTCTCAGACCATCTTTAAAATTCTTTACAGGTTAAAAGTATTTGATTCCTGTCAACTCTCCTCTCTGCTACTTCATGCTTTTTGGTATATAGATCTCAGTCTGATAGGAACTTACCTTCAAAACTAGAAAAAGTTTTACCCTTTTTCATAGTTTACAATGCTAAAATACTAGGTTAGGGGGAAAAAAAGCAACCCAAATTGAAACCCCAGGAACTCTTTTATCAGGATACAAGTCTTTATTACAAATACCAGTAATTCAGAGAGGTGCTGAACTGTTGTCATACAGTACAGTAGTAGGACTGGATGAGGAGTGTCTTTAAGGCTTTCAAAGTTACATAACTGAAAACCAGAAACTAAATACCCCTATTTCTACATAAACCGGAGTATTTCAAATACCAGTTCTCAGTAGGTCAGTTCTTGTGTGGGTTTTAACAAGAACTCACAATGTTACCCTCAGCAAAGCATTTGGATGTGCCCGAGGACCCAGACTGAAGACAGGACTTTGAAATGCAAGAAGAGTCACTGAATAATCTGCAGAATCTGCCACTGAACATCCTCCCTGGCATTTCTGCATCCATACAGCACCAGGTTACAGCTAAACATCAAGTCTTCTACAGCTAATATAATATGGTAATAGTATTTCACCAATACATGTTTTAACAGCATTTCTGCAGTATTAACTTGCCTGTAGTTATGCTTCCTCTAAATACACAGGAGGATTTATTAAGCCACTTGATCACATATTACATTCCTAACTTAGAAGACTACATTCATAATTCTCACTGAAGTTCTGTTACATATGTGAAATTAGGCAGAAATCTTTAAAAATTCATCTTGAAGTTCTCTTCTTTCATGAAGCTCCGTTTCCTTTTTTCTGGCATTTCTTCCAAAATTAAGCTTGTGAAATTCCTTTTTGATTTCCAGAAAAGATTTGTTTTTTGTCTCAGGAATTATGAGGAAGATGAAAGCAGCAACAAAGAAGCACTCCAATAAGAACACCACAAAACAATACTGCTGCAGTCCATTCTGAAAATAAATGTGATTGCAACATATTTCAAGTGTAAAAGTAGGTTTGAGAAAATAAGCTTTTTGTTTCCATTCACACTTAACATTGCTGCTCAGATATTTTTAAAAGAGTCATTCAGCCTACTCTTTACCTGTAACTTTTTAAAATTTTGGTTTTTAGACTGTCAAGTGCTGTGCAATTACTGGGTAGACTTTTATTTTAAAAATAAGATAAACCATTTAAGCACTAAAAAATCCACAATCTAAGGAAAAGTCAACATTTGCTACTTAGCTGTCACATATTTTAAGTTATATAATTCAGGTTTTTCTGAATTTTAATTTTTTCAATGCTATACATTTAAAAAAAAACCTGTCTTACTGAGAAGCAGAGCTGAACCATGAAGAAAGGACAGGCAGATCCAGATACCCTGATGCATGCTGTTCCTGCAGGTTTTGCTGTCAAGAATATGTGCTAAAACTAAAAATACAAAGCTGGAGATGAAAGCCTGTCTTGCCTTTCCTAATCTTCTGTTTACAGAACTGTCAGCTCAGCAAGTTCTCAGAGGTGTGACACACTGGCCACAGGTACTACCTCAACTTTGCTTTGCTATAAAAACACAAGCACTATTAAGAAACGTTTTATCTAGATCTCAGTATCTGATTACGTTTTTCTGGTTTTGACACCTTCTCTCTTTTTTTAATCTGAACATGAACATTACCCCCCCACTGCATTTCTTTCACTTTTCATTTATCATGTTATACTGGGGTTTGTGATATGTAAAAAATACTTTAGGAGGGACTGAATCTAGTTAAACTCATTTGAGGGTCAGTGTGCATCCTGGTCAAGTGTCAATAATATATAGAAGTGTCTATAATACAATATAAGCAATGGGATGGAACCTGGGAGCAGATGAAATGGGTGGTGAGAAATTGGAATAGGAAATTGTGCTGTGCCTACTCACCACTATGAAGGGAAAGAGCATTCCAATTGTGAAGAAACTAATCCAGCTCACAGTCCCTGCAATCATCTGGGCAGCAGGACGTGAGGACTGTACAAATAACTCAGCTGTCAGGGTGTTTGTTATGCCACCTGGGGATGGTTCAAAAACAGAACAGAGAATTGTGCTAGATGTCCATCTGAGGTATTTCCAATGCTAGAAAAAATTGACTTGCTTTTGAATATGCCATCAGCTGATCTGTTAGGATTCCTAACAGCAAAATTCTGAGGCTACTACCCTTGCAGGAAGTGTCCCACTAAAACACAGCCCCATTTCAGCAGCACTGATCAGGGAGCAGGCACTTTCTGACAAGTGTCCAACTCCTCTGCTCTGAAGGGCAGGACTAAGCCCTCCCTCACACGTAGAAGTGTGCATGGTAAGCCTCAGCTGCAGGCTACAGGATGGCCCCACTCGGGTTCTTCAGCTAGAGCAGGAGAAGCTGGGCTGCAAAGGCTTCCTGCCTTGAGACACCCCACCCCTCCCAGAGCTTCCACCACTCACACACGTTCCTGTGCAATACCTGGTCCCAACCCAAAGCTCAAGATGAAGGCAAATACACATGCCATGCTCATGTAAGGCACCCAGGAGTACAGCTCCTGAAACAGAAGACAATGAGAAGGTTTAGTTCAGATTTTGGTAATTCGGTTTTAAAGTCTGGTTTAACAGTTACGTTTCCTTTTGTATTTTATTGCAACTAAGACCAGCAGTCTTTCATTACTCTTTTACAACTAACTTATGTAACTGTACTGCTTCAGAGAAATTAAATAGTGTTCATTCAATAATTTATATTAAATTGTATCACAGAATTACATAATCGTAGTGTGGTCTGGGTTGGAAGGGACTTTAAAGCTCATCCCATCCCCCCCCCTGCCATGGGCAGGGGCCCCTTCCACTATCCCAGGTTGCTCCAAGCCCTGTCCAACCTGGCCTTGGACACTTCCAGGGATGGGGCAGCCACAGCTTCTCTGGGCAACCTGTGCCAGGGCCTCAGCACCCTCACAGAGAAAAATTTCTTCCTGGTACCTAACCTAACCCTACTCTCAGTTTAATCCCATTCCCCCTTATCATGTCCCTATGTGCCCTGTTCACTCTTCACTCATATCATGTGATAGGAACGAGTTCTTTGTACCTGGTAAGTCAGAGAGAAGGTCAGAACAGTGCACCAGAGTGTCATGAGGACATAACCCCCAATGATAAGGCATCTTCTTCCCACATGGTCTATCAGTAAACCCTGTGGACAAAACACAATCTTCTGTGAATATACTGATCTCATTTTCACCAATATTCTTCAAGAAGAATCATTACTCTTCATACAGGGAGGTAGAACAAATTGCTCCTTACACAAGAGAGGGCTGTGAGACATTCACAAACTCCAGTGCCGAGTGTTACATATGGGATTTTTTCTGCCAAGATCCCAGCTTGTTCAAAAACGTAAGTTGCATAGAAATAAATCTACAATAGAAAAAAATCCAAAAACAACAAACAATGAGGTTTTTCTGGTATTTAAAACATTGTCTGGAAACAAAGTCATGTTCATACTAAACATACAGATCAGTGTATTTTATATTGTGAGTTACTAATTCAACGTAAGCAGCAATAACAATCTGTTAAATTCATGTCTAAGTAAACATACTGATATCATAAAAGCAAATAGGATTATTCAACTTACTGAACATGCTTTATATTCTTAAACCAAACACACTGGGATAAGCTGATCCACCTCTAATTACTTTTCCAGAAGAATGTAAAAACAACTATCAAGTAATTCTTTTAAAAAGTTTACGTAACAGAGACACAGAAATGAGAAAAAAATGAAAAAAAAAAGAGAAGCACCAAAATAATGCACGGACATTCTTTCCCACTTATCCTATTACTCTGAGCTTCTCCATGTGGATCCTTTGTGTTAATAAATGGTTGAAAAGCAGGTGGAAATTAAATAATTACTTAAGCTCTTTGTTCATATGAAATCTTACAGCATTAATGCCACTGAGCTGTTGGCCCATTGTCATCACAATGATAGTGATGAGCTGCCATCTCACACCACGGTCAGTGAATAACTGCCAGGGCTTCTTGGGTTTCTCCCCATCCAAGGCAAAACATTCTCGCTGGATGTCTTCCATCTCCCTTCGATAGTCTGAAGAACCATGAAATCGCTTCAAAGCTAAAACAACAAAAAAAATCATTTATGTTTACCTATTAACTGCAACTCCTGGGAAATCATCTCTTTCCATAATAACCTGGCTTTTGCTAGGATATGAAAACTTTGCTTTGTGACTTGTTGGTTCCTTGCTGGTTTTTCAGCATTTTTTGCTGTGGTGGATTTGGAGAATTCTGTGGTATTTCTTCGCTTCTTTTTAGAGGAATATCTGACCTTAAAATATACACCAAGCGAAATATTTTGTATCTGAACCTCAGACCTTCAAATAGTTGTTTCCTTAAAGGACACTCTTACCAGTTTGAAATGTTTCACTTAAATTCTAGGTAGATACTGAGTCCTTTGTTATGGCCCTGACTTTAATGTTGCCATTGGGATGCAGCTAGTGAGCTGGAGCAAAGACAATAAATCCTTCTCCTAAGACAAATACAATCAGAAGTCATTTGGATCCCAAACTAAAATTTTTCCAAATGGTCCTAAAACCTAAAGAGTATACAGCATCAGTTCCTTTAAAATCTTAACGATTAAATATATTTCAAGTGACAATTTGTCTTCCTAAGGCCAACAGTAGGACTTTTGATGATCCTGATAGCAAAGTTTCCTCTGAGAGTAACCAGCTTGAAGCTCCAGTCAATGAACTTATATTTGAAACAGGATAATAAAATTTTGTTCATAACTCACTGGAGGAAAAACATGGGCCAAAAAGCACTGGATGATATAACTGTGCTGTATGGATTAGGATAAAAGGAGAATCTGGAACCCAATATACTCACTGTACCCTTCTGAAGAACAGAAAGTATAGATGCTGGATATTACCTTTGACACAGCTCAGCTCATCACCTCTGTCAATGAGAAGGTATCTGGGACTTTCAGGAAACCATGGAAGGAATAAAAGTTGGACAAATGCTGGAACACAGCTGCTGGATAGCAACAGAGGCAAATGCTTTTCTCCACCTAATAATTCTCTGTGAAAAATGTGGAAAAAGAAGGCAAGGAAATATAATAGTTAGAGATTGGTTACTATGTAGTGCAGTCTCTGTTCTTGGAACTTCTAAGTTCCAGCTGGATGAAGGCCCTAGCAACTCCCAGTGATCAGACAGGGGACAAAAACAGTGGCAGTGCTATGATACAGAAACATGAATCCTTTGCTTTCAAGTCCTGTCTTGCCAACATCCACTGACTCCAGCAAGAAATTGGCAGAAAGCAGGAACTCAGCACAAATGGACCTGCTTTCCTGATGCTGTTCTGGTGACCCATCTAAACTGAGACTACCTCCCTGAGGAGACAGCACTGATGGCTGGCAGTTGTAGCAATAAGGTGGCCCAAGCAGGATTTTCTTCTTCCAGGGGGACCTTGTCTGAATTCTAATGTTACAATGGCACAAGGAATGTTCTGCAATGAGCTGAAGGAAATAGAAATCCTTTATACGGGAGTAACACAAAAAAGAAAAAAAAAAGTATTTCTTGCCTCAAACCAATTATTTGTCCTGTCAGAATTCCCCCAGTCAGAAAGATGGAAGTCCCCATGGCCAAGCCACCTCTTAGATGTTTTGGGGCAAACTCCCCAATATAAAGAGGCTGCACACAGAACCCAATACCTGCAAGAAAATGGAAAAACATTTTCCTATCAATAGAAATTACTTTGCAAAGAGTTACTGAACCAAAATACATAGGAAACGGGACTTAATTAATTTCCTGTTAATTTAGCTGTCTTCAGATTCCAAGCTAAACTACAGAACATTTTCATCATAAACATGTATCATAAAACCTAAAGGATCAGAAGTAACAATAATTTATCATTCACCATAGTTTATTGATAGTAGGAATAAGAAGTCATTCACCTGAATTTATGCCAATCAAAAACCTTCCAGCAATCAGTAACTCAAACAATCCTGTAGGAAAACTTATCCCCATTAAAATGGAGGCTAGTATTGCTATAACATTATTCATCAAAAGAGCTCCTTTCCTAAAGAGGAGGAACAAAATAATAATAATAATAATAATAATAATATACAACCACAGAACAAACAAACAAAAAACTAATTAAAAAAACAAACAAACCCAAAACCAAAAACAACCCACCCTAACCAGACATTAAGGAAATCTGCAATAACGTGGTTTTTTATACAGTTTTCCTTTCTGAAAATGTGGGGAAAAAATGGGCTTTATACTGAAGAAACATGCTATTCCCTGGAAACTCAGATATTTGATACAAGTGCTCATGTTTTTAAAAGTGTCTAAACATAAGAATAATGCATAAATATTACAGAAATGCCTGACAAGGTAGGAATGGAGTTTGTTCATTTAGACACATGAAGTGCAACAGATGAAGCAGCACGTCCCTACTGGCACAAGGGTTGCAAATGTGTTGGGGGGCAACTCATGTTTCCAACACACTCTGTGTGCATTCTCCTACTCAGATTTCAGTAAATGCAATGCAAAGACTAAAGTCAAAGGTTGTAATTCAGGGCTCATCCTTCAAAGTCACATTGGCATAAACTGTAAAATTCTACTACAAAACTCACTTTTAAAGTGAAAAAATATGTATAGGCACCCAAGGCACTCTTTTCTCACACTCTTTTTCCACTTATTTACTTTCTATTCCAGGGGGAAGGCAAGAAAAGCAAACATGCTTCTATATGCCTGCTGCTGCAACTGACCTGCCCAGGCGGATTGCCATGCTGCCTCCAATCAGGGCTCCACACAGGCCTCCGAGGGAAAAGATAGAAGCAATCACAGACCAAAGGAAGGTCAGCAAATCTGGGTTTAGCTCCTTTTCATAGCGACTACTCCAGGTCTCGTTTAAGAACTTGTGTATATGCTGCAGTAGAAAAGAGTGATGAATGTGTAGGATTTTATACAGCCCTACAGCACAGCAATACAAATAACTTGCACCCCAATCCTGAGAACCAATTCTGGGAGTTAACAAGAGTTATCGTCTGACTGGCAGAATCTTCCTTGAGCACAAGGAAGACTTTGTGTTTCCTACTCCACACACACCTCAAAGGCCACAAGCAGCTTTGCTTTGTGCCCTGCCTCAGGTGCTGTACCAGAGGAAAAACACCACCCTGATATGCACTGCCACGAGAGAGCTCTGAGGTCCTTCTGAACAGGGAGGAGAACAGCGTGGATGGTTGGCCCTACTGTTTTTAGGAACATCTCAGAGCACAGAGGCCTTGCAACCTAAAAAAATTTGCTGTCAGGGGGACTAATTCTGACACTTGATCTAAATCTCTCTGTCTTAGTGTAATCCAAGAAGTCATAGTAAAATCCCTTTTTCAACTCTAATAATACTCCACCTTTTTTATAATATTCAGGTGTCAGGACTTTTAAGCTGTTATTCCACATGCTTGGTTTTCTAAAATTTGCCTTTAGAAACTCTTGAACTGACATGTATCTGTAATCAGAGGCTCCTCTTCTTCGCATGCAAACGAAGCCTACAGAAAAACAAACTCCTTGGACTTTCCCTCTGTTCCCACCATATGACATGTTCTTTCACAAACAGTTTATTTTAAGCTTTGTAAAAAGCATACAGTGTTGTAGCAAATTCAGTCTTCGCTGTTTCCCAAGCAAATGAATCAGCTGGTGGCAAAAATTTATACCCATTACTTTCATAAGATCATTTGCTCAGATCCTTGAGTCACCTGCAAAATATGCAGAATCCTGGAGGCCATAGCCAAGAAGGCACAAATAAGAAGTGAAAATACCAACAAGTTACTCAGCCACTAGAGATGCAACTGTTTATTTCCCTAAGATCTTTTTCAGTAACCTGTCTTGTGACGGACAACTGTAACTATCCTTTCTCCCTGTTATCCAGTGATAGAAAGAATGGGAATGGCTCAAAGCTGTGTCAGGGAGGTTTAAACTTGACATTTGGAGAAACAGTGGTGATACCCTACAGAAAGGGTGGTCAAAGAGAGGAACAGGCTTCCTAGACAAGTGGTCAGTGCTCCAAGGGCATTTGGACAATGCCATTAGTAACATGTTTTAACTTTTTGTCAGCCCTGAAGTGGTCAGGCAGTTGGACCACGTGGTCCTTGTAGGTCTGTTCCAACTGAAATTTTTCTGTTCTGCCCATAATGTTCTGGGCTATTTTAATAACTGAAAAATTTAATACTTATCCAGTTAAACCTTCTAATAATAAAGGTATTTATATGGCCTATTTGGTACTTTTGTCTGACACAGAATACCTCTGATGGGAGGTACTCACAAACAAATTCACATGAAACTAGGTGGGAAATTACCAAGATTCCTTCATGTGAGAGGAAGACTGCTTTAGTTCCCACTGCAATCACAGCAAAAGCACATTTGGCCTCTTGGCCAAATTCAGAGAGGAAACAGCCCAGTGAACAAAAGATGAGCTTTTACCTGTGTGGGTGCATTGATAATAGAGACATTATACCCATACTGAAAGGTCCCTCCAATTCCAACAGCACAAACAGCCAGGAGCAAGGTCCAGCTGGGGAGCTAGGGAACAAAAGAAAGTCATGGGCATGAAAAGAGATAGGACCTTGAGCCCACATGCATGTAATCTCTAAAGGAAAATTATGGTGAAATACATCATGTATTTAGTTTTGAGCAGTGAAAGGATTTGTTTAAAAAACTGCCTGAACTCCCAAACACCTCCAGCAGGAGAAGCATTTCAGGCTGGCTTTGGCCATGATCATTAACAGCCTTTAGAAATACCACAATTTCAAGTCTCCAGATTAAGTGTAGGCAACAAAACCATTACAACTTCTATTGGAAACTGAGTAAATGCTTTTTGCATAAACCACACTGCTCACAGTGTCTGTTTTTAATGAAAGAATGCTACGACTGTTTATGTTTGGTGTTAGAGACATAACGACTCAGTATAAGAATTAACCAAATCCCAATTTTTGTGAGTCTCATTTTAGGCAAGATGTGAGAAGTAACAATATTTTATTTCCCTCAAAATATTTTAAGTCCCTAAAATGATTACTCACTGTCTGCAAGCTGGCAGGTGCAAAGCCTTAGTACCTCAACCACAATAATTTGTTCACTGACAATAATATTCAATTTAAAGTTTATTGGCATATTGGAATGTATTTTTTAAATTTTTCAATATCTATGACCTAGTTACATTCTCAAATCAGTATTTACAAACTAAAATTCATAGAGTCACAGATTCACAATGTCTCCTATATTTAAGGCACTTCAGTGATCAGATTTCCCCTTCCTTCATAAATAAATCTACACATATTTCTTTTAATAAACTTGTACTCCCTGAATTTCTCATTGCAAAGTATGTAGGCTAATTCTTCATCATTCTCATTCTTGGTCCAGTTCCCAGAAATGCTGAGTTATTCCAGATACTGTACTGTATTCTGAAAGTGCTCCGTCCTTCCTAAAGATAATTCATCAAAACTTCCTTCCTTCCTTCAGGACTGAAATTTGCAAGTTGAAATTGATCTTAAAAAAGTAAAATCCAATTAACATTTCCTTACGGTTTCCAAGTATAAAAAATGTTTCTGTGAATGTCAACCAAAGCAATGAATCCAGAGTAGTAAGGGCTGCAGCGAGTATGGCAGAAAAAAAATAAAACTTGATGTGGTAAATACTGCACAGTCAGACCCTTACATTAACCAAGTACTGTAAACCTATTTTTTGTGTCTTATTGCTCCAACCTGGAATCTAGAAGAGACAGAAAATAAACAAACAAACAACCCAAAATCATTAACATACGTCACATAACTTAGGTTCTGTTATGACAGATGTTTTGTTCTTCCTGCCCAAATCAGCTGGGCTCATGACAGTGGCACGCTGTCTCACACTGGAGCTTGGAGAGAGCACACGTAACAGCCTCATGTGTTCTGTCAGCTACTGAACTCCTGACAGTTTAAAAGTGCATTCTCCTCATCTCACAAACATGACAAAAAGTCCAATTTGTAGTCAATGTAAAACACGAGAATCAGAAAACTGCTTTTATAGCTTCCACTTTCTAACACAGCGAGGTGTCCAAGGGAAGCACAAAACTTCATGAGTCTAATCACATAACGTATTTCTATTTAAAAGCTAACATGAAATACCCGCACATTTCACATTGGTACATCATTGCTAAAACTACAAACTCCCTGCAGCATCCACCTTCAGAGGCCAGGATGGTTCTGCTTACCTTGCAGGGCGAGCTAGACCCTCTGAGCAGGGGCTGGTGCTCCATTCTGAGCATGGGTTGATTTAGATTTCCTTTGCAAAATTTAGTTAACTACGTTACAGAAGAAAAAAAAGGCGCCAAAGAACTTAAATTACTAATGTATTATGACACAGCTTTGCTTTTTTGTTGGTTTGCTTGGTGTTTTTTTTTTTTCTTTTTCCCCCGCCCATTCGGAGTCTCCTCAACGGCTCAGAACTTTTTTGTGACAGGGATGTCCAACTCCGATAGCGCCTCACAGCAGCCTCAGGGCGCTTTCCCGCCTCTAGCACTGTGTACTCGCACTGTCCTTCTCTACCTCCGCGCAGAACCCGCACCCTCAGCCTCCCGCGAGCACGGACAAGGACGGGCGGTTACCGTGTGCCTGGGCGCCATCCCTCCCTCCTGCCGCCCGGAGCCCAGCTCCGCTCGCCGCCTCCCCGAGGCCGCCTGAGCTCCTCAGCTGACCGGGATTTGGCTGCCGGGCCGTGCCCGCCCCACCGCGGGGATTACACCGGGCCATAGACAAGAAAGGGGCTGTCTCGGACAAGAGAGGGGCTGTCCCGGGCGAGAGCGGCTGTCCCGGCCCCCTCGGGCGCTCCGCGGCCCCCTCACGGCCACGGCGGGCAGCCCGCTCCCAGCCTGCGCCTCCCACACGTCCCACAGCCCCCGAGACTACAACTCCCAGAGGCGCCGCAGTTCCCGGGACTACAACTCCCACAGTGCTCGCGGGTCCTTATCGGATCGCGGCGAAAGGCCTGGAAGGGCCCGGGCTGTGGCGGCGGCTGCAGCCGCGGGCTCGGCCGGGCTTTGGTGCGCGGCTCCTGCGGGATCGCCTCGGGCAGGGCCGGCGCGCGGCGCAGCGCGGATCGCGGCGTTGATGAGCGCTTTCTGCCCCGCAGCAGGACATGGCAGCGCTAGGCAGATCCTGCCAGGGCATCCCGGCGGGCCCGCCCGTGGAGCTCCCCACGGCTCCGGCCGCTGCCCCGGACCGCCACGGCCCGCAGCCTTTAATCGGCGGGCACGGCCGTCTGCAGCCGCCCGGGATGGTCGTGGCAGGGATCGGGAACGATGGCGTGGACGGATCGGCCGGTGTCTGCCTGCAGAGCAGCTTCGACCTGGCCTCGCTGGCCGCGCTCGGGAGCCACGGCGAGGGGCTGGCGGTGGCCCCGGTGAGCTCCTTCAGGAGCCGCAGCCAGTAAGTGCCGAGCCGCTCCCGCACGGGCCAGGCCGGAGCACCGGCCCTGGGAAACCGCCGGGGCTTCGCGAGGCGGCGGGAATTCGTTTCCTCGTAGCAGTGTAGTACTGGTGGAAGGTTAGAACTGTGAGGTGCTCGTTCTTAGGACCTTGAAGCTGGGTGGTGGGGGATGAAGGAGACTTTTTAAAGGCAGGAAAGGTGATCGAGTGTACCAGCGTCTTCGCATGCTTTCAAACTCGTGGTTTTTTTCTTTCGTTTATTTTTTGTAAATTCTTATCTTTCTTATATGTGAGCACAAAAAGGTTCAATTATTCTATAAAACGTTGTGTTTTGAACGCATTTGAGTATGTCCCTGTGATACAGTGTATTACGAGACTCAAGCTGGATCATGTGTTGCTTCTTGAAGCATTTGAATTTTAGCAAAAATTGGTCTTGCCCCTTGTGGAAAAATAAATAATGTAAAGGAGAAGAAAGTAGCATAGAATTCTTTTCAGAGAACTGAGCAATTACAGCTGCCTTTGACTTCCTTTGGAACAAAGTGGTCATTTATTGTCCCAAACTTCTACTCCCTTCACAGCTGGTGACATACTGTGACTGTTGATCTTAGCTGAAATTTTAAAAGGGAGGAAAATATTGTTTGAAAATATCAGTGTAATCGGAAGACATCATTTGAAGCTAAGTAACTGTTTTTCTTTTGTAGTGTCTCTGTGCGATGTGGAAAGAAGCATAAGCTAGAAGAAGAGGCAGAAGGGTAAATTAATTTGTCTTTTATAGCCTGAAAAATCCTGATTTGCTTTTTGTTTTGTAAAAGATTTGAGCACATCTCACCTACCATACACACAGGAAGGAAATCTGTCATTGTTTCCATTTGGAACTCTTCCCTTGAATTGCACATGAGCCCGAATCCATTTCTGTTACCTTATTAATCGTGTGGCACTGGTTTTCCTGAATAGGTACTCACATTTTACAAAGAGCAATGTGGATTTATTTTCTTTGTTGAGGGTGCATTGCCACAGTGTGTCAAAGCTGCTGAAATGCATTTTGTGTAACATTTGTTCCTGTAGAATGCCACATTTCTTTTTTGACAGTTGTAAACTTACTTTGTTTCCTAGCTGTCCTGTGCGGAAGAAGAGACTGACAGGAGCCAAAAATTGCCCTTTGAATCCCAACACTGAAGAATGGATTCTTTGTGCAGGTCAGCAGGCAGCTGGGGAGGTAGCAAGTCAGTATGGTGGCAGCGGTCCTGAAACTGCCATGTTAGAAATTCCCTGTGAAGAAATGGATCAGACAATGGGGGAACAGCAATGCGAGGTTGCTCGCAGGAAACTTCAGGAAATTGAGGACAGGTAAATGCAGGGATTGAGTAGCCTGGCTTTGCTGAGCTTTCCCTTTTTTGGTGGGCATTCAGGGGTAAATCTAGCAGTTAGCAGTGTGATAACACTGCTGGAAGTCTCAGGTGAACCTTCTCTTCAACTGATTTCATTTTAGGCTGCCTATGGTCCTGTGAGTCTTCAGGCTGACACTGTGATCTGAAATTGAGGGTGCTGGAGCAGGAGATGCTGAGGAAATGACACCCTGCTCACAATCATTATGCAGCTTCACTATACCATAATGGGGTTTAATGCTCTCTGTGAGCATCCAGAGCTCAAATTCCAACAGTTACCTGCTCAGACTTGAGCTCAGCTTATTTTCAATCAACTGCAGCTTGTTCTGTGATTAATACTTAAAATAGATGTGAATTTCTCAGTATAGAGAGTAGCATGAACCAGAGAGGTCTCTCTGCACATATGCAGTAAGGCTGAGATTCATCTTGCTGATGGTGGGATGTGGGGTGATGGGGTGGCTATAGACAGTCTGCTGTAGTCATTTAATAAATTTACTGTGCATTCTGGCCCTTGAAAGTTTCCTGGGAATGGCGTGTGTATGTATCAGTTGATTGCAGTTGAGCTAGTATTCCAAAATATCTAAAATGACCACTGCAGATGGTTAGAAAAGCCAAAAGTTACAGAAATTTTAAAACAAGATTGTTTTGTAGATTTCTCCATAGGTGATGCATGAGGAGAAGCAAGGTACTGTTAGACTGTTATTTTCTTCATGGGTAAATCAGAGTAGTGAAATATGTCTGTATTATCTGATTATGTCTGTTTTGGGCCCCTTGGAGGATTGTTCCCCATTCCCAGCTACTCTGCTAAATTTTCTACAAAAGGTTTACCAAAACCAAAGGAGATGCTTCCATTTGTTCTAAACACTTCAACGATTTGTGCCAATTTAATCTCAGAAACCGGCACAGTGTTGTGAAAAGTGAAGCACTGTTTTCAGTACCTTTGCAATAATTCTCCAAGTCCAGTCATGGGGAATTGAGCAGGTGAAGCTACTGCATAGCTGAGACTCACCTGTGTAATGTGACTGACTTGTCCAGTTTCCCCTGGAGGGAATTTGTGTATTTTCTCTCAGTGCATGTCTGCACCGACAGTGCTGGGATAACACAGGGATAAAAAAGCTAGCTCAGGTACCAGAAGTGGCATTGCTGCTCGAGTGGTTTCTGTGGTAAGAGTCCTTCTCAGGGTATTTTGGCCCAAGAGAGACTCGTGTTAGCATGGCCCTGCTGCTTCTGGTACCCAGCCTAGGTCGGAGATCTGCACAGAGCAGAGCTCGTGGATGTGACTGTAGTCTGCAGTGGATGTGCCTGATAACAGTATGCTCAATAGTGTTTATCTCCCTCTTCCCCCTCCATTCCTAGGATAATTGATGAAGATGAGGAAGTTCATGCTGATGGAAATGTTAGCAATCTGCCCACTCTTATCCTGTCAGATACCCTTAAAAAAGGGATGAAGAGGGATTTTGGTGAAGTCCTGACAAAGAAAATAATAGAATCTATGTAAGTTTTGGAGGAAATCATGGTGCTATGTAGCTAACGTGCAAATGAAAAGAGAGACCTCGTTTCATGTTTATGGAGATATCCTTAATTACTGCATGATGCAGCCAACATTGTATAACAGACCATTCATCTGGTTAAAAATAGGAAAACTGTCCTGATGTAAAAAAGAAATAAGTGTAACTGTAGTGGTCATCAAGTGTCTGTTTTGTACTCCTCGTTTCTACAGAGTGAAATTTGTTGAGTGAACCATTCTAAGTTTTTTTTTTATGTAAATGAATTTTCAAAATTAGAAGATCCTGAAGTGTGACCAACAGTGGTCAAGTTTGGTGCAAAAAAGAGAGAAAATACAGGGTTAGAACTAGAAATAATGGAACTGGTTAGGGAAGAGGAAATTTAATAGGGGGGAAAAAAAGATTTCTATTTTCTGGAATATAGTTCCAGGCTAGCTCAAAGGATGAAGATACAGGTCTTCTGCATTTAAAAGATGTGCTTGGAGAACTTAAATTTTACTGAAACTCCATCCCTTCTAGGAGCCGTCCTTCTATGGAGCTGGTGCTTTGGAAACCTCTTCCTGAATTTATGACAGATAAACTGAAGTCTGTTTCTGTTAAGAACTTCAAGCAGCACAGTACAGAAGGGTGTCAAGCTAAGCAGCCAACACCAAGAGCTCCTTTTGACCCACAGACTGAAACGTTCCCTGGATCACAACAGACTGCCATGTCTCCAGATCCATATGCTAGTTTGGGAGTATCTGGGTGTGCAGAAGAAGAAATGGAGTTGTAGATGCCAGATTTTAGACTGGAAGTGGTGAGCTTCTGATGCTTATTGTTGGTGGTTTTTTGATTTTTTTTTTTTTCTGGTTTGATGTGTGAATCTGAAGTTACATTATTTGTTTTTTGTTTTCTTACTAACCATCATAAGGACATGGTTTGGCCAGGAAACACCGTAAGATTTCTTTGTTCCCATCTGTTAAATATTCTTACTTTTACTGAAAAGGTAATTCAGAGGCCTTTGGAAGGGAAGTAGCTTTCCATCTTGCTTAATGGTGAAATATCCTCTTAATTGCCCTTGGTGAAGTATAAAATCCAAATACTGAATGTAATTGTGGCTTTAGCCACACCTTTCTCTTACTGAGCCATTAAGACTGGTGCACATACTATGCTTGGCCATTTGGTTTAATTTGAATTACAAAAGAGTATGTAAAAGAAGAAATACCTTCAAATCCAGTCGCGGATAGAAGAGCAATCCCTCTGGTAATACAGCTTTTCACACCATCTTATCTGTTTGGACTTGATGTAAACTCAAATGTAGAAATAACACAATCCATGGGGTGGTAGGGAAGGAATGTTACAGCTGAGCATAAGTCTTTTGCTTTTAGAAAGTAAAGCCAGTGCTTATAACTTGCAGGATACCTGCTAACTTCGGTCATCTTTGGTTCATTGACTTCTACATTTTATTTGTAGGTTTTTTATGTCCTCCTCCCCAAACAATGCAAATTTTGGAGAAAAGTGGTTCTCAGCAAAGAGATTCACATTTTACATTGTGCTGAGATTCTTTTTGTGCATTGAGTTAGAAAGTCAGTTGAAGACAGTGTAACCTTTGATGAAATGAATGGCATCCTTTAATTTGGATAAACGTGATAAGTAAATCAGATAACAGGGAGCTGCTTGCTGCCATAAAGAGGGTCAAATACTTGATTATTTGAGACTGCTGGTATTGGTGAAGTAAAGGGGATGCCTGTCTTCTTTCTGAGAGAATCTAGACCTAAAATTTAAGCCACAGTATGTGCCAATAATACAGTGTCACATTGTTTATACAGATGTATGCCAAAAGAATTTTCTACCCTGAGCAGGGTGCCAAGAAAAGGAATCCACAACGAGCTATCGCTTGTACCTTTTCTCAATACTCAGCAGTTCCTTATGCTTAAGGTTCTCTGACTTGTTGAAGGGTTTTATCTTTTGTTCATAAGTCCTTGAGCTTTCTCAGAGATACCTGAATTGAGGCTTTTCCTAAGAAATTCCTTTCCAAGTAAGAGGTTCTGTTCAGAGTCCCATGTCCCAATCTGGTTTTGATGTCTTGCTAACATAAAGGAGCAAGTACACAGTAACACAGCTGCTCACGTAAGAAAATCTACTCTTGCTCTGCACAGCTGAGAGATAATCTTTGTGATGATATTCTTTACTGTTGAATAACCCATAGCTGAAGGTTTAAAATTAAGCTTCTCTTTTTGCAGTCATCCTTTATTTCCTTTTGTTCGGAAGATACCCCTGTTTGTTAAACCCTGTTTATCAAACCCTGTTTAAAGCTTGAGGATTGTTGAAAGTTGTCTGAAATTTTCTGTCTCTTGATAAAACATTTCAGAGCTTCACTAAAAACACTCCAACGTTTGATTAGGTATTACTCTGGAAACCAGTATACACCTGTACCATTCTGGAAGGTTTATTAAGTTGAAGAACATGTGCAGCCTATCTTGTTATAATGTCTAATTTCATTTCAGGGTCTGCTATAAATCTCTTGCATGAGCTGTGTAAAATTTCTTATGTATTACTAAGCTGCTGAACGTGCTTAAAACCTACAGCCTTTGACGTGCTCCAGTGCCTGAGTAGAATGTAAAGCAATGCAGTTTGGAGAAGGCTGTAGTCACTGCAGGTAGAAAATGTGGTGCCTCCAAGTAAGTAACTGGCTTTCAGCTTGCAGGATTATAGTGAAAGTTCAAGGTTGGAAGTATTTTAGGTGAAAGCTCTGAATCCTAAATAAACTGAAAAGAAAGCATGAAAATTTCAAAAATGTGATGAAACCATCTCAACAATACTAAAATTGCAACAGAAGATGTAAAAAACTGTAGGAGGCCCAAATACATCAAATGATGCAGTTGTTTTCCTCTTAAAAACACCAAATTGCATATCAGATTTGCAGAACAAGAAATTGTTGTAGATTTTAAGCATACTTTTTTCCTGCTAGGTTTGTACCAAAGGTTGACTTTCAGAGGTGTCTTTCCTCTCAACTCAATGCCAGTAGGGCATCACTGACCTGTTACCTGCCATCTAAAGAATATAGTGGTGCACTATTGACAAAGACCATGAGATGGAGAAATAATTGTCTTAAGAATTTTGCTTTGATAGAAAACATTTGCTTTCATTTTTTCACAATGCATTTCTGCCCATGTGATAGGAGACAGTGGGGCTGAGTTGATTAAATTGATAGAAGAGTGGGCTAGAGTGGGAATCAACTGTCGGGAGCACTGAGCAAGATCCTTGCTTCAGTAATCACTTGGAGAGGGCGATTGGATGAGAGATCAAGGTGTGGGCATTTACAAACTTCTGTATTTGTGAGTTTCATTTGTTGTTGTCTTCATTAAAAGATTTTTATTAATGCTGTTCACAAATGGGATGGCAAATGCGATGCAGTATTAGGAAAAACCTTATTTTGAAATACGGAAGATCTGATTCTGGTCTGTCTTCTCTTGGGACCAAATCACCCTTTGTATGTCAGTTTTCAATAAATTTTCTAAAATATTTTTTAGATGACTGTTTCATTCCTGGTAAGAGTGAAAAAATCTTGGGAGCCTATGTCCAGTCCTTCAGCTGGACAGTAAAGTACTCTTCTGGCTTAAGAAGAGTTGAATTTAACTATGTCATCTCAAAGGAATGTCCCTTTTTTTCTTTCACGGTATTCAGCAGGACAAGGGAAGGCAACAGCTGTGTAGAATAAACCTGAAGCTGCCAGAATGGAAGAGTTGTTTTCAGTCTGTCACGACCCAAAGGCCTCTGACAAAACAAGAGGGGTACTCGGAGGTGTTACTATAGTTTGTGTTTTCAGATCTTTCATTTTACTTCAGAACAAAATTGTTCAGAACTAAGTAAGCTAGGTATCATTAAAATTAAAAAAAAAGCTTGAGGAGAGTTTTAAAACAAATTCAGATTTTAATAATGTTGTTGGAATGTAACACTTTGCTTTTCTGTTTACCATCTTCTGTTCAAGAGTTTTTTAAACAGCTGAAGGAAAAAAAGGTCAGTGTGGTAGACCAGTATTTCCTTTGCTTTTAGGATGACAGAAAAATAGCACTGTCTTTACTAGGCAGGGCCAAACATTGACTCACTTTAATTGTCACATGGGCAATACTGCTTCAGTGCAGAGGAAAAGAACAGTAAGATTGTGTAAGGCTCTCCTGGCTGGGAAGTCATGAAGACTGGAGGGAGGAGTATCCCAGTTACAGGGCCAACGCTGTGGTGAGGGACAGAATTTAGCTTGGTATGGGCTTGGAACTGGACTTTTAATTATTCCAGGGCCTGTGTCTTGTATCAGTTAGCTAGAGCAGATGTATGCCTTCTGTCATGGATCATTTATGTGAACCACAGGGTCTGGATCCATGCTTGTGAGCCAAGCAGGACTTCAGAAGATTGAGCAATTGGAAAGCAGTGGTTTGCAGAAAGATGCTGCAATGATGAAAGCTGCTGCCCTCTGCCTGTGTTACCTTTGCCCTGCTGCCCCAGCTTTGCCTGGCTTTAGTTTAACTTGGCATCTCTCATCTCCAGGAAGAGCTCAGATTACAGATCCACAGTTCACTTTAGAGTCTCACACTTTAATCTGGGGCAGTTCACTGTACTGTATAAATGCATATATTAAAAAAACCCCTCAATCTGCCTCAGCAGCACTTAGTGGACTTGGTCCTAGTAGAAAATATTAGTGCTTATAGGAATTCTGAATGGTATTAGGCTTCTAGATGCCAAACAAGAACTAGTTCTGTTTTTAGTGGAAGAGATCTCAAATATTAACAGCTTGTCTTGGGGTCTGGCACTCATAGTAAGTCAGGATAAAGCATGACAGGATAGAGCTGTTAAGTTGAAAAAGGGGAAGCAAAACAGTGTAAAGGCCATGTCCTTGAACATTTGTCTCCTGTGCTTAACGAGGTTGAAATGGTAAACACAGCCCATGTTTGACTGTGATGGAAAGGAGCCCATAACTCACTTTTTCCTTGGATTTTCGAGCCGGTGAAAATCGCTTGGTCGCTGTTGCCAGGAGGGGCTGGGGGCCCGTGGAAGGTGGGTGGGGGCTGTGGGTGCACATGGGAACAGAGCCTTCCAGGAATCATCTGCTGCACCCTGGCACTGCCCTCACACCCCACCCCGGACACGGTCACTGTGTGCTGCTTGGGGAGAAGGCAGGAACAGCTGTGCCTACAGAGACTCAGCCCAAACATCAAATTCTCAGGCACACTCACACTGCCTACAAGTACTGCAGCACCAAACAGAGCCACCTCCATCAATTACTATGTTTACTCACGTATTGCACTGCTTAAGAAGTGAATTTAATGTCATAGGAAGCTCCAATAATGCTAACAAAAAGTAATGCAAAACTACAGATCAAATCCTCACTTCTGTTTGGTTTTTTTGGCTTGCAACAATTTATTTGGTAGTCTTGCAGTCATCCTGATTTTCCACCTTGAAAGTAAAGCAACTTACTCTCTGACTGCTCGGATTTTCAATCTAAGTTTGTTATACTGTACAGCTGTAATCTTTACTTCTATCCACTATTCAGATAGAATCCTTCATTACAAGCTAGGTTACTCAAGCTTGTAATCCAAAGCAGTCCTGTCACCTTTAATGTTGGTGACCTAAACAGCTCTGGTTTTCTTCCCTTCCCTAAGTTATTTTTGTCAAAATTGAATGCAAAACATGAAATAGTACTGAAACCAAGAGCAGCTGTGCCAACACCTGCAACAGCTCTCTTAATTTCAGTATAAAATTTCAGTTTCTTCTGTCTCTCCCAGTGGTTCTAATATTGTGATACTGGAAAAAATGGATGTGGACAGTGAGGAGTTGTGCTATGGTATTTGAAATTAGCTCCTGACAAGTCCATTTGATGCTTCAGAATTTCCAGTGATTACACAGAATCTGCAACCTTTTTCACACACCATGTCTGTCTCACACCCACCTCCCCTCAGACTGAGCATTTTGGACAGCATTACTGGCCACCAGGGTGATACCACTGCCATGACTTTTGAATATTCAGACTTCAAGCTCCTGCCACCTGCCTTATAGAGGCTGAAGGTCTTGCTCTAGTAGCTCTGGCCTTCACACAAACCCCTCTGTCACATCCAGTGCCCCCAAGAGAAAACTGAAGCATCCAGCTGCAGACACCCTATGAGCACAGCTCATCAAGGCATTGTGGCAGGATGAGACACCGAGGGACCTGAACTTAAATTCTGCAAGGCCCAGATTCTCTCCCCTCCCCACTGAGTTCTAAGGCAAAAAAGGGTCAGTGAGCTGCACTGCATTTTAATTGCACCAATACAGTTAAATATTAAATGGAGAAAGCAACTCTACATAGCAAATGGAAAACAAGCATTTAGTGAAGCTGTAAGACTCAGAGACTATTAAGGTTTAGCCCGGTTGTCTATACACGAATATCCCACTGAAGTTTTTGGTGTTAAATTTTAACTGAAAAACGAAACTTAACATTTTCAGGTTCATACAGAATTTGCAAGTTATTGAGAAACACACCTGTCTCTCTCCTAAGACAACACTGACTGGGGGGCAGCCAGGGCAGGACAGGACACCCCAGGCTTTTTCATACCATCACGCCAGCTACAAGCATGGGTAAAAATGAGCAATACTTTTCTGAATGGACTTGATTTTCCCCACATACACCCCTCAAAGGGGCCTAAGCTGGTATCTTGCCAGGACAGTTATCCAAGGGGAGTTAACACTACCAGGTTAGACACTGATGAGCTGGGGAAAGAGTTCCTTGGCAAAGCTATCCTCCCACGCATGGTCAGTGCCAAGCGGAGACGACGTATCACTGAAGGGTGACAGGGATCCTTCATACCCAGAGTCACTACAGCCATCCAACAGGTAGCTTGAGGCTTCAAGGCTATGACAAGAAGAAAGCAGATGAGAAATGCCCAGTTCAGGCATGAAGCTGTCTACAGGTTCCTTCTTCACAGACACTGGGACTTCAGGGATAGCCTTGTCGTCAGATGAAGAGGGATTTTCTTTCTCAATTTTTACTAGCATACTGGTTTGGTTGCCCACTTCAACAGGAATCTCCACTACCAGGGGTTTTGTATACACGTGATCAAACCTTATGAGTTCATTAATGGCTTCCAGCTTAGCTGATGGGGACCCCAAAGAGGGAGACAGGGCGGTTGGTATGGAATTTGTTTCTCCAGAGATCTCTTCCTCCAGCTTTTCCAAGCACGTTGATTCTGAATCAGCATATTTGAGAAACATCTCTGGGTCCAGACTGTCCAGAAAGCCCAATAGGAGATCAGACTGCAAAATGAAATACTATTTTAGAAAGACAATTTATTACTGTTACAGCCAAACACCAAATGTGGCATCTACTAAACCTCATATGAAAGTTAAGATACAGTAATACAATTACAGTTGTTTTACCACGAACATCATCAAACACACAGTTAAGGCAGTTACTTATCTTGCAGAAATTCACAGGATCTGCCAGGTTGGAAGGGACACTAGATCACATCTGGTGCAACTTCCCTGCTCAAGCAGAGTCATCCTAGAGCACATGGCACAGGATTGCACCCAGATGGTTCCTGACTATGTTCAGTGAGGGAGGCTCCACACCCTCCTGGGCAATCTGTTCCAGGGTGCAGTCATTCTTTGTCCATAGCTTTTTTCGTAAGAGTACTGGCAATCCCCAAAGAATTATACATGCATTTCAGATTCACAGCCACTATTAGAAGCTCCTTGAGGTCTTGCACATCAAGTACAAACACCACAGTGCCTGCTGGCTACACAGAACACAGACCAGAACCTGGCTTAGGCAGACCTGCACATTACCAAAGCTGTTTGGGGGCTGGGTTTTTTCACGTGGGTGTTGTTGAACTCCTGTACTCACTGGATACAGCCTAACACAGCTGTTCTGAGCCACAGGTAGAGCATTCCAAGACTTGGGAAACAAACTAACTATGAATGGAAATCATCAAATGATTTAACATCAGAAAGATACAACACTAGTCTTAAACCTACAGTGTTTCCAAATTTCATGGATAATTTGTATAGGACTGGATGCTCACCTCAGAGTCTGAAGAGTCACTGCCATCAGAATCCACGTGGAAACGATCAGAAATGGTGACTGCTGGGCCTGCACCTGCTGCAGAGGAACACGTAGTCTGAGTGCTGCGGACTCAGCGGACCCGGTCACCAATCTAATCTCATCCACCTGGGATTCCTTCACAACCTGTACCAAGACAAAAACTCAGTCACTGCAAATGTTCTTGCAGGCAGTACAGCACATAATCTTTAAGATCGTCATTTTTCTACAAAGGCTTCCAACACAAAATTCTCTATTTACTTGTTCTGTAGAAACCTGAAGGTAAGACCACTTCCAGAGTTAGCTGAAGCTACCATATACTTGCACATTTATTTTATTTGCCACTTTGAAATGAGAGCCTGACCCTCTCTACCACTCCTTCTGAGACACGCCTATGTGGCTATAACAGTTTCTACTTCACTTCTATAACAAGACATAGAAAAGCAGATAAAACTGTCTTAAAACAGCTTGGAACTAGTCAGCTTTCTACCTCCCAGACTACGAGTGGCACCCATTTCGACTTGGCACCTGCTGGGTTTCAGGACAGCCTCCATTTGGAGGACAAAGGTATTTCCGAGATAATCCTGCCCCCAGCACCGAGGTTACCCGGGAGCGGGGCAGCTCTGCCCAAGGCGGGGGCGGACACGCCAGCAGCACGGCTCACCTGGAACTCCTCACCCTCCTCCTCCTCCTTCAGAGCAGCTAAACCCAGGCGGCAGCGGAGCTCCTGGTTCTCCTGCACGAGGTTACACGTCCTTTCCCGCAAGAGCTGGTTTTCCCGCAGCAGCTTCTGGTTCTGCAAAGAGGCGTGAGGCAGGGAGGCCGCTCCTTACCTCTCCCTCCCCAGCCCCTGACCTCCCCAGCCCCTTACCTCCTCCTCCAGCTCCACCACCTGCTGCTCCAGCTCTGTCATCCGCGCCTTCTTCCTGTCGCGGGCGCTCTGGGCTGCCACGCGGTTCTTCAGCTTCCTGCGGAGCACAGCGGCCGTCAGCGCGACGGCCAAAGCCGCAGCACCCTCCACGCACCGCTGCTCCCCCACTCACCTGCGCAGCGCCTTCTCCTCCGGGCTCAGATGCGTGAGCCGCTGCCGCTTGCGGGCCGGCTGCGTGGCCTCCATCCCCGGGAGGCCGGGGTCGGCTCCCGCCGGCAGGACAACGGACAGGTGCCGGGCAGCCGCGGGGCCGCGGGCAGCGCTGCCGTAGCGGAGCGGGAGCGAGCGCACACGCGCCCGGCGTCACAGCCCGGCCGCCGCGCCCCGCCCGCATTTCTACCATCGTGGCTCTCGCTCATTGGCTGGCGGGCGTGACGCCACGGCCGGGAGAGCCTGTGATTGGCCCGAGGCCGAGAGCAAGGGGGGAAGCGAATTGCATCAGACAAGAGGGCTGCGGTGGGTGAGGCGCCGGCGCGNGTGGGGGCGTTGTCGGGGTCCGTGAGGGGCCGTGAGGGGCCGTGGGGGGGTTGTCGGGGGCCGTGAGGGGCCACCGTGACTGCCCGGCCGTGCTGGCCCGCGATGGCCGTCGCCGAAGTTGAGCAGTGCCTTGAGGAGGCAGTGAGCCGGGCCTGGCATGGCGATGCAGCTGAAGTCTCTCTCTGGTCTCCTTTCCGGAGCCGGTCTGTCACAAGCAGTCACAAGCAGAATTCTGGGGAACAAAAGTGCCAAGACTGGAGTTGTAGCAGATGCCATGAGAATAGGCTAAAAACGGGCTAAGAAGACCATAAAAGCAGTGAGGTCAGTGATTGATGAGCGGAGGTTGCAGGAGATTGTGCAGAAATCCCTCAGGGGTGTCACACCCCTGCCCCCGGCCTGTTCCTGCGAAGCAGCAGTGCTGTGTCGGGAGGGAAGGGAGCATTTCTGTGGTGTCTGACGAACAAAATCGCCCTGCCGTGATGGGTTGGTGTCAGATGTGATAGATCTTGTGTTCAGACAAATAAAAGTTTTGTAGGTAGAAAGCCTCGAAATGCTCTGCCCATGGGAATGCAGGTGTTCAGCAACCTACCAAGAGCGACGCACAGCCATGCGGGGCATCGAGGGTGTTTGAACTGTCGGCAGCTCAGTGCCTGAAGCTTTCCAAGTTTCCACTTGTGACAGTTGCCAACGACCTGAACAGTTATGAAATGCCGAGACTTTGGCTGCTCACAATTATTTCTGAAAGCCATTTGTACATTGATTTTAAATTAGTTGAGATGTTAAACACTAAAGGAAAAACATGAGCTTTAGAAGATCAAAGACGCTGGTGTGCTGGTTTGGCATTGCTCCAGCGTTGGAGTTCTGCCAGGCTTTCATGATACAGAGAACAAACTGCATTTGTAAGCTTGTGTTTGTTCTTTTCTTACGCACTGCAGCATGACATTGAGCTAAGGCTGAAAGTTCATCTTTCTACTTTGACACCTTTGTGAAAAATATGGCAATTTTTCGATAAGCCTTTTAATCAGAGTGCAAAAAATTGTTTGTTCTGGTCCTGCTAAGCCCTTTAGATGCTGGCCATTGAAAACTATCTGCTTCTCTTTGTGTGTCTCTTCTGGATTTGGACTC
Source organism: Daphoenositta chrysoptera (assembly GCA_013397915.1). Classification (NCBI taxonomy): domain Eukaryota; kingdom Metazoa; phylum Chordata; class Aves; order Passeriformes; genus Daphoenositta; species Daphoenositta chrysoptera. The sequence goes on from VZRO01000763.1 coordinate 183,330, forward strand.
ATGTTTCTTCTGTAATTCTAATTCCCAATTTAAAGTGTTACTGTTTTCTACCAAAATGCAAGCTCAGTATTAATAACTGCTTCAGATTTCAGACATCCATTTCAAGTTGCCCTTATCTGCAAGAAAAGGGTTGAACAAGGTGAACAGGGCTGCCTTGCATTGCTGATTTGTAATATTTACAGCTATACTGAGGAGATCTGATTTATCATTATATGATTTATCATAAAGATATCCAGATGTCTTGGTATTTTGACTGAAGAAAAATCCTAACTTTCTGTCTGCAGGTGATTTAATTTTCCTATTCAATTTGATATCGAACCAGAGCCCATGTAAAGCACATTTCCTTTTGCAACAAACACTTGTGATCATGAATAAACCACAGAAGTGCAGGGACATACATGCTAGTAGTGGTGCCTGAGCTGCTTCACAGTGATGTGTAACCAGGCACAAAAGTGGAAGCTGCCCTTGGCACTGGTGGTGTCCATTGTTACTGAATATAATAAGGGCATCCATTAGCATGTCTAGTGCTGGCAGTAATAGCTAGCAAAAGAAGGGCATGACACCCTGCATTCTAGTCCTGTTGAATAGTTTTAGTAGTACTAAGACTAGCCCTGGTGCAGTTTCTGAGAATATATTTAGGCTCGCAAATATTATGTTACTACCACTAGGATACATGAAGTGTTTTATTAAATATATGTTGAGTCACTGGGTAAAAGAGGGCCAAACAAAAGGTCCATAAAGCTGGTGTTGCACTGTGATACCCTTCCAGAGAGTTTTCATGAAAAGGCTTCAAGTTTAATTCTGATTTCCACTTTTTTTTTCCCCCTTCACTGTTTACACATTCCGGTCTTTGTATTTTTCCTTTTTTCAGCCTTGATTTAATCCTGTGATCCGCGTGACTCAAGAATGCTTCTCACCCTGCCTTTCACCCTGCTGGGGGGTTCAGCACTACCCCTAGGATGTGCCAATGAGGATGCTGTTGGCTGTCCTGCCAGAAACCACGTTAGTTCCTGCTAAAATAGCTTTATGTTTTATGTTCCAGGTGGCCAATCCACCAGAGGAAATAATTTTGTTTAACAAAGGTGGAGAGGCTTTGCCCTTGTGTAATATCAGATACAGAGAAAGAAATGTGTGTTGAATGTTATCTACGTATGAAGAAAGGGGGAACAGGGGAGGGAGGTAAAATGGAAGAAGGGGGTGTAGAGAAAAGATTAACTGACAATCATAATCTGAGAAAGAGCTTGCTTGCCAAATGTGTGTCTGAAAATACTTGGAAAGTGGCCCAGGCCCCCAAGTTCTTGACAACAGCTGGAGTGTTCCCATACCTGTATCAATAGCTGATTAAATGAGAAGAGAACCTGTTTTGCAGCCTAAAACAAGGTTATTCAAAACCTGTAAAGTATACTAATTTTTCTTATTCTTAAATTTTATCATTACACATTGGGATTCAGGAGTGTGGATTTCAGAGTTTTAGTGCTCTCAGTCTCAGGGCATATGCAGAGTCTGTGTCCTCTGGCTACTGCATGGAACTGCCACCCTGCCTGAAGCTCACCTTGGAGCTTTTTTGGGCAGTTCAGTTCCACTGCCCACATTAAAAGAGGTTGTGCCCTATTCCAGGTTCAATGGTAGCTTAGTAGCAATAAATTTCAATGCAGTACCTCGAAAAAAGGGAGATAGGAAGCACACTGCACAAAGGCCAGTTGTAGATGCATGTGTAGCAACTGATTAACTTAATTTTTAGAAAAGATGAAGCTCCATTGTGGCCTTCTTCTGTTGTGACCTCTTGGCATCACAGATTTTCCGGCAACAAAATCATCTCATGTTTCACAGCTTCTACATTTTGTGTGTGTCATTCCTTTGTTTTCCTTGTTACACAATACAAGATGGAAGATTTTTCTTAAAACAGTCTAATGATATACTGTCTTTTTAAGAGTGATAACAGTAAATTTGCAATCAAGCAATCTCTATAAAAGGCTCAGAACGTTCCTTGCATCTTCATTGTATCTTTTTTCCCCTGAATTTCACTTGCATTGTAATTCCAATTTGCTTCATTTTTAGGCTCCTATTAAACTCGAGAATTCACTGGTCTCAGGTAAGACCAGAAATTCACAAATTTCTGTAATTTTGTAGCAGTTGCAATTTTTTGCCAATTTACTAATTTTTTCAGAAAACTGACATGCTTGTTAAACAGCAGAGGTCCCAGAGTAGAGACAGCTTCCTAATCCCCCTCCCACTGTCACAGAATGCTGATACAAAGGGAAAATCTATGTGCTTACAAGGACATGGCAGTATTTTGAGGTAAAGATATTTTGATTTGATTCGTTCTGTCAGACAGAGAAGCAAATTTCTCTTGCACATTCAGAGCTTGGAGCACACAACTCATGGGAATTTAAAAGAAGACAAGATATCCACGCCACAGTAAACAGAAAGGCTGGCAACCCTGTGCTACCAGTTCTGTAAAAGTGAAATGTTACTGGAAAACTCTGCAAACATTAGTCATGTAAACAGATCTTTATACATAGCCACCGGATGCCCTTGGGAAGGTTTATGCCATCTGCCAGTCCCTGAGGGAGTCCAGCTGGGAATCAAACAGTATTGGTCACTTAGCCAGGAAAATGGGCTCAGGCCAGGCAGTCTGTTTGGTGGGCACCCCTGATCTCTGCAGGAATCCCACAGGTCAAGAGGACGTTGTGTTTGTTAGTTGTTATTTGGGTTTTGCTTAGTTCTTCTGGCTTCTCCTACACCCACCTCGGCCCATCCCCTTCTCCCAGCATTCCTCTATTCCTCTATTGATTCTACTTCCACTGCTTGGATTCCCTTTCTCTTTAAAAGGTCTAGCTGTTGGTACCTCTGCTGCTTGGCTGTGGTTTGTCTGACTGTAATACCTATTTCCATGCATAGTCCTTCTTTAGTCCTACTTTAGCTCTTTGGCTTTTCTCTTTCCAGCTTGGTCCCAAGCACAGTGTTCCCCTGCAAAGTTCTCTCACCCTGCTGGCAGGAAAATATGGACCAGAGAGTTGTGCAGATTCCGCAGGATTTGGAGGTTCTGGGAGATGCCCCAGGAGTTGTGCACGGAGAGGAGTTTGCTCACCTGTGTACACTGATGCATGATGATACTTTAGAGGTGGTAGTCACAAGCAAAAGAAAAATGGTGAAGGTCCTACATTTACTTGAGATGATGCAGCAAGTGCATTGTTGGGTGCTTGGGCAGTACAGGAGAGACTGAACTTGCTGCTGTGCTGTCCCAGGGAACAAACAAGGCCACCCTGGGTTTGGTGCCAGTGTCTCACATGTTGAGCAAGCTCTCTGAGGAAAACACTTCACTTGAAATCTCACATACCTAAAAGTTCCTGTTCCAGTAAGTTTTTCTGTTTGCACATCCTGGTTCAGAACTGGAACCTCTTCTTGGAAAATACCCAGGGAGGTAAACAATCATGCTTAGGAAAACTTGATGGCTACTTCCTGTTGGCAGAAGCCAGCTCTTCTTTGGAGCAGTGCCAGCGTTTGAAAGGAAAAACCTTTTCTTATTTCTTAGGCATTCCCTAGCCTTTGAAATCCTTTTAGAAATCCAGAGCCTCTGAGAGTCCTAGAAACTTTCCCATTTTGTAATTTTGAATTTATTTCCTTATCTTCTTCCATTTGGGTGCCCTTTTGTATGCAGAACCCTGTCTCCAGCTGTCATGTGACCCTGTGGGAAAAGAGGAAATTATCAGGAAATGTCAAGTTAGGAACCAGTTCTGTCTCAGCATAAGTTCAGCAGGACCTAAAATGCGGGGGGGTGTAGTCAGAATCATCCATCTCCCGTCCCCTACATTTTTGATCTGCTGACTCCTCAGAGGGCACGGGTCAGCAGCTGGTGTTCAGAGAGGGACAAGTCTCTTATGCTTTCTTTCTGGTAGCCTCACTGATTTTCTCTGTTAGCACCGACTTCAATGATAACTCTTATGTAAACAGACAGGGACAGCTAAAGCCCTTTATCTACTAATTAAATAGATCCTATGCTAGTAGTTGAATGTGGAAAATGAGTGTTTTAAGGTGATTAATTAAAAGTGCCAGTCAGATCTTGTAACTTAGGTGAGTCTTTATTATAATAGATAACCCAAGGTGAAACAGAGTAAATAGTTGCTTAACTCACCATCACATGAATGAATCCATTGTTAATGTAGGAATTCCTTCGTTTTAGCCTGTAATGTTTTAAGAATGTTTTTTGCTTTTGCTAGTCAGAAGTGGTGAAATCTATTTTCTGGCTTTAACATACAGTTCTTCATATTGCAATTAGTATGAGCAGCTGATACATCATACACTTTAACCATGTGCTTCAAATATACTCTGTGATGTTTATATATTGTTCATTGTGTTCCTGTCAGGCCTTGCAGAGATTTTAGTTGATCAAAAAGCATATATCAATAATATCCTATGTTTGTTTCTTAGTATTCTGTTTTCTTCTTTTGGTAACACGATCTGCTGTGCCTGCCTGGTGAGGGCCCTGAAGGAAAGCACCAAGCGTGGCTGTACTGTCTTGCAACTCTTCCTTGAGCTAATACTCTATATTGGGCAATAGTTTGCAAAAAGAAAAGGCTGCAGTTATCTAAATAAGGGTATTTTCAGTACAATTTACATAATTCAGTTTTGCAGACCTGATTCATTATTATTTGTTCCCTTCAGTAGACAATTACATGTACAGAGAGGTGAAGGATTCCCAAATGACCATGTTTCCCCTTCTTACAGATTTAAAAGACTACATATTGTTTAAAATACTGGAAATTTAAAATACTGGAAACCTTAACTTATTCAAACATTAACTAAAAATTTTGTTCACAAAATTCTTTTATAAATTAAGTTGTGCCTAGTCAGTTGGTTAAGTTGCTTTGCTTCGATGCTGGTTTACTTGGATGAATTGTGTTTCAAACCTTAAATAGCAAGAGGCAAAGCCACAGCTGCATGACGTTTTTTTCTTACTATAAACATCCACTGACTTTTCTTTTTGGTCTTTAATTAAGCCGACAAGTTACAATGGTTTGTTCCTTTAATTTAGAATAATTTATGATAATGAGAAAAACATCATTTTCATAAATATATATTTTAAAATATATAAATATAGA
>VZRO01000763.1:192252-261858 GCA_013397915.1 Daphoenositta chrysoptera
GCGGTGGGTGCTGCGCCCTCGGGCTGCGCCGGTCGGTGCCCGCTCCGCGCCCGGAGCTGCAGCCGGTGCTGCTGCTGCGCTTGGGGCTCGCCGGAGCCGGGCTGCCGCCGCGTCACATCCACAGAGCTGGGCTTGGCTTTCTCACCGGAGAAATGGTTCTTGTCTTTGAACGCAGCTATCCCTTACTCTTATTGAAACTCTTGAAGTGCTTATCTAATTCCTTTGTAGTCGCTGTGTAATTGCTGACTTTAGTTTTTTCCCCCCTTTGGCTAAGTAGAGAAAAATTGCTTGAATGGTGTTTTAGGAAGTTTGGCTGTTAAGCAAGTGCCAATAGCAATCTTTATTTCTGTTTAACAGCTGTGGGGTTTGTTTGTTTGTGTTCGATATATGTAAGCATATGTACACATACATACACACGTAAATATACATATAAAATTTAAAAGAACCTAACCAAGCAAGTAAGTTCTAAAAACAACTGTTAAAGCTCTGCAAACACAAATACATTACTATTAAAATAAGTTTTTTTCCTTCAAAGTAGAGAATACTGGTTATGAATGCTTTTTCAGAACAGTTTCAGCTGGGAGGATTTCTTATAAAAGTTCTCTTGAAGGCAGAAGTGTTGTGAGGACACATTGCTGATGTAAGGTAATTTTTCAGAGAAAAGAGGGATGGACCAATTAAGTTATAATTATGACATTTAGAAGAGGTGGTGCTAGTAGGGGCTGGAACAGGCATGGACATCTTTTAACCTTTTACTGCTTTTTCATTTTAAGACTTAATAATGTCTTTGGGGCCAGCAGGAGACTTCAAAGGTTCCTTTTGTGTCAGGTGTTAGTATTAAGAACAGATTAAGGCCATTTACTGAGGTCATGCTTTCTTGGTGACTGTAAGTAAAAGTGAAGAAAAAATAAACTTAAGACTCAGATTTGCACAACTTGAAACAAGTGTATTAAACAGACTTTTGCAGGCCTTACTGTTTGTAATATCACCTGTCTGCTCCCTCTTCGTGCCTGAACAGACAGCACCCCAAATAGGAAAGACTCCAGTGAAAGCCACATGATGTGGCAAACCTCTGACAGTCATTTATCACTCAAAAATTGATTTGCTTATTCATCTGGACGCTTGCTAGATAACATACATCATGGACAGGTTTGGGTTTTTTTTTTTATTTCATGAGCTATGTGTGCTGCTCTTTTTTTCGAAGGAGAGAACCTGGCAGATACTGTTCCAGAGCAGCTAGACTGAATGCTGTCAGTTATGTTTTCACTGTTGAGGTTTTAGATTGAATAACATCTCTTGTCAGTGCCCTGCTTCCTCTATCTCGTCCTGAAAGTGAGTTTTTCAGAGCCAAAATTGATAAAGATTTTCGCAGCACTGTCTTGCCTCCCTTTTCCCAGCTAGGCTGTGTTTTTGTAGAACATTATGAATCTGCTGTTCTGGATCACCATTTAAAGTTCACTGTGAGGTTTAGAAAAGGCTCAGGAAGCTGTTGCCACTCAGAACCTGTTCAGCAGCAGCTTGTTGTACATCAGTCAGTGAAGCAAGCTCTTCTTGGCCCCAGCCCCTTTGTCAGTGCACACAGCTCTTTCAAGAATAAGATGCATTTTTCTTTAAAATGAAATATTAGAAATTCTTGAAAATCAGGCACACATTAAAGAATGGATCAAAGGAATTGTGGTTTTGGGACTACACAAAGACTTACTTTTGTTTATGTTAATAGCATCAATTACTCATTGGTCTTGAAAGTCTGAACAAAAAAACCCCAACCTTAAGAAACAATGCACTTTCAGCTTTTGATAGGTCATACATCCACTCCTAAACTGGTTATTGGTCAGATTCCTATCCAGTAGTGGTGTGCTATTATATTGTTTCTCATGTTAAAGTGAATGAATCTTATTAGGGTCAAGTGTCTACCCAGAATAACTCTTCAGAGAGATGAAATGTTCATATGTCTTCTTTCATGTGGCCACAGTTTGTATTCAGCAAACTCATCCTTATGTTGCTGTGTCAGCTGGTCCTGAAACTGCTCGAAAGTCTAACCATTTTGGTGGTATCTGGCATCCTGGAATATTCCATGTTTCTTGGGGCAGTATACTGGCCATTGATATGGTCTGGAGATTGGAAGTTGCAGATGTTTGGTTAGAGAGTGACTGTGAAAACCAGACTTTGTTGAAACCTCTAAAATGATATATTGCTTTAAAACAAATTATGACTGGAGAAGTCCTTATGGTTGAAACTTCTCGTACCATGCAGGGCAAAAGTTCAGATGTAGTCTTGTCTCAAACTCAGTGTTACATGGCCACAGACTGACAGTGCTTGGACAGTAAAAATCACTGATTTGACTAGCAGTGGCTTTGTTGCTCAGAGTGAGATTATGTGTCTTAATTCGACTTGAAACTGGCAAGATCCTGTCCCTGTTGCTTGTTCAGCTTGATAGCTAAGGTGTGGATCATCTAATGTTGTGTTTCTTATAAATTTGTTGTTGTAATGGAACTGCTCAGGTGAGGTGCTTGGGAAAGAGGATAGAATTTAATGCCTGACTTAGATTGCATTAAAAACTGTCATGAATCAAAAACTTCAAATGATACACATTCATCATTGTCAGTTTTCTCTCAGTCTTTCTTTTTTTTGTGCTCCTTCCTTAAATGCACTGCTGAATACAGTAATATGGGTGGATTACTGATACATACAAATTTGCATGGAAGCAGCATGGAGGGGAGATTTGAGAATATTATGCGTGGTTTTTCTTGTGCAACAGAACTTTGTGTTTTGGTTGGTTTGTTTCTGCTTGGAAGCCTCAGCAGGGAAATTATGAACTTTATGTAGCCATTGAACCAGAGCAGTTTGTAGATGATGTAATAATCTCTACTAGCATATATTTTTTGTGCTTAAAAGGTAACAGTCTGGGGAGAACAAGCGTAACTCAGTGCTTTAAGCTCCAGGAAGAGAAGAGAAGTGGGAAACTTCCCAACTTCTTGCATGACACTTCCTAGCAGTAAAATATTGCCCAGCTTTCTCTTGGAGAAGGTGTGGAGGCTTGAAACTGGAGTACAAGGCAGTGCCTGAGTGTTCCTTCTTTCTGTCTCCTTCCCACCCTTGTTTACTTCAACGGCTTTTGAGTCTTTCCTCTGTTTTCCCAAAATGCAACAGTTACTAAAGGTTGCAAACTGCACTCAAGCATTGGCAAGAGTTTTTAATGGTGTTGAAAGGAGTGACTTGAAATAATTGTGCAGATACATAGATGTCTAGCCATGATCAGAGGAGGCCGAATGTTTGTGTCCTTTGAGAGTGGAAAACAAAAATACGTATTTTTGGACTTTTTTGGTTGTTTTTTTGTGATCATGCAGGTTAAGTTTCTTCTTGCTGAGTGCCTGAAGGCCATTCAAAATGAGGAAGTGGAATTATTTGTGGCTTTGAGTCACTGTCGTATTGAATGTTTTCTTTGCTAGTTATCCTCTTAGAATATGAAGACGCCTGTGATTGGGTTTCTCTTAGTTTCCATACCTTAACTGTAAATGTGTGGCTTGCAGTAATGATCCTGAGGACATCAGGCACAATACATTTATCTGGGCTTCAGCTTTGCTTTGTCATCGTGTCCTTAAAGGAAGCATAATTTGCTTTCAAAATAAGAGATCACTTAGTCAAAGACTTGCATCGTTGCTGTACCTGGACAGCCTTTGAAGAGTGTGAGGCACAGGCAGTTTGCTCACAGCAGAGGTATTGTCTTGGGCTTGATCTCAGGACAGATTAGTCTAGCTGTTTCACAGTTTTATCCCTCCCTCTGTCCCTTTTTTTTTTAAGTTTCAATCATGCTTTATCCTGTTGTGTACTGTGATGTGTGTGTGGGGGTGCCTGGGGGAGTTGAAGACAGCCCGTGAAGGTGTTTTGTTTAGGTCTTTATCCTCTTGTACGGTTTTGTCTTGACACTGAGTGCTGTCCTCACACCCTGAGCTCCAGCCCACATCATTCCTGGCTTATTTCACAAGGAGTTGCCTGTTCTCACTGACTTCTAGCTGCAATGTTGTAAATAAGGATGCTTATTTTTTATTAATTCTTCAACGTGGCAATGTCTAACATGTCTCTTAGAATGGTGGTGAAGAGACACGGGAGGGGGCTGATCCAAAGATGAGGTACCAAATTCAATGATGAGTTACTGGTTCTGGAGGAAGCTCCAGTGTCTGTGGTATTTGCACAGAGCTGCAGCAATACCAGAATCCTTCTATCAGAACCTTGTTGCAAGACTAAGGCAGTCCCTTGAGGAAAAGGTGGTAGGCACAGTGTAAGAAAATGTGGTAAAAGATATTAAAGGATGGAGAAGATACAGCGGAAAGAGCAAAAAATGCTAATGTGACCCATTTAGAGGAAGAAGAATAAAGTAGGTTAAGTAAGTAAATAAAAGCAGAAAGCTCACAGCCCTGGCTCAGCTCTCAGACCAACCAGTGCAATTTCTGTACTTCCAAGTAAAGGTGGGGAATCAAGTGATGAAAATAGTTTGTGGGAGTTCAGGTAACTTTTCTGCATATGTCCATGTGCTTAGCTAGACTTCCTCACAGACGTCGAAGGTCTGTACTGTTGAAAACCTTGCCTTTGGTGGCAGGATGCTGACAACTTCCTTTTCCACGTGCTCCTCTTGCTTGTTTGGGAGGTGGAAGTAGGAGAAAATCCCAGAGAGGACTGGTGCTTAAAAACTATTAAACATGGATCCATTTGGAGAATTTTTTTCATTTATATATATTTATTTATGTTTAGACTGGACCTATGTGACTACAGTAGTTTATATATAATTACAGCCTGCTTCACAGTGTTACCAGCAGTTGTGGCCAGCCGTGCCCCATGGGTGGAACTGGCACACGCTCCCCCTGAGCACCTCAGTGGTCCCCTGACTGCACAGGACAGCTTCTTCCTTAGTGCTTTGCCTAGTGCAGGGCTTCTGAAATGGCACCATGTGAAGTGTGTAGAGGACAGAACTCCGTGTGGCAGACTTGGAGGGGAAGAACCTCGGGCAGCTCTACTGCAAGCAGATCTTATAGGAAAGTCTTGAGTAGTTGTATAAAACCATTGATTAGCATACATAGTAATTTTCTTCCAGTTTATACCATCTTGTGGTGGAGTGTGTATTTAAAAAGGCTCCCTTTTTTTATTACAGTCTTCTAGTTCTTGTTTTGGAATTGCAAAGTGAGGCCCTTCTGAACCAAAATAACTTTCAGAAACAGTTTTTCAAAGTATGAATGCTTTCAGGAGGCCAGCATCGGACTGGTTAAGGAAAGATAAGATCTGGATGCAGTAATCTGCTGTATGTTCTACCCAGTTATGTAGGTGGTACATCTATTTGCATTAATACACTTACTACATTGGAAGTGCTCAATTTAGGAAGTATTAAGCATTAACTGGTACATAGTATCTCTTGTTTTGGGCATCTGCCCTTCAGTATTCAAATATGTTCAAACCAGAGTATGTGCCTCCACATGGAAACAGAACGAATGCAAGCTGAATGCTTGGCCTTATTTCTTGTTTCCTGGCTTAAAAGGAGGGCCCTTCACACTCACAGAAATCAGCAAAGGAAAAATAGATTGCTTTTAAACAAAGACGTGGTTTGAAGTTGTTAAAACAGCAGCAGAAGATTCATGTTAAGAAGAAAAGTAATTCTATTTTCCACATTTTCTTGACTGCTTGACACAAACCAGAGGTGACCAGGGAAGTGTGATCTTGAGGATACCCAACAGAGACTCCCAAAAATTGCACTTTACTGCATTTTACTCGTCCCATTGGTGAAGCTGTGCTTACAGCAGGTTTGAGTAGTAGTGCTCAGGAAAACAGGCCTCTGGTGACTTAGGGTGTCCTCTTCACAGTGGCAGACTGCTTTCATTCATTTTTTTGAATTTCCTTTTCATGCTGCTTAGAGACTTTTGTTGTTGCACTTGGCTTTAAGATGAAGAGCCAGTTTACAAAGGTTGATTAGGTGCCTGTTATGTTCCAGACACAAGTACAACCCTAAATATGCAGCTTAATATATGCAGACTCTCTAGGCTTCCCAGACACATGTTACTCTGAGCATTAATGTGAGGATTTTAGTTGTTTTCTAAAGCTGATGGCCAGCTGAAGCTTTCTGTTGGTTTCCTTGAGCTTAAGTTGCTTTATTATTTGGCATAATTTTCAGTAGTAAAGCAAATGGAAGAATCAGTGAGGAGGTGACTGGCCTGAGAAGAACTAAGGGGCATATTTTAGAGTCTGCAGTCATGGTTTGAGTACCACTGTTTAATTAGCTGTACAGGCATGCATATTGCAAGTATGTGCCTCCTACTGTGAATTTATTGCATGTGCTTGGTAAGCAATTTTCAAATACTTCTGATTGTAGTGTTTGAAAAATTGCTTTTAATTCAGAAAAGAGCCTATTTTGTGCCAAGATCTGTTTTCGTACTTTGAGGCTTTTGATGCTTGCCTGCTTTAAAAAAATACACACAATAAAAAGAGTTTTAAGTGTGGCTTGGAAAAATCCTTCTTCTCTACTTCTCACTTTATCCATTCTGCTCTGCCCCTCCTCCCCCAAGCAGAAGAGGCTCAAACCAAACTTGCTGTTGAGTTCACCTCTGGAACTGCAAGTTTTGAGCTTTTAAACTGCCCACTTTGATGACATACTAAGAAATGTACATGTGAAGGACTGAATTGGAAATGTAGAAGGTATTCTGTTCGGTTTTTTTTACACTGATGGGTCAGTTTCACAATTCTGTAGTTCATGGACAAGAACCTCTTTTAAAGGCTGTGGGGTTTTTAAAATTTTATTTTATTTTCCTCACAGAGACTGCCTTTGAAGATTTATAGACTTCTTGTTTGGGCCTGGCTAAATGGTGGCACTCTCAATTGAGTCTTGATGGGTTTTACACTAATAACAACAGCAACAATCATAATACCTGTATCTCATAGATAAAACATCAATATTATATATGCAGCATGTCAGTTGTGTGCACTAGTGCTTTCTGTTCCTGCTGCATGAGGTTTTACTTGTCTTTGCTGGCTTTGGAGGTAAGGATGGAGGTCAGGATATGCAATGTAGCAGTTGCTGCCCTTTTCTTAGGCACACTGGATTTTCTCCTTTTTTTCTAAAGGATGTGTATGATATAACAGGGAAAGATATTGGTTATCATTGCAGTATTGTATTTTAATAGGGTCCAGCATACTTTCTCATACCTGATTTGTATTTATTTAGAAGCCTTTTAGAGCAGATGCTGTCTTGCCTGCTGTGAGGATAAAGAGTAGATGAGCACTTTAGGGTCTGGATGCCAAGCTGGCAGATATCCTGGATGATGTGTAGCAGGGCCGGGAGCAAGAAATGAGCTCTTGAAACAGTGCCAAGAGATGCTGCTGAGTTCAGTATTTAAGAGGAGCCAAGGTCTGGAGACCTCTTTTTGCTCAGAGACAAGGTATCCCCAGTCTGGTAGCCAACAGTGTTTTGCCTCCTTGAAAGATACTGTCTTTTGCATCCCAAAATTGTATCTGAAGAAAAGACATTGTGGACTAGTTAATGCAAAAGAACTTCCAAGGTATGAGCATATTTCAGTTTTCCACTATTTTATATGAGAAAGCTACTCTGCCAGAGTTCCCCCTGCCCCCATTCAGAACTGTCAGGGATAATCTTTTTGGGTTTGGATACTGGGAATTGACAGTTTTGTCTACAGTGAAGTAACAGGGTTGTAGTTGCAAATTTGGTTAAATTTCTCACACCAGAGCTGAATCTCCTTAAATAACAAAAGTCAAATGAAGTGGTCTGCTCTCCTGTTGTCTACCACTCTTGTTATCTTCAGGCAACTGTGGGAAGGTGATTTGAAATCTTTCTGGACAGCTTTAGTATTAAACATAGATCCCTGGTGTGGAATAGTCAGCCAAAATGTATGTGTGAGGTATACGGTATGAACAGACTCTTTCTTTCCCGAGTCTGTGTTAAGTGTTTGTTCCAGGGGCTTGGACAGGAACGTTCCTGGAGCCCAGAGACATCCCAGCCTTGGAAGTTGTATGGGAAGAAGCTACTGTCCTTTTCAGTGAAAGGGCTGAAGTGTCCTGAAAGAGTTAAGCTCTACTTAGCTCACTCGTAAGGTATTTAATACCCTTATTAAACTCAACTGCTGGTTCACTTTTTTTTCCTCTTCTTATGTTGAATAAAATTTCTTGAAGAGCTGAGCCTCTGCCTCTCAGATCAGAGGCTCACATGTTGAAGCTGGCAGTGCTAGAGGCTAGTTCCTATCTGTGTGACAGCATTTTTAATTTAACAGGACCGGCTTTGATGTTCTTGAATATTTATAGGCAGCTTCAGATCACTCCAGTATGTATTCTTTTTAACTGGAGCAGAAGTTCTTCCTCACACAACAAAATTTCTTTCCCTCTGTTTACTCTTTGGTCTCTTTTGGATTTGTAGCCATCAGAGTGGTTTTATGTTACAAAAATACTGCTTAAATACTTACGGGGGAACCACTTGATTTCCTTTCTAGCTCCTGCAGTTTGGGAGTAGTCCAGTAACTGGATCTTAGCTCCTTGTTTGAGCCTTGCTACAGACAAATTGTAAAAGAGATAGATAGACAGAATTTGAGCAAAACCCAGTGATGGTGAATCCTTCTCCACTATCTCTGTAAACTCAGGTGGTCTGCAGAGGGTCAGACCTCAAGCACCCTCAGGAATCACAGAAATGTTTGTCATAGACCCTAAGGAAGGAGCAGGTTGTGCTTTGAAGAGGAACTGAAAACTTAGGATTAGTCTCTCAGTAGGAGCTGATCAGAAATTACGGAAAAAGGTTTTAGAAGGAAATTGCCACTTGGATCGTTTACCTTGAATGAAACTTTGACCAGACTTGGGCAGGAGTCTTAGAAAAGGTACCTGATGGGTGAGCTATCAGTCAAGTTTTAACCCATCTCAGGCTTCTCTTCCTCACCAACTTCCCTGCTCCACTGGCCCCCGGGCAGTGGGCTGCTCAGAGCTGGCACTGTACTTTTAGAAACAGAGCTGGGGGGGGTTGGCACTTAAAATCCCACTGGCTTTAGTGTCTTAGACCTCATTCTGATTTGAACCTTTACCTTGATTTTGCCTCAGGAGGCAGCATGTACATCATAAGAGTGTTCCCTAAGTTTTTGATGTGAGCTTGTCTTTTCCTCCTTCCTCTGCCATGTTTCCCTTCTGCTTTACCCTCTTAGCCCTGTGTTGTGGATGTCATGTGCACTCCCTTTTTACTGATGTCCTGACCCACAGAAACTTGGCTGTGGCCAACTGGGACAGCAAAGCAATGGCATTTTGTCCTGGCACTTCTCTTTGTGGATGCTGGTAGTTCAGGCAGGTGCCTGTGTCCTGCTCTGCTGCACTCACTGTTTGTTGTGGAGTTCTGTACAGTTTTTGTTACACGATGATCTCCTAACTGAATTTGGAACACCACTGTTGAAGTAGCAGATTTTTTGTGTATTATTTTGAATGGTTTTACTTTGTAAAAAAATTTTGTCTTTCGGTGATGCTAATTTGTTTTAATGCACAGCCTACAGATGAAAAGGTTTGTGGGTTTAGAGATTTCTGCTGTAGATGCACTTCTCTGTTGGTACAGGCTTTTGTAGTTCAGCAAGTGAAATCAATACCACTGCCTAGGTAGATAAATAGCACTGGAAATCAACAGTAGGAGGAAAGTGCTTGCTTGTCTATTTGACATAAGTAGTTTGCTCAAAGAGTAAGGCTTCTCCTACTATAGAAATTCAGCAAGGAAATAGAGACCTGTAACTTACTAATGTAGCAGTGAGCATTTCTGAAATACACCAGTAAACAGAACTTTATAATACACAAAACTAGAGAAAGAACTTCATACTGCTTTTTGCAGAAGAAAAAACAATCTGCCTGTGGCATCTAAACATCCCATTTTCACAGTTAATTTTAGGGGAAGACCTATTTAGAAAGTGAAGCAGCTGTGTGGTATCTTCAGGAGTTGTGTGTTCATGTACCTCCTGTTAATGCTGGTGTGATATCATCACCTGAACTCTGTGGCTGCTGGATTGCCATTTCAGTGCTTGTGTCTAGGGATGGGTGGATGTGATGGTGACTTCATTTTTCTTTAGTTCCTTCCTCCAAACTGTTGTTAACAAAGGTAGTTTTCCTTCTCCCTACATACCCTGAAATATCCTTGTGAGACAGGAAAATTTATCAAGTGTGGAAATCCTCAGTGCTTCAGTCTCTGAGAAGGATTTCTCCAACAATCACAAGTTGTGCTAGGGGAGGTTTAGATTAGATACTAAGAAAAAAATTTTCACACAGAGGGTTGTAAAGCGTTGGAAGACACTGCCCAGTGAAAGTGGTGGTGTCACTGTCCCTGGAAGTGTTCAAAAACGTGTGGATGGGGGCCTTTGAGGACATGGTTTAGTGATGAACATGGTGGTTTGGGTTAGCAATTGGTCTTGGAATCACAGAATCATTATTAAGATCCTCTATCATTGTGCATTTGTCTTAGTAGGAACTAATAGACAGTAGGGTATATCTAGTTAAATGTTATTGCAATGAGAATTTTTGCAAATCAAATTATTTTGCCATCTTTAAGTTGCACTTGGTGTCTTAGAATTCAAATTGGTGAAGCTGGGAAATACTTGCTTCCTGTGTAAGCAATAAAACATGCTGGGTGATAAGGATATTGCTAGTGAATAACCTCGTAGATAAAGATACTTGTCAGCCTAGGTAGCACTACTTAGGAAGCTGAATTATATTTTTTTTTAGCAGTTGTACTATCCAAGTACTGCTAAATGTTGAAATCTTGTCATTATAAACATATTCCAGATAAAATGGGCTCTGCAGTCTTTAGAACAGAATACACAAACTGATGCAATCTGTTCTTACTCTTAAGACAGCAGAATTCTGACCTAGGTTGGGACTAGTTCAGGTAGGAATGACTGAGAAAAGTAGTAGGAATCCTGAGTAGCTGTCAAGGGAAAATTGTGGGGCAGGGAACTCGACTTTTTTTATAGCATTCTTGCCAGAAAAAAATGCTTGGAACAACAAACAAGAGATGCTCAGAAGAACAAAAGAGAAGTTGAACAAGCCTTAGAAGAAAACCATCCTAGAGCAGTTGCTGGGTATAGCTAACTGTAAACACTGCCCAGCTGGAGAATATCCTCTGGCACTTTCTCTGCCTTCAGAGGCATGGGGGTTATGGCTACTCTACTTTAAGGAATGGTTCATGAGCTGTATGATAGAGGAATTTAATCTTTGTATCAGTATGATAATGTGGCATAGCCGTGCCCAACTGCAGGGCTCTATTTCTCAGCACAGAATAGCATTTCTTAGTCTGAAAGAGAATATCTTAAGTGAGTTCACAGATTTTTGCTGTTCGTGTTATAAGGAATTGACATTACAAACTGTGCCTCTGGAAGGAGGAGTTGGTTTTATTTACCTTTTCAAGCTGAGATAGCTGCTAGAAGAATATAATTTTTTAAAAAACCACCTATCTAAGGCAACTTACATTTACATTAAAAATACATTTATTTTTTAGAGTGATTTCAGTGCTTCTCCTTCAGCTTACTTCTTAAGGATACAGAGTACCTGTATAAGTGTGTAGTAATTTTTAAAGCAATTAAGAATGTGCTGTTCGACTGGGACTTGATGGGTACCTGTGATTTTTGTTTTGTTTTGGTTTTTTTTACTGTCCATTTAGAAACCTGTCCATGAAATGTCCTTGCAGATGCTGAGGGATGACTGCTATCAGTGAATGAAGTGAATTATTGGAAGCATGAACAAAATGGGTTAGAACAAAACATATGCTCTGCTTTGCAACAGGTGAGCATATGCTGCCTAACTGAAATGCTAGAAAAGATTGCTTTGAAGTCATGCATGTTTTAGGAAAATACTTCTGTCTTCTGATGTTCCTGTCTCTCGTTAGCTGGTGGGGAATCGATCTCTAATTTAAGATTCTAGGATCATATTTCTTGCACTGAGGCAGGTACTAGATTATTCAGTGGGTGAATAAACTTCATTCATGGTGTTTAAAATTTGGCAGCTGATCCTGGCAGAGCAGCAGCTCTCCCCTGATGTCCTACAGGTTGCTTTTCCAAGCCCACGTTGTTGCTGTCTGGGTGGATGGAGAGGAGGTGGGGAGCAGCTTTCTGAAAGGGTTCTGGTTCAATCCTGAGATGTGTTGTTTCTGGAGCTGGCAGCATGGCTACAGGAGCCCTGGTGGACAAGCAGTGACTGATGTTCAATCTGGGTGGGTGAGCAAGGGAGAAAAAAAAATTAGGTTTGACCACTGGTTTCTATCCTGGTGCCTTTTTCTTGCTTTTGCATTCTCACTTTCTGATTCCTTCTAGTTTCTGTGTGAATTCTTAGGGCACTACCAGGGATAGACACAACTGTTTCTGAACTTCAAGGTGAAAATGATTTGCAAGAAAATTTATAAAAGTTCATGATCCTAACGTTTCAACCCCACACTTCTATAATAATTAAGACAGGGAAAAATTATAATAACCTCTAACTAATTCAGAGTTAATCTTTGTGTAGCTGAATTCCTTGTCTCATTTATCTCTGAGGGTAGAGAAGGCAACTTTAGTTTGTTTTGAAATGTGATTGTAGTCCTGCAGTTGGAGGTATTTGATAAAAGCTCTTTGCCTTTGTTATATCTAGCCACAAACGTGTAGTAAAAGAGAATTAAATTAAGAAAAGAGAGAATTTCTTATTTATGATGCTCCTTAAGTATTACTATTAGTATGCCTTATCTCTGGTCCCTTGACATGGACGAGGTCTCAAAGGACACTGAAGGGAAATGCCAAGGTGGTGCAGAATCTTGGAATTCCCAACCCAGCCCTGCAGGATCTGTTAAAATAATCACTAGTGCCTGAGTCATGGTTATCCTTCAGGATGATTTTATAGGTGGCCCTATTTCTGTCATGTTCTGATATTTCATGATGAAATTACTTACAGATGGGTTGCAGGCAGAGAAACTAGGGTTGGTATTTTTTATCTCAAGAGACCTTACCTTTCTTGAATAAAGCTAATTAGTAGTGCTTTGGAAATCAGTTCTGTACCCTTCTTAGGGTACCCTTCTTAGGGATTTGACAGAATTAAAGTGCAAGTAAGCAGATCTAAAAGTTGGCTATTCAGACACGTCTCAAAGTTTCAGCAGGATTTACTTTTTTTTTGCTCTAATGTTGCCCAAAAGGTGGGTCATGCATAAATAGTTGCATCAGTGTGCTAGTCTGTTAGGTTAATATACTACTTCTGTAGTCCATAGAACAGAAAAATTGTCATCAACTTCATTTTATAGTACGTTTTGTGATAAGAAGTGTTTGCCAACCACCTTTCCCCAGCCTATCTGCCCAAAGCCAAATAAAGTTTCTGAATTTGTAGTGTGAGATTTCAAGCTGCTGGCTGCAGGCATTGAAGATGTTTCTTCACTGAAAATGAGAAAGGCAGAGCTTCATTTTCCCTCAATTAAATATTAGAACAGTCATTTAACTTTCAAAATATGATTTAATGGCTTTTTCGGGCCTGACACATCCCCTTGCATCAATCACTTGTGCAAAAAATGTTACTATAAAGTTAATACTGATTCCAGGGAATGGTGATCTGTTATCAAATATTTTGGATTCTGTCCTGTCTTCCAGTTCAGCCCTGGTAAGGACTGGGCATCACAATCGATCTTGAGCACTGTATTGGACATTCAGCCACAGGCAGTGCTGCATGACATCCAAATTCCCTGTGACACACTTTCCCTTGTAGCTGTCAATTGCAGCACCAAAGATTTGCAAACAGCCACAGCTGTGTTTTCATGGTACAGCTCAACTGAGTTCTCTCTGGTTTATCTTTGTGGGAAACCTGCTGTTGTGATTTGCCCAAGCTGTTTCCATAGTATTTGGAAAAAAGAATTGAAATTTTGGGTCTCCTGTCTATAGAGTTTGTGCTGAGTCTTCAGGCTCTGCTGGTGAGTGAGTGGTGCAGCTGTTGCAAAGATTAGCCAGTAGTAGTGAAATAATGCAGCACATAGGACATTGAATTCTGAGTGGGAATTCAAAAATAATAACAAGAATAATGTAGAACTGGCTGTTGTTTCTGTATATTCTGGTGTGAGTTGCTTAGCCACATTTTGTAGACACATTCAATTAAGGAGCTATTCAGGCAGCCATATGAATCATATATATTAGGGATGCTTTTTAGCCAGTTTCAGGTTTGCACAGAATTGTTTGACAGGTAACTTTTCAACTTGCATTCACAATAGAAATTCTTATAGGCAGTAACCTTTCTAATTCTTTAACCCTCACTCCATTTGTCTGTCCATCTTGGGTACTGAGACAGATCTTGTAGAAAACTATCATCATGAAATTAACAACTTTATCACATTATATGCTCACAGAGAGTCATAATTTTACAGGTTCTCTTCAGTTCTGACTGTTCTTAACTTTGAAACCATAGTTTTGATACCATAGAGAGGTTGGAAGAGGTGGCTCATGGGCTGGATGTTAAAGATTCCTGAGAGTTTTAGGAGAAGAACTCGAGACTGTTCCTCCACTCAGCAAAATTAGGTGAGGCAAAAGCCCTTGGCTGTACCCTCAGTGTGTGTATTTAACACCAGTTTTATTGCTTGTGTTTTCCACACGTGCACCCCTGACTTTCCTAATGGTAATTCTGTCCTGCTCTCAGAGCTTTGGGACCACCTCGAAATAAGTGAGACTGCTGAAAAGAAGGGAGAAGAAAAGAGAAATTTTAATGCCACCAGGCAGAAGGCAGTGTGGGAACACAGCTATTTACTGTGTCGAATTCCAAATCCTTATTACTAAAACCGTCATAATACATTCTGAATAAATAGCATTCAGTCTGGAGGATGATAAGAAATGAAGACTTGTGGTGGTGCTGCCATGGCAGTGCTGCAGCAGACACTCTTTATTTTATCCTTAAGAGGAAGGGACTTACCTTTACCACTCCAAATGAACCCCTTTTCCATTCTTCAGATACAGGATAACATCTGACAAAGCAAGGAGGAGTTGAATGTGTCCGAGCTTTCATTCTCTGTGTTGGTAACAGAGGTGCTGTTATTTAAAGTTATTACTTATTATAATAAAGTTATTACACAGCTAGGTGTATGAGAGAAAAAAAATCTTTCAGAACTAAAATGTCCGAACTAAAAATGCAGCAATATCTTATCCTGTGTTATAATCTGGATGAAGGTTTTGGCAGCATATATCTACCAGGTTTTGAGTGTTTTGAATACAGATGTACCTTAGTAAAGAAGATGTAGCTTAAGTGTGAATGTAGCCTTGTCACAAATACAAGTCGGACAAGCTCCAATATAAAAAATAAAGGGTAGAATAAAAGCATAACTAGAAAAATGGCATGGACAGCCTCACTGTAAGCAAGAGTCTTGTTTTTAATTAGTAGGCAACCTCTGTTGTTTAATACCCCAGCAAAAAGAAGCTTGAATACAGTAAATCCCAATGGGTTTTGCAGATTCTGTAATTGAACTATTGAATTGTACAATTGAATTGTACTATAGCCCAGAGAAGCTGTGGATGCCCCTGCTGATGTCAGACAAAATGAAGTGGTTTGTTTGAGATCAAAGTTCACCCATCTTCTGTTAATGTAAAGATGAGTACCTTTGCCTGGATCTCTGTGTTGATGAAAGGTGGGTTGTAAGTGTTTGTATACAACTGGGAACCATCTGGGCCTGAAACAAAATTGGGACCTCAGGGAACAGGAGGGGAGTGGTGGGCAGTGGTTCACTCGTGCTCCAAGTGGTAGGGAAACAACTCCTGAGCATGGAAACTCAAATTTTATGAGGAACTTTGGAACAAAAGTAATTAAATTGGTCCCCTTTTTAATCCAGGAACAACATCATTTAGTGTCTGCCTTTACAGTTGTCTCTCAGCATAGAGACAGCCAGGCTATTTTCAGATTTTCTGCAAAGATTTATTTGAGGTTTCATTTGTGAGGGAGCCTGTGCTCCAGCTTGTCACTACTGTAAGAATGGGTGGGAGGCCAAGGGAAGCTTTTAGTTTACTGGAGTTTGCTGGATTTGTGGGATCCTTTGGCCCGACTTCAGAAGGCATTTAGACATTTATAGCTGACTTGACGTTATTGAAGAGAAATCATGTCTTCTAGCTGTTTAAACAAAATTGTAATGTGTTATAGAAAGTATCTGTGTGATATTATGAAAAAAATCTTTAGTTTGAGGATGGTGAGGCACAGGTTGCCCAGAGAAGCTGTGGATGCCCCATCCAGCTTGGATGGGGCTTGAAGCAACCTGGTCTAGTGGAAGGTGTCCTGACCATGGCAGGGGATTGGAATGAGATGAGCTCTAAATTCCCTTCCAAGCCAAACCATTCAGTGATTCTATGGCCCTCACAAATTCATTTTATGAGGTCTAATTTTTCTGACCTCTTTCTCCCCTCCAAAACAAGAGGGAGGGGAAAGGGGAAGGTGACTATTGGCACGTCACTTTTTAGTTAAGTCATGAACACAACAGACTAAATGTTCAGGCTCCTGGTAAATTTTTTTTCTTAACACAGACATCCCTTGCTGAGGGCAGGGGATATTGGGTACTTAAGAGTTAAATAATCTTGCTTTGGAAGCAGCTGAACAGTTTACACTCCTTGCTGGGCTGTACAAAAATACTTTTCCTTTGAAGTGCTAGGAGGAGCGGCTGAGGGTAAAACCTGGAATGGGGTTGTAGCTAGCAGTTTGCAGTGGGCTTAGCTTGGAGCTCGCAGCTGCCTGCAAATGCAGTGTGAGATGGCAGAGAAGGTCAGGGTTTCTTTCAGTCTTGCCATCACTGGCTCAGTGGGAAGGCTTTCATGCTGAAATTCTTCAAATGCTATCTAGTTCTTGTAAATTTTTAGATTAGGACAGATTGCAAGAAACAGAGATTAAAAATATCCTTTCCCATAAAGCCATGAGAAGTACAGGGGTCCTGTTGGAAGTTCCTTGACTGCTTCTGGTGTAATCTGGTAGTGAAATACACGCTGCTGCTGTCTGGGATGAGAAAGACTCACCTCTGCTGAGTGGGGTAAAGCAGGTTGAACTCTTGTCTGGAAAGCACCTTCAGAAGGTGGCTAGAACCTGTGAAATCTCAGGCTTGATGTTACACCTTGGCCAAGTGTAGCAAGAGCTGACAGGAGAATGACTGTAGTGACACTTGCCCCAAACGGAGGAAACCAAAACATGATGTTTGTAAGAAAAGCCACTGGGTTAACAGCACTGTACAGTGGGAAGCTGTGTGTATCCTGTGTATTCTGCTGCAGAACTGTGCATGGCACTGCTGGATGCTGCTTCTGGAGAGCAAACCTTGCCACGGGCAAAACCTGATGCAGAGTGGGCCTGATACACGTGCTGCCAGGATCAGCAGTGGAAGTAGACAGACTGAAATTGCTCCCTAATTTTCTAGGGTAGCACTTTGTCTGGTTTAATAATTTCTTGTCAACATTTGCACACGGTTTTTGGGAGATGCCATTATATGAAACTGAGGAAAACGAATTTCCTTTTAGCCATGCCACTAAATGGACAATCAAAAACAATTTACCCATCAGCTAATGAGGGGTCACATTAAAATACCTGGCAATATCTGTTGAAGAGATGATATTGGTAGTGCTGTAGGTCAGATCTCCAAATTTCAAGTTAGAGTTACCCTTAATAATAATAATAATAATAAGAAGAAGAAGCATGTCCTTTCATTTTTACTCATTTAAGAATCTGACACTTGGCTGTTGGTAGAACCTGTGTTTCTTTCCCTGCTGCTCTACCACTCAGTCTTTAGCTTTCTACCTCTGATTTTTTTTTTTTAACCAAAAAAAGTGTCAAGAATTTAGCCGCTAAAATAGGCAGCGTTTTCCTCTAGGGTTTCTGCTGTTCCTTTGCATGGCTGAAACACTAACCATGAGTTGTCACGGCCATCTATTCTTTAAGAGGAGCTAAAAAGCAGCCGCTCACAGGAGGGCACAGGCAGCCTGCCCACATGTTGTTCCAGTGGCGTGTGTGCAGGCTGTGTGTTTTGTGTGTCTGCTGCTCTGGGATCACAGGGCACACATGCCGGTTCAGTGTGCTCACAAAGCTGCTCTTGGACAGGAATGGGTGCTGCTGCCTTTTCCAAAACTGTGCAGGCAAAGCAGATATTATCAGGGCTGGCCCTGGGGCATAAAATAGAAAGATCAAAGGAAGTGGCAGCAGCACACAGAGGCTCTTCAAAGCCTGAGTAAGGGAGGATTGATAGAGAAAAGGAGAATGCTCTTGCTGATGTAATCACAGCCTGTGAGACAGGTTGGGTTTTTTTTTTTCTTTTTCTTAATTTAAACAAAGGCACAAAGACAGTCCTTGTTTGTTTAGAGAGGTGAAGCATGTGCCACAGAGATAGAGCATGGATACCTCAGTATATAGAAGGTTTTCATGAATAGCATGGGGCTCAAACATTTTGAAGTGACTGCAAAGTTGCAATTTTTCTTATTTTACGACGCACAACTTCTGCATGTGGTATTTTCTCACTTGTGGTGTCCATGTGGAATGAAGTAGGAAAATGGCAAAGGAAGGAATGCTTGTTTTCAGGCTGCCTTCCTTATTAAAATGGAAGCTTATTTTGTTTTCTCTTCAGAATGCCAGCTAAAAATTTCTGGGATTTGTACAAAAAGAAGTTAAACACAGGCAAGGTGGATTTGGAGAGGAAGTGATAAGCCAGATCCATTGTCAAGAAGCACAGGCTTGTTCAGGCAAAAGCTGTGAATGGGAAAGAAACAGTTGTTCTCCTCCTTTATCTGTGTGGAAGGGGGAAGAAGAGGTGTGACTTTTCTGGAACAGATGTGCAGGGCTGGGGGGAGTTTTCAATCTTCTTTGTTACAGACCTTACTTTTCTTTATATGCTACAGCTGCAGAAGTGTGTTTCTGAACCTTCATTTTGCTTCTAAAGGTCCCACTTTAAAAATTCAAAGGGAACCTTGTGAAATTGTGAGAAAGAGCATGGTAGTCCAGCTTTTCCACCCAAAGGTGTATATGTATGGTGTATGGCAAAAAAGATCATTAGCATGGTCTGATATCCAAAAGTTACGTGTGGACATGACTCAAAGCCTGAATGAGTAAGTACTACCAGAAAAGCAGTGTGTATCAGTGTATCAGTTATCAGTGTTAAAGTTGCATTTCACACATGTTTGGAGCTCAGGCAGGACAAGCTCTTCTGCTTAGATGGTGAGCAAAGCCTGCATGCATCTCTTGGTATAGACTGGAGGTCTGTGGGAGGGAGAACCTGTCCCTCCATAAGTCTTTGGGAAGCTGTTAACTCCAAAACTTAAAATTAACTTCACCATTTTGCATTTTTTCACTTAGTTTTTACCTAATGGGATTATCTCATTCCCAAAATGTATTCCAGGATGCCAGAGATCAAAGTGGTTATTTCTGCTGGCAAAGTCTACAGTTTTCCTTCCCATGTAGGCCTGAGAGCATTTGTAGGGCAGTTCAGGTTAGTACACAAAATCATGGCACTCTGAAGTCTGAAAATCTATCATAAGGCAAAGGTGACTGTCTATATTGTTAACTTGAATGCTTTCTTCTGGGGTCAAAGTTACATTTGTAGTCTGCTGAATCAGTTTATTACCTTAATAAGGCAAGCAGTAAGGTCCCTGCTGAAAAAGGGATTAATCCTCTTTGTTGTGGGATATGTGGGATGATACTGGCATTCTTGTGTTGCCTCATGTGGAAATGTCTAAATTTTGCAGGTCAGCATCAGAACTTTTTCTTTTCACCCTCCTGCGTCTGTCTTCTGCCATGCTGCTTCTACAGATGTGTGTGATTTGATACTCGACATTAACAGAAAGTGCTTCAATACACTTAAAATACTCGGATTTTGGTTTCTACTTACCAAACCTTCAGGCACCAGGAAATTTGCACATCTTACAGAGCTCCGAGATGGGCTCTGACATGTACTTGTGTTTCTGCTGCAGGCACTTTCCCCTCACCATACACAGAGGCTAGAGAAAAATTCTGGGATGGGAATCCTAGCAGTTACCATGGCTTTCTTCTTTAAAATATATTCTTTTTGGAAATCCCATCCACATATGTGAAGGACAGACTGTTCCAGTCTGTCACAGAAGACAGCAGCTGATAAAGGAGAAGTTTCTCTGCCCATAGAACAGGATAAATTGGTGGGTTCTGCCATCACTATGGCATCCCCATTCTTTGCTTCCAGTGAGCAACAGAATGCAAAAAAAAGAGGTTTCAGCTGATTTCCTGTATGCTCTGCTGAGTTTGTGCAGCCACTTCTGCCAGCAGTATCTGTGGCCTTTTAATTCATGCAACCAAGTGAATTAACACAACGGCCATGCTGAGTTTACCAAAAAAGTTCTGTGCTCCAGTGACTCTCTGGCAGAAACCAGTAGCAGATACTTGTGAAGGAATGTAAGATTAGAGCAAGCAGATGGTGAGAATTCTGCAGTACATGCTTCCAGGCTCAACCAGCTTGTGGCTTAGGTCTTCCCATAAGGATCAACTTCTACAGGAGAGGCCTTGATGGATTTTTCGATCATATTTTTTTCCAGTCCATTATTTCATGTGTAGCTTTCTTGTCTAAATTTGAGAGAGCACAGGGAAAATCCGTTTTGGTTTTGGGGGTTGCTGCATACTGTGACATTGCACTTTATTTTTGAAGAGTAGTGGAGTCCATGTTGCTGTATGTAGTGCAGGAGATGTAGAACAGCAGTGTTATTGGCATGCCTGACAGGTACCTACTTAAATTGCTCACCAACAGGATTGGAGGGAAGACGACTAAATCTCCAGAATTTTTCTCATTCTCTTACTGTCCAGTGTAAATTCTGTTGAGTGTCTTTGAGCTGCAGGGGAAAAAACGTTTCCAGGAAGTAATTGTTCTTTCTGTCTCTTCCTAATTCTGTGCAGCAGCTGCCTTGTCTTCAGCTGCTATTAATGGTCAGAGCTTTGTGAACAAAGGAGCGTCAGGCTGATGTAACTTCTTCCTCTGTTAGACATTCCCTCTGAAGCCATCTTTTGTCTTGATGGCCCTATTGTAACCATTCATATACTGATGAATGAACAGGAAGCTGATGATGATAGTGAGCAGATGAGTTTGATCATGAACAGGTTTTACTCAGACTCCAGCCTGAGGGAATATATATAGGAACAGAGCTGTAGCACTGTCAACTACAATGTCTGATTTGTTCATTCAGATTTTCTTTTGTTTAAGAAACTAGGAAAAGGTTATTAATCTAGGAGAAAATGTGCTAACTTTTTTTATTGAACAACAGTATTAACAGGTACAAATCTGGTAATTCTGTCCGTGGCCTCATCATACAAAGACAAGTTTACTTGAATGGCTGTATTTTTATTTTTGGGATTGTGATTTCTGTTATGTTTAATTAGAGGTGATAGTCTCTCATTTGTTGTCCTGGTTGTGATAAACCAGGTTCAAACCCATCCTAAGGGTTCTGGGGAACATCAGCACCTCAGGTATCAGTGATTGGTGGGAGAGAGGAAAGACTTTTTCTCCCCAGCTCTTCCTCCACACACATTTTAAAACATTTCCTGTAGGCTGATGACAAAATGTGTCCTTAAAGACTAACAAGAACAGCATTAGATGTGGCCTTTTTCTTTAGAACTGGAAGAGGATAGCAAGAGGAGCTTATCAGATGAAGGACCAGCAAGTGTCTGTCCAAACTAGTTTATGAAGTTAGCTACTGAAAGGTGATAGGATCTTGCATAGAAAACTTCTGTTAATCTGAGTGACTGTATTAAATCAGCTACTATGTTACTAAATAATGTATTAATAAATAATGTATAATTACTAAAATAATGTATTACCATGATGATTTGAGATACTCTGAAAAAACAAAAGTAATATTAGGTAGTAGAAGTAAGCCAATATATGGTAGAGGATTCTTGAGCTAGAATGATTGTCTCAAGACTGATGGTAGATACTTTGCTGTGTACTCTTAGCTACCTGACAGAGGCTGCACACTGCATGACAGTCAATGAAGCATCCTAACCATGGCTTTTCCAGCACAGATGTTTCTCTCGTGGCCTTTGGTGATTGTGATATATATTAGCAATCTATAGATAGGTAACCTATTCCCAAAATGCCTCATGGAATGTACTCTTAAATGTATTTTTAAAAATGAACTCCAGTATTTAAATAGTACAGCCAAAATTAGCAGTTCCCCAGCAGTGGAGGGCAGAGATGTGCTTGTCAGTGTGGTTGCTGTTTTCACAATTCCTAGCCTTTCCTGTTCATTTTTGTGTTTTGGCACAGATTCCATTGACTTTATTTTTATTTTTGTGTCTATCACATTTTCTGCAGACCATTCTCTTTGTTTATATCTGGTTGAATGTGCCTTTTAAGGACCTTGGTTAAAGGGATTCTCCCAATCACAGCTGTATGTATAGCAGGTTATCAGTGCTGATCTTGGTTAATTGTAAAACAAGCTGGAGGCATGCACCAGGAAGAACAAAGAAGCATAATAAAAAGCATCTTAAAATTGTGGCTAAGATTTCTTTTCCTTCTTAAGAGTAAAGTGTATTCTGCAAACCTTACCCTGGTGTAATACTGAAAATTTCATGGGATGTTGCAATTAATAGGAAAGGTAAGAGACAAATTATCAGAGAGCAAAGCAGAATGCTTGGTGAGCACCAAGGGGCTCCAAGAGCTCGAATGCTGCACACAGTGCACCATAAAACTGGAGGGGGAGACCAGATAAAGGAACAGGTAGATCACAAGCCCTGGATCAGCTGAGTCATGTAACAGAGTGACATTCACTGAAAAAGACCTGAATTTTATCAGCTTCTTGGGAAAGAGGCTGTTGACAAGAGACTTTGAGTAAAGTCTAATGTAGAGAAGTAATTAAGGAACAATTATTGGTTACTCCTTGCAATATGAGGATAAGCAGAGCATTCTCAGTGGAATTCACAAAACAGCTTTACAGTCAAGCAAAAGAATGAGATTTTAAAAACAGTAGGTTGTGTTTCTTACTGTAGGATGGTGTAAAAGCCATAAGTATGTGTGTCATCCCAAAGGAATTAGGTAAAAACATGGAACATAGATGCATTGCTCACTTAAACACAGGATTCTGGGTGAAATCTCCGCTCTGGAAGTCTTAATCACTGATATCCATAATTAAGAGGCTGTATCTAAGGAATAACCATTCCATATTTTTTCTGCTTTTCGTATTCTTCAAATTTCTGCAGTTAGCAACTGTTGGAGATAGGATACTGTGCTGGTTGGAATTTTGGTCACACCCTGCGTGGCTGTTTTTATGACTTGCCCAACATTGCACAGGAATCCTGTGGCAGAGGAAGCAATCCTGTCTGTTGGGAAGCAATCAGCTGCTTTAACCACAACACTGGATTTTCTTTTCTCACAGTATCTTACCTCATTCACTGCACTGTCCCAACTTTCTGACCCGTGAAGGAAGTGTCCTGCAGACAGCACTCATGCACCCCACACTGCTGTGTTTTTGGAGTAGAGTTTACACCATTAATTTCCCAATCAGTGAGGCATACCTCAGTGCTGAGGTGTGCCAGCAGGAGACACAGCATTAAACCCAAGCCAATAGGCTTTACCGGAGTTATTAGGATGGGCTGTATGCCAGGACTGGAGGAGTTGGCTGAGAAAAAAGGGGGCAGGATGGGGTGGAAGAGAAGTAGTGAAGGGCTAGTCTGGAATAGAGGAGAAACGAGGCAACAGATTAGTGACCACGGGAAGGAGAAATCATCCAGAAAGAGATGGGAAAAGGAGGAAGAACTTTTGACATATCCTGAAATACAGCACAAGCATCTGAAATTTAAGGCTGAACTGGGCTCATGATTTTAATTATTTTAATTATGGTAAAAATTAAACTTTAAACTTCTGGTACCTGTTTTTTTTCCACCCATATATAGCCTGCTGTAATATGATAAGTATGTACATTAATATGGTGTCAGAAAAAGCTGAAAAAACCTGTTTTGGTTTACTGTTCTGTTAAACAGTTCTCTTTTGTAGTTTTTTATTCAAAGTGGAATTGAATTTTGCTCTTAGATCAGGAATAACTTCCTTGTAATGAAAGGGGAGTGCGTCAGGTCTCCAGAATTTCAGAAACTTCCATTATTGTTAGTTTGACTTTAAATAACATTAATTGAATCCTTCAGGCACCAAGTGCTAAGTTCCTGCAAGTGCCTTTGATAAATGAAAAAGAGCAAAGAAGTGATAATTAGTTGAGTGCAGAATAGTTCTGGTTCTGGTTCAAGATGTCAAAACATAGGCTGTGAGCAGCGAGTGAAACTGGCCATCAAGTCAGCTTTTGATGCTGACCAAATGTTATGAGTTGTGCACTGGACTGAGTTGTAGAGCCCGTGTTATATCTAAGTTGGTTATTTCCTGTGCAAAATAAAACAAATTAGGGCTGAAAGAGGGAGGATAAATTTCAGAGTGTGTGAAATGGGAATGTTTGCAGAGACTAGTTCAGCAATGTGCTACGTTAGAATTAAGCACAGCTTTTTATTTTCAAGTCATTCTCTCTATACTACGGAGCATTCTTCAGTGGTGACTCAGGGTAGAGCTAATCTCTCTCAAAATGGTTGCCAGTTGCCACTTGGAACAATAGGACCGAAGCCACAGGCTGCCATCAGGTGGTAGTTTTTAAGAAGGGCGTTTTTTCCCCAGTGGATTTGAGTGCTTTCTGTCTGGTAACATAAAAGATTGCAGTGGGCACTGAGTTCTTGTAATAGAAAATATTAAAAGAGTGTGTTACTCATCGCTTTACCTGAAATGGAGAACCCAGTGCAGCTGGGTATTTTTTTTTCTATGGAAAAACCCAATTTGTTAAACCTTAATTGGTTTTCAGGAACAATTATTTGCACCTGATTTACATGCCCTAATACTGGCCTGTACTTCTTTTAAAGTACCCAGTTCCTCTCTGGGCAGGGGCATATTTTCCCTGTGCTGTGAATGAGGAAGTTTGAGCAGAGGAAGAAGGATTTCCATCCTGCCACCTTCCTGCTCCATTCGTGTAGGATCTGGCATTGAGGCTGCTCAGTTCTGCATGGTGCAGCAAGGTAACACAAATCTGCCTGTGTGCTGCTGAGTGAGCTCAGGCTCAGGAGCCAGGAATAAGGAGGCTGGACCCAACAGAGGATGGCTGCTGTCTCCTCAAGAGGCACCTTGCTTGCACCAGAGGCTCAGAAGTGGTGAGAGTAGTTTTGAGAGAATTCTGGACCTGTGGGCTGGTGGGGATGTCAGGGGAAACAGGGGAATGCATCTAATTTTTGCTGGGACAAGCTGATGTGCAGTGAAAAAGTCATCTCAACTTCCAGTAAAGGAGATCACATTCTGTTGTAGATCCTGTTCTAGAGCCTCGTCTTGTGTAGTTGCAGCAGACTTTGGCTTCAGCTGTATTTCCACAGTAAATGGGCCAGAGAGATGGTGCTGATTTGAGCTGACAAAGAGGTGCCTGTAAAACTAGGTGTGATTTTTGGACTTTGCCAGAACCTGTGGAAAGCAGGGGCAGAGCATGAAGGATGCTGAGGAAGTAATTTCTCGAGAACTTGATGCTGGAGAAAGAGGAGACAGTTTGGAAGCAAACAGAAGGTTTATACCTATTTGAAGACCTCTGTGTTCCCTTTTGGCTCCTTTCCCTCTAAAAGTTACCTAGCACCTTAAAATGTTTTCACATGGGCAGAAGCTCTAAGCTGAGTACAAATCCATTGAAGGTTATCAGATGAAAGGAAGGTCAGATGATAAGTTTTGGAGAGAAAAGTTTGCAGCACAAAGTGGGGAAATAGGAATATGAGAAGGCATGTGGCAGCTGGAGTTGGAAACATAACTTCTGTAAACTTTACTGGTTTGTGTATTGGTCCAGGATGGCTTATAAGAGGTTAACAAGAATCTGACCAAAAGGCAAACTTTGAAAAACAATTTAAGATGAGCACTACCTTCAGATTGTAAACAATGTCACAGGGATTTTCTTAGAACATATTTTGGTTGTTGCAGTGTAAGCTAAAATTCAACGTAGAGAACAGGGGAGTGCTTTGTAATTTACGATAAAATTCAATACAAGAATATGATAGTTATCCTTAAGTCAACTATTTATACATTTAGAAATCTTAAAGGCTAAGCTTTAGAGAAATGCGTGCAAAGGTAAGAGGTAAGGGGAGTGTCCAAAATAGTCTAACTCCCTAGCAGCATAACAAAGAAGTGATGAAGACCCATAATACCCAGAGCTGATTTCAGTACTTTTCTTCCTCTGATGTCTTAAGAGAGATGTGTGAAGAGGTTTCTGCAGTAGACTGGGTCAGAACTGATTTATGGCAGAGAAGTGAGGAAAGACTGAACAGAGTATGCAGTGGAGATGCTTTCACATCAAGACAGAGGAATAAATAAGATTCCTTAGAAATAATGCAGTAGGATTACAGGAGGAGCAACTGAGGGAGAGTGTGGAGAAGAGTGGGTGCTGGAAAGTCTGGTCTGGGCAGTGCTGGAATCCCACCTCTCCTGGGCCTGTGCCTCAGGGGAGTGCTGCGAGCTCTGGGAACTGAGAAATCATTATTCCACCGCTGAGCTGAGAGCACATCTGAGGCACAGTCTCAGAGATGGTGGTTTGAGGGTCTCCATCACATCACATCCCATCACCCTGAAAGACACATTTCCAGTGGTTTCCTTTAGGCTGTTTAATTTTCATCATATTCAAAAACTTTCAGGAGCATCTTGTGCAGCACAGGCTGAAGGAACTTTTCTGTTGGCCAGAGATCATATGGTTCATGGAATCTGGAAATAGTGTGTATGTAAATATTCAAAGAGTAGTTCACATACTAACCTGAGAAACAGAGTACATCTTTAGGCTATCAACTATGATGTTTCAGCCTTGAAAAACTTTTTTTTTATGCTGACTAAAGGTGACTGTATAGCTGATCTGTCTTTTCCTTCCCTGATGGTACTTCCAGACTGACTTGCAGTCAAGGTAGTGATCAAGAATTTTCTAAATATTAAAACCTTTTTAGCTGATGGCTTTTTTGTGTTGCAACCCAGAGGATTTGTTCAAACCATGTAACTTCGGGGCCACCTGAATTAGCACTCAAGCTGCCCCTGTGCTGACAGCAACTGAAACTTCATGCTCCAAAACACACGCTGAAGAAGTGTCTGCTCATCCTTAGCAGATGCCAGCTGCTTCCCTGCTTTGTGTGTTTTAGGGAAGATACTGAGCATGAGGTGGGAGGTAAATATAATGAAATTATTTCTATCCTACCATTACTTTATAATTCAACTACTGAATTTTTATGTTCTGTCAGCTAATTAAGTCACTTAATAGAATCAGTACTTTGTTACTATATTCTATCAGGGAAGGATGAGGGTTTTCTAAAATAGAGTAGTTCCTAGCTTCTGAGAACTACAAAGTTAAAATTTTAATTTTTAATTATTTCTTAATTTTTTAATTTTTTCATTCATAATTGAGTAATTTTGATTCCTCTTTGCATTCAGATTTTACTTAATCTGTCAGATTTCACTGCTTGCATTTGCAGCTGATTTTCCTGTATTCGAGGACTAGGGACTTAATTTTTACATTTGGTCATCACGTGCATATTTAATAAAAATGCCTCCAAAAGTTATGAGAATTCTAAGAAGCAGACTCTGGGATTGTTCTTATGTTGACTTCTAATTTTTATGCAAATGTTGCAGGTAGCTAGGAGTTTATTATTAATTATTCCACAGTTTCTCCAAGAAAAATAACACATATTTTGTTGGGTAGTGTTTACAGGCAATGTTTATTGTGTGACTGTCTCCCAGGCTCCAGCTGTGAAGATGTATTTAGGTTTTCAGTGAGAATGAAACTACAGCTAGCTGTGCATTATCTGCTGTACCTTTTCCATCCCTCTTCTAAGTGTAATCACTGAGACAAAATTTTAATTTTGAACTGAGCAGAAAGTTGATCCTCGCTGCTTCCTTCTGCCTACTGCAGCATATTCTACACGACGTATCTTGATGAGTCTAAACAACAGTTCAAGTATCTCAAGTGCAAAAATGGGTGGAGAGGAGGATTAAAATATCCTAACCCTTCTCTTTTGTGCCTCCCCTGAAGCAAAGTTGCAAAGCTGCCCACTTTACATTGCCAGCTCCAGCTTTATCCTCCATCTCTGAATTTCTCTGCAGCCCCAGGGGAAGCTGCACCTCTGTGGCTCTCCCACAGCTGCTGGACTTTGATGAGGACATGCCTTCGCTCTTTTTACTGGCTTCCCTTGGCAACCAGCCCTTTGAAGATGACCTCTTGCTGTTTGCCTGTTGTCTCTCTTGTGTTGGATTATAGATGAGAGGTTGGCGTGAGGGGAAGGGGGATGGAATGGAGTGTTGTGCATTTTAAGCCTCATTTCTTTCTGCATTCTCACCTTTTTTTTTTTTTTTTTTCTTTCCTCCCCTCTGTGGTTTTTTACCTCTCTATATAGATAAAATGTTGTCATGCATATGGAAAATGGTTTCTGGCAGAAATACAGAGTTCCTGCTTGGCATGTGTGTATAGGACAAAGGAAGTTTGATTAGTATTGTGGTAAGGACTCTGCATTCTTCTGTAACAATCTACTCACATTAGTTCCCTTCCCCCATCCCTCTTTTTAAGTACAATATTGTTCTTAGTTATGGTGCAGCCTTTCTCTATGTGCATGTTCTCTGTTCCTCTTCCCTCCCTCTCGCCCCAGTGAATGCTTCCTCTTGGAGACAGGACAAAATAATCACCTTGTTAATGAAGGCTGTGGTGTGAAATGGAAAGGGATGCACTTGAGCTCTCTGGCTGGGTCACATTTTGCATGGACACTGACTACTTTTGGAAATCCAAACAATGAGACTTGGCTTAATACTGAGAATATCCTTCATGAGAGTCTTATAGGGACAGTAGTTGTAGGGTAAGAAGTACAGTATTATAGGGGATCAAACAAAGCATAGGAATAAACATCTAATTTTCACTACAGTGAGAGGTGAACAGGTGAGGTAATTTAGGACAGAGCATTGTAACTACGTGTTTACACACTTTTACAAATTTTACCATGTCCTTTCTCAAATTTTCTCAGTGATGAAATTAATCATCAAAGTGTGGCATGTAGAGCAGAATGGTAGTTGAAATTGCTGTTGAATATTGATGAATAAAGGCAGGAGTAATACATGTTTGAGGCTATTTTACAGCAAACATGAAGAAAATAATCTGGCTGTACCTGTGTATGCAGCTGGAATGCCTCAGTGCAGTTTACCACCCAAAATCAGAATAGGATGTGGGGGGTATCTGTGCTCTCCAGATGTAACTAGTTTCTCCTTATCTGTAACACTGCTGTTTAATTGGATCTTCTAGTAGTATCTTCTTTTTCAAACCCAAAGGATGCCTCAG
The DNA here is from genome assembly GCA_013397915.1 of Daphoenositta chrysoptera. Taxonomy (NCBI): domain Eukaryota; kingdom Metazoa; phylum Chordata; class Aves; order Passeriformes; genus Daphoenositta; species Daphoenositta chrysoptera. The sequence goes on from VZRO01000763.1 coordinate 221,559, forward strand.
AAATAATTTGTGTTATTTTTAACTCCTGTTTCTCCTTCCCTACCCTTCTCTGTTTGTGTAGCAAAGTTCCCCACAAATCTGAATGCAAGCAAACCAGCTCTGCTTGTTAGTAGCTTATTGCAAAATACACAAAATAATATCTTGTCTTGTCAAAGGTCCTAGAGGACTCTGGAATAGCAAGTCAGCTCTTACTACATCAAGGACTGCCTGGAAAGCCAGGATCTAGACCAGTTCAGGTGTCAGAAAAATGAACTGTAGTGAGTTTGGACCTCTCAAATCAGTGTACACATACAAAGAACAGTCACTACTGGTCTGGAGTCTTACAGTGCTGTGAAGTTTTGGGTCAGCATCAGATCTGTCAATCTGTTTGTTAAACTTCCTTGCCAAAATACAACCTGCAAATAAATAGTTCTGAGACTTTTCAGAGCTGTGTGCTTTTATAAAATAAAATACTACCTTCTCTGGTACATGCACGTGTGTGTGTTGTCTTATGATTTCCTCCTAACAGCCTTGGAATTTTCATCACAGCCAAATTTTCTAAGTGTGCATTGTGTGTGCTTTTGGCAAGGGAATGCAAATGAAAATTTCTTTTAGGGTTCCTTATATGAACAGCTTCAATCAGCTGGGTTTGGTAGTTTGTTTGTTTGGGGTTTAGGGTTGTTTTGTTTGGTTTTGTTGTTTTTGTTGTTGTTTGTTTGGGTTTTGTTGTTGTTGTTGAATAGTTGTAAAAGTTCTTTCTGGGCCCCAAACACTTCCTAAGGTTGAACAAATAGATCCCATTATGTTGTACAGTCTTTTGTCAGGGTGTCTTCATACTTCCTACTCCATTTGCTGCTAGAAAACTTAGTTGCAAAGTATTGGTAACTCCATATCAGGCCTTAACTTAAGCCAAGGAGATTATACGGCAGTGACCTGATATATTTAGTTATAAGTCCCCGCTTGAGTGCTATGGGACAAATGTAGTTTTTCATGAGATGTAAAATAATCCTGCTTTTCCAAGCCAGTTATGATTATGTCTAAAGTTTTGGTAATTTGTGCATTTGGGGGGTCCATCTTATTCCTTATAGAGCCAGAACTCTTTTGTTTTATCATGTAGCAACTGGCCTTCTTCTGCTAAAAGTGATTTATGAAGGTATCATTTTACTCCAGACTTTCTCTCTAGTTTCTCCCATTCTTAGTGACATGATGCCTGCATCTTCTGCCAGCATCTTTCCACCGATTTAAAGAGGGGGGAAAAGCTCCACAATTGTAAACATGACTTTGTTCTCCTTTGCTCTGTCTATACTGTGGTAGGAGAACACGGTGTAATCAAAGCACTTAAATTCCTGAGAGAAGACATCTTCCTTCAAACTGTCTACAGTATATACATCTTTTCATGGGAGTTTTGCTTTCTGAGACACTTTAAAGGAAGGAGATGCCAGTTTTCTGTTTGCATGGACCAGGAGCTTCCTTTGCAGAGTGTTAGGAATAATTAGTGTCCCTACTTTGTTGCCACAGATTGCTCAGCTGCACAGCTTGGGCAGTACAGCCACTGCTTGTGCAGCAGATCTGGTGCAAATGTGCTGAGTTCAGATGTGTACATGTTCCTGTGCACATGCTGTGGGTGTCTGCAGTATCCCTGAGCTGGCACAGCCCTAGCAGGAGGATGCCTGGGAATGTGCTGCTGCTGCCAGGGATGTCTTTCAGCTGGCACTTCTCCTCCTCTCCTGAGGGATTTGAAGCTGCACCATGGCACAGGTGAATTGAGTTTGCTGATGAACTAGATCAGAGCTGAGATCTGGTTCCCTAGTTAACAAAACCTCCTCTGGCTGCTCTTCAAAACTCCTTTTCACAGGATCTAGTGGACCTTGTGCAGTCCTGGCCAGTCTGCAGTGTAGAATTTGCCTGGCCTCCTCTGCATGGTGGATGTGTTCAACTGAGCATCTCTGGTTTTCCATTTAATTGCAGCATAGACTGGGTTTCTCATCATCCCTTTTGGCATACTTCCTGGAGTAAGTGGACTGTGAGAGGATTTCAGGAATGCCTGATGCTCTTGCTGTAGAGAAAGTTTAGTGGAAGCCACTTGTGGGTTCAATGCTAACCACTGGGTTGGACAGCACGGTCACAACTGATAGCCAAGAAAAGCTCACTGCTGAAATGCTCAGGTCCTATAACGTTACATTTTGTGGCAGTTTGGTTTTTTTGCAGGATGTACTTCCTTAAATCAGAAAAAATATGCCTGAAAGGGAAAAGAAATCATATTTTAATGGAGTTCTCTACTTATTCTGGGGAATAATTGTTGTTCTCTGCATGGCAAAGCTGCAGAGTCATGGGGAAATACTTCTGGCTTTCACCTTTTCTAAAAAGGCTGCTATGTTCCAGCTGCAGCCAGCATAAAATCCTTCATGTTTTATCATGAGGCTGCAGAAACAATAGGAATGCCTAACTTTTTTTTAAAAAACCCTGCATTTTAGTTCTTGAAAGATTCCTCCCCCCATTTGTACAGTTTTGGATTGCTCATCTGTAATGGCACATTCTACTGATGCCTTTTTCAAACAGCATGACACAGTGGAGTTAAGGCCTGAGTCTTTTCTTTTTGGTGAGGTCTTAGTAATGCTGGGTTGGAATATTGCAGTCAAGAACCTTAAACCGTTGCTGTGCCAATATAGAAGAGTAAATGGAGATGGAAAAGTTACGTTCTTCATTCTGCTGTATTTGTAGGTAGTAGGAACAAATAGTCTTGTGGTGATGCAGTTGTATGAGTAGCTGCTTTATGTTGAAGATCAAAATTGCAGTGGCGGTGACAATTAGTGGTAAATCTTGATAACTAAGATGACTTGTCTGTCCTGGAGAATGAGTACAAAGTAATTTTGTACAAAGTTTCTCTTTTCATACGTAAGGAGCTGAAATTTCAGAGGAAATGCAAAAAATTAGTGTTGTTAACATTTAACTTGACTGGTTTTCAGCCTTCTTGGTCTCATATTGGTTATTTTAATAATAATTTAAGCTTTCTGTGTACCTGCTCCCTGGCAGAGCATGGGAAACTGAAAAGTCTTTGATATAGAGTAAGCACTTCTTAGCAACAACTAAAACATCAGTGTGTTATCAGCATTATCCTCACACTAAAAATAAAACACAGCATGGTACCAGCTACTGAAAAGAAAATTAAAACAGGACACTAATCCATATCTTGGCAGTTTGTCAGCAAGGATGTTGAAGGAGAGCTCAAATGCTTCCCTGAAGTCAAGGTAGATGACACCCACAGCTCTCCTGTCATCCATGGAGCAAGTTGCTTCATCAGAAAAGATACTGAGATTGATCAAGCAAGATTTATACTTAGTAAATCCAGACTGGCATTTTCAGCTGCCATCTTGTTTTTTATGTACCTGGAAATAGCTGTCATAAGGATCTGTTCCATAATTTTCTCAGGTACTGAAGAGAGGCTGACTGCACTGGGGTTTCCCAGATCTCTCTTCTTGGATTTTGCACACAAGTGTGGCACTCTTTTCCTGTCATCAGGGGCCTTCCCCCAATCTCTGTGACCTGTGAAAAATAATAGAGCCTGACGTTGCATTTACAGCATTCAGCTCTAATAAGACACCTGGAGGCATCCTCTCAGATTCGTTGGACACCTCTATGTCTGGTTTGCATGGATGATTCCTAACTCGACCCTCCTTACAGATGTTGGTTGCTTGCTTTGTTACTGCTCTGTGCCAACCCCATTCAATAGCAGACGTTTATTGTTTGCAATTCCTCTTGCTGTTAATATGCTTATTATTAGTCTTGACATCTGTTGCCAGTTTGAGCTCCTAATGCTTTCCTAATTCTTTGCATCTCCAAGGAGTATTTCTGTATTTGTCTTTGTGAGTGTGCCCTTTTTTCCATATCTGTAGTCCATCCAGCTTCTGGTGAGTCTAGCACCAAAATACTGAATTGTCTCTGAATCAGACATTCTGCATCCTCTAGTACTTTTTGGTGGATGAAGTTGTTATTTGTTAAAAATCTGTTTGGTGACTTACTGCATTTTGATAAAAGCATTTTCGCTCAGTTCACTTCTTGTGTTTAGTAAGGCTGGTTTGACAGGGGAGGTCCTTACTACAGAAGTCCCAACAGATGTGTACTAAGGTTTTTTCTGCTCCCTGTAAAACACATTTGTTGCCTTATTTCACTTGAGCCTTCATACACTTGAGTCTTTGGATCCTTCCTTTAGAATAAACATCCCTGGGAAATGGGATTGGAGGAAGGAAACAAGACCTAGAGGTTGGAAGTGGTGGGAGAACACTGAGGGGCTGGGTAACTAAAAGTATCTGAACTGAGTTATCAGGCTCTGCTTCTGTACACCTGGGGTAAGCCAGGAAAGGAACTCTCTTCCTCTCAGTTACCAGAGGCTACACCTGGTTTAGGAGAAAGCTTTCCCTGATGATAGAGTTCCCATTCAGGTTGACTCGTTTTTTATGTTTTCTTTTGAGCACTGCAAAACCTCATAAATTTTATTTCAAAAGCCTGTCTGGTTAAGGAATGTGAATTCATGTGGACAGAGATGAATCCATGCCAAGTGCATTCCAGGTGGGAAAGCTATATGGAGTGTCTGTTGTTTAAGGCTGTACAGCAATGAAGTGTTCAAGTCTTCACAAAAAAACTGAATAGTTCTGCTCCTTTTTAGAGGCTTGTGCACTGTAGTGTTTTGAATTTGCTTTTTACTTTCACTGTTTGAAACTACTGATAATTTTCTGCCTCACAGAAAATAATTCGTTTTATTGTTGCCATTGTAGTTTGCCCATCATCTCTTTTGTTTAGTGTGTTTGAAGTGAAACATGGCTGTGATCCAGAAGCACCCTGGATGCTCCCTGGGCCTGATAGATATTTTAATTTAGGCTTACTTTTTGTGTCCTGTGATTCTGTGATTAATTCACTAAGAGACTGACAAGAAACCATGAGAAGATGACAGACACTTGGACTGGATGAGTCCTGTCCTAAGCACCATCAGCCCCAGTGGATGGTGTTTCACTGCATCTGGGCAGCTGCTCAGTAGAAGTAACACCAGTGCTTCAGGCTTGAATTCCTAAATTCACACGCTTGTGTTGCACTTTCAGTTGATATCCCTGGGTTGGAAAATTACAGTATATTTTATCTGTCATGATCTACAGAGATCACTACAATGTAAGCTTGTGGTATCCAAGCAGAATCTACCAACTACTTGTGGCTTGGAGTGGTGGAGTGCTTTTCTGGACAGAAAGTTTTCTATCAATGAAGCCCATGTCTTACTGGCCTTGGTGCTGATTCTGGGGTTTTTTCTGTTTTTTCTTTCTTTAATACATGTTTTTTAGAATTGCATTACTGGGTTGACACTTCTGATCCGCACCTTGAACACAACAATTTTTTTATTTGAGAATGCAGATGAAAACCTGCCATGCCTGCCTTCTTATCCTCTATTTGTGGTCTCTTATGGGACATGGGTAGGTCCCCAGAGCCCTTCTATGTTACTTTGTGGTCTTAGATGGTCTAGAATTTGTATTAACTTCCCACTACAAAAGTATATTTCACTCTTCTCTGCTCCTGTCATAGATCTGTGAGCCTTTTTTGAATCTCTTTCATACCTGCTGCTTGATACATACATGTCAGATGATACAGCCAATACTGTCATCTGTATTTTGTCCAAGGCAGCTGTAAACACATGGCACTCTTTGAATCCTTCTTAATGCATGCAGTTTTTCAGTCTTACTTCTTGGCTGATTTGGTAAAGTGAGATGGGAGGATTTTCTTCCAAGATTTTCCTCTAGTTTTTGGACAACATACATGTCTGCTGGAAGGGAGAATATCCTGGATATGCTGTCTGTTCTTACCTTCTTTCTTCTGACTGGAAGTTAGAAACTCTGCAAAGCTGCACTACAGGAGTGACCATCCTTTATGAGCTTGGAAGCTGCATATCAATTTTTTTCATACAGTAGGACACAGAGTCCTGCAGTTCTGTCTTGGAGAACCATAGAGACAGGGAGTGTGGTTAGTGGTTTGTCAGAAAGAGATGAGTGCCTGTTTAGGTGTCTCATTGTTCCACTGGGGTTTAAGATAGAGTCAAAATGATATGGTAATTTCAGCCTTGGCAGCTTCTGCTGGTTTATGGTCTGCTGAAGGCAGGAAACAAATGATGTGGAAGCTTCCATTTAAGCAAAACTCTGCTCCCGGTGTGTGATATGAACCTGGAATGAGATTTACAGGACCCATAGTCTGGTTGGTACCTTATTGTGTCCCTGATTGCTCCGTTCATAGAATCACATAATCATAGCATGGTTTGGGTTGGAAGAGACATTAAAGATCCCCCAGTTCCACCCCTGCCATGGCAGGGACACCTTCCACTATCCCAGGTTGCTCCAAGCCCCATCCAGCCTGGCCTGGACCACTCCCAGGGATGGGGCAGCCACAGCTTCTCTGGGCAGCCTGTGCCAGGGCCTCTCCACCCTCCCAGGGAAGAATTCCTAACCTAATTCCCTCCCTCATCCTGCTGGTCACACTTCTTTTGATGCAGCCCAGGATGTGACAGGCTTTCTGGGCTGGGAGCTCCTGTTGCTGGGTCATTTCCAGTTTTCAATCTGCCAGTACCCCCAAATCCTCCTCTACAGAGCTGCTCTCAATCTGATCATCACCCAGGGTTTGTAAAAGGAAGAGGAGAAGCTCTTTCAGCTTTAGGTTTATACTGATTTCCAGGGACATAACTGCAGAATGTGCTTGGTGACTGATCCAGAGGGTCATTCACACTTGGAAGCTGCTATGGAATAATAGTATTCTGGAGGAAGGTGACAGTGGAAGGAATTTTGTGTTCCTTTTGGCCTTCTTCCTTCTTTAGTCCTTTTTCTCTGGACTGAAGTGGGTAGAGTCTTTATTTATTGTATGGTTGGGAAAAAAAGACCAAAGCTTTTCTATACATGAAACAGTGTGTAGAAAGATCCTGAGCTGTTCATATGGTATTTTGTAAAACTACAATGCCTTATCATGGCAGACATAAAAAAAGGGCAGAAGGGTGAAAGTTTTCTTTTAATCATCAGGACTTTTTAGGTGATAGAGTTACAGAGCAAAGTATTCTTCATCTGTTGGTTTAATGTTTGTCTGCCCTGTAACACTAACCCACATAAAATTGGTGCAGCTCTTTATAAAGTTATTTTAGACCCTCAGCAATGTATACAGATTTTGTAACCTTGGATAAAAGCACCTGAGTCGTGGTTTCAGTTTTACCCTTTTAGGCATGTGCAAAGTGCCCCAGCGTATTTCAAGGAGCTTTAACTAGAAACTTCTTAGATATGGGTTATGGTTTCAAAGCTCAATTGATACACCCTGTGTCAAGGGAATTACATCAAGGGAATGGTTCTCTTGTTTCTTTAGATACTTAATATCGATTAAAGCTTTGTGTTTGCTTAAAGGATCCCATGGACTCTTTGTGGGGTTAATCATGTTGGTATATATGCCCTGGCAGTTTTGGAGAGAGCTCCTGCCTGACTCCATCCTCTGTTTTATGTCTGTGCTGAAGAGTTTATCCATCAGATACTGAGTTTATGGAGTGGTTCATCTTCCAGTGATAGTACCTGCCCCAAGCTTTTGGCAGTAAGTTAAATTGCTCATCCATGTGAGACTGTAGACAGCTCAGCAGTGTGTGATATCAACTCATTTAGGAAAAAAAAAAAGGAGAAAGGCTGAATTAAGAGTTGGGCAGATGATTCTACTCTGTCGACCTAGTGCAGTGTGGCTTGGTTTTTTTTCTTAGAATGGATTGGTGATGAATCTTGAAAAATAGCGAGTGGTAGGAAAATCCCTGTGTTGTGTCAGTTCACCATCATGTTTCCCATATTTTACAGTAATCACTCGAGTTATTCGGAAAATTAGGGCCCCACAAGATAATATAGATAGCACTTCATGTATTGTATCACTTGCAAAATGGAAGTCAGGGTACAAGACAGGGGAGAAAAGGACTAAACGACAAGCTGGTGATGCAGAAGTGATGGTAGGATTAGGGGCCATTACATGGTGCTGCTTTGCATGGATTAGTGAGGGGTATATATATGTAAATTATTGAGCAGTATAATCTCCTCCTATTATAATCAACTACCAGAAAGCAAAGTTGTTATAGTGTTGATATCAGTTTGTGGTTTTCTTCAGCTGGTTTGATAAAGTTGAGATTTAAGGAAAGGCACGAAACTGGATGAAGTACAGATTTGTTTTTCAAAGACCTCTGCATATATGTTATAGCCTGGGAAACAGGGAAGAGGCTGTGAAAAATCTAAGGGAAAAAGAGAACAAGGAGAAGACAGTATACAGTGTAAGAAATTAGATGTATGACACTCTAGGTTATACAAAAAGATATCCTAATGAAAGACAGCAAATTTGGAAAAGACAAGGTTAAGAAAATCGTTGTGTAAGAAGCTCCTTGCCATAATAAAATTAGAGTAACTACTCTAATTAGAGTAACTACACTAAGTGTTGGAAGGAGGAGAAACTGATTAAATATCTGAAATTAAAGGCATATTGTTGTCTAGTGTAAGAAACAGAAATGTCTAAAAGGAGAGTGAAGTTTCTCACTTCATGACAGCCTTCCCCCTGCGTCATTTGGGTTCAGAAAACAATAGAGAATGCTTCACAATGGTTAGGAAGTTTCTTGTACCTTACTTTGGCTTACATGATAGGCTTGTTTCAAAGGATGACAGCCTGTTAAAACTGTGCAATTACTAAAAAAAAAAGGTGATAATGGCTCTGAAACATGGGGTCTGGATCTTAATGATGTGTAAAGCTTTTATGAGTGACTCTGCCAAAGAGTTTGCATTATTTCTGTCGGTTTGCAAGGAAAAGTGGTTTGCAGTACCAAGGGGGGGCTTTGTAGTTAAGTATTTTATATCTGAGCGAAGGACATAAAATCACATTTAATTGTTAGCTTTAAATGATTTTTCATAAGCAAGGTGACAGCTTACATAAAATTGCAAAGATTTTGTACTCATGCTGCAGAAACGTACTGAATTCTTCATAGATGCAGCCTTACATTTCAGTTTTTCTGGCGTACCTTAATAAATAAAAGTGTATTTGTTTTAAGTTATCAAAAGCAATATGTATATATGTTTTTGAATTGTAATGATTGGCTAAAGGTTTCTTTCTGATTCTATTTCAGATGCATCCACTTGGACTCTGTAATAGCAATGATGAGGAAGACCTGTATGAATATGGCTGGGTAGGAGTGGTGAAATTGGAACAGCCAGAGCTGGAGCCTAAGCCATGCCTCACTGTCTTAGGAAAGGTAAGGGGATAGTTTGGGGCTGCATGTAACTGTTTCTTGGAAGGATTAGTTCCTTTCTGAGAAAAATCAGCAAGGAATAAACCAAGGGAAAACTCTCTTTACTCCACAAAATATTCCTGTTTTGCCTATTTTCACACTAGGTACTTCAGGGAAAGATGCTGTCATAACTCAATTGATAGAGATGGTGATGGGGAGCTGAGTATTCCCTTTTTTGAGCTCTGCAGGAACCTAACAAAGATGAAAGCAAAAATGGCTGTTTAGCAGAAGCAGTGTTGGAGCAGAAAGGGTGAACTGCAACTGTGATTCTTGGTCAAAGCAGTCAAAACAAAAGCATCTTACTGGTTTTCCTTAGGTACAATTTTCTGAGAAGATATACATTAATTTCCTATTTTTGGGTGAAAGAGAAGCTTTCAAACCTAGAAAGATTTCTTGGCTTTCATTGCTGGATAGATACCTCTAATAACAAGTGAATCTTACTGTACTGGTCAAAGAAATAAAAATTTCATCCTCCTAGAATCTCGCCATGGAATGGGGCCTCTGGAATGTAAATTAATTGCAAGACTTTTCCCTTTGTTTTATGGGGTGAAGTCACTAAGATGCTATTACTGCTCCCAGATATATTAAAAAAAAAGCAGGAAGGTGACCTGTTTTTGTTCACACCTTAGAATTTTTCAGCATTGAGGTTATTATATGTTGACATTTGAAGTTTAGAGGAGTTGAAAGTGTGTAAAAGAGCATAGGCCAAAAGTTCTACCAGTAACTAAGTAGTTGAAAACTACTACATAACAGGGGTTCATCCTAAAATCCAGCTGCCTGAATTTGGTAGGACTGTGTTGGTGACTTCAGGTTAGCAGTGTATCAGGCAGAAAATAAAATCGTAGGTTGGCATTTTTTAGGTAAAACTTGGCTCTGTAAATTTGTAAACAAAACTTCTAAAAACTTCACCTTTCCAAGGAAAAGGGAAACCATCTGCTTTGTCTAAAAGTTGCTGTAGGTTTAACTTGTGGTACATGGTGAAAAACATCTCTTTAAGAAATGACTTCCCTTTCTATTGAATGTCAGCATAATACAACTTTTTTCCAGATGGGAATACTGTTTGTGTTGTACAGAAATTCCAGCTGTTGCTTGCTTCTTTGTTCTTAGTAAGATAAAATCTGAGGATGAGGTCTTGTAAGGATGGGAATTAGAGAAGATTCAGTCCTGAAAGATGCATTCTAATCCATAAGTAAACTCCAGGAGTATGTTTAGCCTTGAGGCAAACCATTTCAGGAAGGAGTCTGTTCAGTCCCATCTGTCAGGCTCTTGAAAATTATGTGAGGGAATAGATGTGCAAAATGGATAAAGGAAGTTGAACCATAGGTACACTGCACAAAAAAACCTGTTAATAATATATACCTGAGCCACTGCTGTGTGCCCAAATCCCACCAGCGTGGGACTCCCAATGTCCCCAAAGCCACACCAATCTCCTGAATAAGTCCAGCTCAGTATCTGCTGAAGTTGGTTTCCTAAAGCTTGGCCTGCTGAACAGCAGACTCTGGCTTTGCTTCAGGAGCTCTGTAGCATCTACCTTGATGCATTATGATGGTGATGTGACATAGGGTGTGTCCAGAGAGTTTGGGCATAGAGTTCCATATGTGTCAGTTTATGTGTAGCAATTTCAACAGGTGAAAAAAGACTGGCCAGGCTTCTAGTCAATACTGCACTGCATTTCATTGTTCTGTATTTTCTCTATTTATTCTTCTCTTCCTGAAATATTTCTTCCCTATTTCATGCTCTCTGCTGTAGCTTCTCCTCTCCATCTTTTGTTTGCAACCCTTCTGCTCAGTTCTCACTATGCTCAAGTTATTTCTTGATTTAGAAGGACTTCTCAGAATTCTTGAAATACTGTTGAGTGCAGATAGCAGCAGGAGCATCAGCCCTGATCTTCTTTCAGGTCTGTCAATTAAGTCAGCCTGATTATCTTACCAGTGGGAGCAAGTTGTATTGTGATTGTCTGGGTCTCTGAAAAGTTCAGTTTCTGTTCAGTTTGGTACAAATTGCTATGTGAGGATTCAGTGGGGCTTGTAAACTATTTTGTCTGGGTAAATATCATACCTGCTGCATGCATATATGTGTCTTCTTCTGGTTATTTTTAGGATTTGGCAGCTGACTTAAAAGAAAATGTAGAAGGGAAAGGATTGGGAGAGGAAGAGGAAAGGGAGGGAAAGAGAGAGGAAAAATAGAAGGAACAGGAAAAAAAAAGGAAAGGAATAGGGAAAGGAAAAGAATGGAAAGGAAAATGGGGGAGGGCTGGTATTCAACAGGGAAAGGAAATGGAACTTTTGCCATTTAGAAAAGGAGGAAGAAATCAAGGAATGCAAACCTACTGTTTGTTCCTCATTAAGTTTGATTTAACCTGCCCCCAAGGTGGGGCATCATAGAGGTGATATTGTTGAAAGTTTGGAACAGGGTGAAGCAGAATGTAGACTAGTTAAAAGCTGTTTGTAGAGGTAAATTGCATGACACATGAATCTGGTAACAAGTTATATGGTTTTATTCTTATTGTTGGTTTTAGTTGTTGAGGTCTTTTTTGATTTAGGGGTGGTGTTTTTGTTTGTTTGTTTGGATTTTTTGGGGTTTGTTTTTAGTAAAACTCTGGTCTGTGTTTTTAGAAATTCCACTCTACTTGTTTATCCCTGGGTAGCTATACAGAATTTAATGTGTCCATTTTCGTATTGATTTTGTAATTTTCATATTGATTTGTAATTCATACCGATTTTGTTATTGCTCATCCTTCTTAGTCATTGCTCGTCCTTCTTGATATGATGCAATGGAAATGAAAGTGTTTAAAAAAATGTGTCTGCTGTTAAGAGTGCCTGTGAAAACTGGGCCTTGGTTGAGGCAAGGAGTGTGTGTGGCAGCTGTGTTTTACCATTACCTTTGATCACAGTGCAGCCCTGTTTGAGGCCATGCTGCATGCAGGCAAAGCAAAGGCCTGGGTTTTACTGATCTTATGAGCTCCTGAATAGGGCTAGAAGGGGAATGACAGAGGAAGAAGAAAGCTTTTGGAAATGAAAAGGAAACCCCGTGAACCCGACCAGCATTATTGGCTGGATTTGCCTACCAGGGAGCCGCTCAGTTTCTGCCAGGCTAATTTTGCTTCAGCTTCTCTCCCCCACACCCCCCGACCCCACCTCCCCCTCTCTCCTTCTTTCAGACTTTTTTTGTTTTTGAGGCAGGGCTGTAGTAACTTGGTTCTCAGGCTGGGAACCCACTGAGCTGTTGCCATGGTCACTGGGAAGCTCTCGGTGCCATGTGCTTCAAAGGGAACCTTTCCCCTCCTGGAATTCCTGTCTTCTCTCTGCAGGCAGCACAATGAGGCTCCTTCACTGCTCCAGCAGCGGGGCTGTGCTGGAGGAAGGGAAAAGCAGGCTTTCCTACAATACCGATTGCCTGCCTGCATCCTGGCAGGGCTGGGCAGTGGAAAGGAGGTGTTCTTGTTCTGTGAGGTCTTTTCCAGCCCAGCCCACTCTGGGATTCTGTGATCCACTGTCCTGTGATGGCACCCTACCTGCGTGTGCGCTGTGCATTCCAATATGCACACCCTGTTCTTCCCCCAGCCCAGTAATTTTTAAAGCAAATTACATCTGTCAGGACTGTGGAATACAATTCAACAATACCATTTGTTGCCCTGACTTCTGCAGTCTTTCTGTGTATTCATTCTTTGATAAAGTTTCTCACACACTTTCTGTAAACATAGTCATGTTTTGTTAACTGTACTCTATTGTTTTCATTCTTTCTCCGGGGTGGAGAATGTTGGATGGACTGTTCTGTTAACTAATGGGGATGGAAGAGGTGGTAACCTCATTCTCCAATCTGTGGGCATTCCTAGAAATATATATGTATGAAAAGAATAAACAGCCAGGTCTTTCTTCCTGGCCCGGGTGGTGATGTGAGAAGGATTCGAGTTGGAGTGCTTCTTTTCGTGTCCTAGAGCGTCAACCATTGTTTTTTATTTTAGTACAGGATAGTGAGAAAATGCTGAAGATTTGTTTAAAAGTAGCACTTCTTCCCTTTCTGCAGGATTGAAAGTCCACAAGAAAGGATTTTGTCCTTTCTCTTCCAGGGACTGCTTTTCTTCTATATTAATAGGACATATGTATTTGAGGATGTCCATCTGAGTATACCCTAACAAAGAGAGGATGTCCCTGCTACTACAGCTTCCTGTTTTCTTTAGATGAAAGAAATCTGTAATATGAGGAAATTCCTAGCAGTTCTTCTAATATCCATTCACTTATTTTCTGTCTGTTAAGAACGTATTTACAAAAATTTACACACATACTCACAAGAAGAATCTCGTTTTGCCCACATCATCATTATTATGGTACTAGTTTGGCTGGGGCCAAAATCATCATGACTTGAAAATGCACTAAACAGTTGAACTGTGATTCCTAACCTTTTGTCTAACAATTTAGTTTAAAAAATCTTACAAGGTAGTCACACACTAGAATTTGTGGGGCTATGTTGGTAGTGTAGCTCCTGAATAAAGAGAGATCTGTTCTAAGACTTGAGGAACAAGAAGGCCTGTGAGGAGTCCATTTTAATCTTTTTCTTTCAGAGTCACTAGAACTAATAAAAAAGGCAAATTAAACAAAATAAACTTGCACCTTTATATTAATAGCCTAAATTAAGCAATCAGTTACATGGTCAAATTGGAATTGCTGACAGTATAAGTATACCTTTTGTTTCTTTATAACATTAATAGTTTTATATACAGTTTGGATAATTTCCTGTAGAAATTGATTCAGTTCAGTTGTAGAAATGTATATTGAATTTAGGCAAACGCTCTTCCATGCTAAACTTGTTCAGAAATTAGGACTGAACTATGCCATAGATTAAGATGTAAAATTAATTAGAGACGTGTCTAAAACCAATGGTCAATGTTTGCAAAACTTGGCTTGTTCAGATGCTTTCAACTGGTAGTGACAGCTGCAGAAAGGCACCTTGAGATGAGTCTTGTGCTGCATGCAGAAGGAAATACTGTCATTTCAGGAGAACTTGCAGCATCAAACATGCCAGAACTCTGATAAAAACAAAAACTATATTTTTTATCAACCCCATTGTTTTGTCATGAAGAATGAATATGAGTTTTAATGGGGGAAAACAGCATCCTGGCTAGTGTTAAAGATTCAGACCTTCTGAATCAGTCATTTCCTTTAAGAGTCTTCATTAACTTTGCATTAATTTTTTTTATTTCCAAGGTGTGTTGTCTCGGCACTACCTAAAATTAGGGTTTACTGTGAAAAAACGTAGTACATATAATGGTACTCCCTGCCACGTTTGTGTTTGTCTTTACTGTATTTGTTCTAAAGAATATATGGAGAAAGAGAAAATGATGATTTTCCCGAAGCACCAAAGAATATCTTAAGAGCTGTAATATCATAATGATTGTTTCTTGTTATTCCTCACTTCATCATCATTTATAATATCCAGGACACCTAAAATGTTAACATCCATTTAAAATAACCGTAAAACATCTTTAAAAGTTATATTTGAAGTGATACTGTTACTTGTGCAAATACTTTTGATGTCATTTATGTTTTGACATTAATTTTTCTTATTTCCCACTGTGATCAGACCTCTGCATCATATAGACACAATGATTTCTAGAGTTCTAACAAAAATGCATAGATGAGATCAGAAGAGGGGATAATAGATGTTTTTTCAGGAAGAAGATGGCTTTTTGTAAGGGCAGACAGAAAAAGACAAGGAACAAGCATGTATTTTTGAAGAAAAAACCCCACATAGAACAAAATGCTTTTGCCAAAAGCTCAGTGTATTTCTGCTTCCCATCTCCTTGCCTCTTCATCCCCCACAGACCATACTCTAACAAGCCTATTTTTTTAACCAGATGAAGAAGGGGATTTGAATGGGAAAGAAAAAAGGAAGAAAGGCTGCATCCAGGAGTGTTAGAACGTGTGGCCACTGCATGAAACAGTGGTGTCATCATTATAACTGAAGTCTTGAGTTTATAAGTACCTTTCTCATGCATTCCCTCTTTAAATCCTCTCATTCTGTCACTGCTTCCCACTGTAATTTCTGCAGTCCCTTTGAGGAGAGAAGGGAGAGGTTGAGCTGGGAAAAGAGAACTGACAAGCAAGCCTGTTGAAATGTGGAGAGAGGGAAGGTTTGTGCATGGATCATAGGGTGAGAGATGCAGAAGGCAAGAAAAGATCTGGATCAAAGCCAAAGAGGGGAGAGCTCAAAGGAGTGGACAAACAAGGGCTGAATCAGGTTATGCTGTTCAGAAGAAGTAGCTCTGTCAGGTTTTCATTCATGGGGAGTGCTGAGCTCTTTCCATCGGTAACCAGTGCCAGCAATCTGCTACTGTATTATTTTACTAACTTTCCTTCCATGTTCCCTGCACAGTCACAAAAGCATCAGCTATTCACTAACAAAAGCTCTCTTTTAGGTTTCTCCCTCTGGGCACTCCTTAGATTTGCCATTGTTGGGTTAATTACTTTAAATAAATGTCCACTTTTAGAGTTGAGTCCTTAGCAGTCCCCACCACCATCTTCACTCCTTTCTAACCAACTGTGGAACACAGCTGCTTCTCCCTTAAGCTGAAGAAGCAGCTGTTGTTGCACTACATGTGTTACTGGAGCTCAGCTCAGTCAGATCTCCCAGTGAAATTAATGGAAGTCAAGGCTGAGTAAAGACTAAGGAACAATTATTTAGGGCATGCCCCACATACAAATAATAATAATAATATGTAGATGCTTCATGTCTCTTAAGGTTTTGGACCCTCATTATTCTATGTGCCTTGTAAGCCTTTTGAAAATGGAGAGTTGTTTTTGTTTAACTTGCAGAATCGACCTATTTCTCTAACAGGAGAAATGCATAGTGGCAAACATGTTGGAAAAACTGTAGAAATGGAGTTTGGAGCAGAAAAGTGAGAGAACAAGTGTGTGCTGCTGTGTTGGAGTATAGAAATGAGCACAAAAGAAGGCTGGCAAGCAGAATCAGATAAATGGACCAGAAAGTGAAGAAAATAAGGAGCAGATACGGAGGCAGGGAATGGAATTAGTTAGGACTTCACAGATGAGTGACATGCCTAATTTTGGTGCACTAGGAGACAGAAGGCTTTGAAAGAAATTGGAGAACTTCGGAATGTAACCAGAGCTGCATCAGAGGGACTCCAATATTCAGAATAAAAGTTGGGCAGATACAATCGACAGTGGTAAAAAACTGGATCCTAAAAAATTGCAGACATAAAGTGGGAATGTTTTGCAATGATTTTTACAGGACTGAAAGGAAGGAAAGAAAAAATTATTACACAAATTACGCTTCATATTCTACTGCTTTGAGATAATTTGCCAGAACATGTATTTCTGCTCTAAACATTTTATCTTTTTGATGACCAGGTGATATCCAGAGGTGCGGTTTTGGATAACATGATGATTTAACACTTGTACTGAGTTCAAGGAAATGACTCCAGATGAATCCAGTGATCATACTGTGAACTCAAAATGAGTAGGAAGTGCTTCTTAGTGTAGGGAGTACTGACAGAGCTATTTGCAATTCTAGCAGGTTAGTTTTTGAACATTAGAGCTGGACATATTTGTGACATGAATTAGGTAATAGAGATTAATTATGTATTATTAGTGTTGCATTGCTGTGGCCTTAGAATTGTTCAGTAGGGATATGAAACTCTGACAGAAACTATTAAAAATATCAAAAGAATGTATGTATTCCAGTGCATTAATGTCTCAGTTCTTGGCCCATTGGTGTTTTGCTCCCTTGGTCAGCCAAGAGAATATATCACAGACATGTAATTTTTCAAAATGCTCAAATAACCTGTTCCCTTTTTAACAGGAAGAAAGATGGGCCTTAGCCCTGAGGATCCAAATAGTGAGCTTTTAAGTGGGTGTGGGGGGGAGGAGGCATTTGCAGAGCACAGAATCCATAGACTTCAGGTCCATGAAGAGTGTTGAAACTCCCAGAGGGTCGCTTCAGCTGAGTGTAAGGGACTAATGAGCCAGTCTGACTGTTTATGGGCTGTGGTTAACCTCTTGCAAGTTAGGATTTCCTGTCGCCAGCAATGAGCTGTGACCGCCAGCACCACAGTGTTAATGATGAGGTAGGGGCTGATGAATGGCTGGACTCCAGACAGCAGCCTTCACTGGCAAAGAATCAAGTGGCTAGAGGGAGAAAAACACTGAAGTCTACAAGGGAAATAATGCAATCTCCAGAACCTATAATTCCCATGTTTAAAAAAAGAAAGGGATAAAGAAACTGGCGACAAATTCAAAACAAGTGAAGCTTTTATCTCTGCATTCTGAATAGAAGATTGTTCTTCAGCAAAACTGGCTGTAAAAGCCAGGCCAGTTAAAACAATATGCAGGCTGCTTGCCTCCAAGTAACCAGAAATTGTTGGCTCAGAGTAGCCTGTTCTGAGGAGCCAACCTGCTGGGAGACGTTATCCAAGCAACGGCTTGAATGTAATTCCTCCCGCTGTGGAATGGCTCTTTGGCAAATGAAGACCCTAATTAGAGATGGAAGGGTTTCTATTTTGTTTTTCTTTAATCCTTGCCCCGAGGCCTCTGCAATACAGCCATGTCTCTGCTTGCGTGGAGAGAAGTTTCCAGTTTCCCTTTGTAACAAAAATCCTCCACCTTTTTCATTTTTGTTTTCCCCTTCTTTTTATCTTTTTCCTTTTAAAATTTTTTTTGTGTGTGTGTGTTTTTACAGAGTCAACAAACTATCAAGGGCCCACCACAGTCTGGGACCTTGAAACTAAACTGATCCAAAACCAAGGATAGCTGTTTGGAAGAAGGAGCTGTATCATCCTGTATTAGCCAGCCATGAACATGGAAAGTTGCTAGCTAAACTGGAATACTGGCCCACCATGCAGATTTTTACTGTTGAACTTATCACCCAAACTGATTCTAGCAGTAGAGAGGGAGGATCTCACAGAATCAGCAGTATCCTACTGGATTCCAAGGGAGTCTTAACCTACTTCATGCAGAAAGACTGAAGTCCCTTACCAGGGGTTAACGTGCATTTCTGTAGTCTTGGATGCAGATGCTCATCCCTGACAAAGAGGACAGAACCTCCCGGGCAATGTATTGCAGCACTTTGATGTGTGTAGATGGCTTTTAATAGTGGTCTGCATTGATAGTTTCTTTAATTTACAACTCCTCCAATGCTTTCTGATATCTCTGGGTTTTGTTCTCTGAGCACCACAACATGCTTGCATGTATGTTCACACAATTATCTTAGGTCAAGTTTGTTGTTTCTATTAATCTACTTTCAGTACACCCTCAATGCAAAGGTTAAGAATTATCTGGGTGGGCTGTAGTGGTATTTTATAGAATATGATACACTATTTATATACACATGTTTAATACACATGTACACAATTAATACACATTTATTATACACATGTTTAATACATAATTTCTAAAATATACTCATCTCGTGACCATTAAATTTGAAAGGTAACTGTATATAGAACTTCTGGGAAAAGCTGGAAGGGTTATAAGAGGTAGCTGCATTTCTGCTTAACCATCAATTGCTGTGAATGCAGCCAATCAGTTCTTGCTGAGTGTGCTAGGTCCTCTGTGAATATATAATCTAGTTCAAGACCCCAGTCCCCTCCTTTGATCTCTTCCAGTGCTCACCCTTCTCTCTGTGGCTGTGCCTTGTCATAGCAACAAGACTGCTGGTCTGTGATAGCAGGGGTCAGGGGTTTGGGAGTGGAGTCCCATGACTCTGAAATGTATCTTAAGAGATGTGCAACCGGCAGGCTTTGCTGTGTTCAGGATTAAATAAGTGTCTTTTTCTTACTGTTTTTACTTGGTCTAGACTCAGAAATGGTAACAGTATTTCTTCCCTAACCCCTGGAAAGAGAGATTTCAGCTTTCTTGTTCTTCATTTTAACCATCTGAGAACCTCTCAGTACTGAGTGGTGTGAATCACATTGGTGTGTACATATTGTTGATGTGATTAGGTATTGCATGAGGTTATAGTTTTCTTAAAACTACAAGTACACAGCTTTTTAAGGTTTGGGTTTTGTTTTTTTACAGAAAGGTACGTTGGTTTTAAATTTAAATATGCTGCTTCACACCTTCTGTACTTCTTAATTGGTAAGCAACTATATGTAATGCAGACTCTATAGGGCATGTTTATAAAACATATCCCAAAGGCCCAGAGAAGTTGAGTATTCCAGTCAGGAAGGGGTTTATGCTGGTGTGATATGTGGGGATTTGACTGTTTTGGTTTGATACTCTTTGTTTTCAGACAGAAATCCAAAAGTTCCTTTTTCGTTATCTGAGAAAAGGTTTAAAATGGCATCCTGTTTATGCTTGGCTTAATTGAGTTTCTGGAATTACCAGGGAATTGTACATTAACAGGTCTGAAGCATCAGTTGGTTAATTTGTAACTTCTGCTGTTTGCAAAGTAGATGGCTGTCCTTTTCTCCTTCCTCCTCTGCCCTGCAGAATTGGCCTGTGGCCTGGCTTACTAGTTTGTGTTGGTTCAAGGGACAAGGTATATTTTGTGATTGATTGAGCCTGATAGCAGCGTGGGGGGAGAAAAAAGAGATGTTGTTCAGATGTTGTCTGTATTCTGTGTAGTTCTGAGAGAAAGAGAGGTTTTTGCATTTTCACAGTTGCAAAGAAAAGGTGTATTTGACACAATGCTGTGGGTTTTATGTAAGGTTCTTCATGATGAGCAGGTTTGGAATTTATTTCCTAGTTCATGTGATGCCTTTTCTGCCATACTGAAAATCTAATGCTGCCACCCATAGAATGGGGGTGCAGTTCATACCCACTCCTTGTTTTAATAGGGTTGTTTTAGGTATTCCTCTCTCCTGAAGAAGTTTAGGGCTTTGAGAGCATCAGGGTCAGAATACCATTCAGCTGACCAGAATGGCAAGTTGGCAGTGGCAACATCTCCTTGTCCAAACCTGCAGATTCATCATGCATTTATGTAAGAGTCAGTGGTCTCTTTCTCATCATTAGAACTTCCTGGGTTTGTCCCTGCTTAACTGAGGATTTCTCAAAACTGAAGAAAGTTAAACCCTGATAAGGTAGGCTTCTAATGCTTATTTCAGCATCAAAGTTGTCCACTGCTAATATAAAAAAAAAATCAAATGAAGACAAGTCTGCAGAAGTGTCATACTTTAACCATACAACTACAGCAAACCTGTGCTAGAAAAGCCAATATTCTAGAAGCTGGTACTGAATATTCTGTATCATACCTCAGTAATATTGTCTACATCTTTGTGATCTCTCTTGATACGGAGAAAACAGGTGCAAATCAATTGATTTGTGATCACTAAAAAATATTGGAACAGACTTTGTTACTTTTTAGTCTGCTCAAGAGAAGACCAAGACCACTGAATTTCTATATTCATAATTTATTTTTGTGAGATATTGCACATGGAAATTCCCTCATCTGTATTCCGTAGCAGTCAAGATTATTGAAATTCTTGAACTACTTTTCCAGAGCAATAAAGCAAGATACTGCACCTTTTCACTGAAAATCTTGTTCCTTGGAGTCACAGACTATGCAAGTTGCATGTCACTGAGTGTTGCTTATATGTTACCAGTTTGCTATGTGAGAGGCTGCCTTCTCTTATTTCAAAGGACCAGAAGACAGCTGATGATAGAATCAGCTATGAAAAACGTTCCACTTAACACCACTTGCATAATCCCACTCTTTTGTCAGACTAATGACCACTGACTCCACGATGTAGAGATATCTGGCATAGACTGTTGGATCTGATGGGCTGGGAATATCCAGAAAATATGCCTCAAGTTTAATAATTATTAGTTCATAGAGAAACTGAGGGGGAAAAACCCTCAAAAACTGACAGAGGAAATTCAGGCTGGGTCAGTTCTCAGCTAAATAAGGATGTACAAACCAATTTTATTGACTACTCTGTTCAACAATCTCTGCACTGATTTAGAGTAATACTATATTTTTTGCCCCAAAACCCAAGATTTACTGAAAAAAGGAATGGCAAAAGGAAAAAGCCACTGTTATACCTTTTGGAGCTGTGCTGTTTCCCTTAGTTCTGACTGAGTGTTTTGCTTTTAGGATCCACAGGACTGTCTTCTGTGCACTATATCCTTACTCTTGTCCTTCCTGCCTTGATCATTTTGGAGAATCAGCTAATAATGCTGACACCTGATGGAATAGTTTGCTAAAAGGAGTTTACTGGCATCTGTACTGGTTATTCCTTAAACCATTGCCCAACCTCCTCTTCCCCATCTTTATGATTTTCTTCACCCAGGGAATAAATCAACTCACTCATGTAGCACATACCATAATTATAATTAATATTTGTTAACTAGAGTGTACCAAGTTCCAAGAAGATAATACCTAGAGTTGGGTGAACAATTCAACAAATCCAGTAAGACGGGTAGTTTTAAATGTAAAAACATTTGTGAGAACATAATCTTAGAACAGCAGGATATATCTTACACAGTACTTTTACAGCATCTTTTTCTGTCTTTAGTCCGGGAGTATTATCTAGGATGTTAACTTAAAAAAAAGTTTATTTGTAATTAGTAATCTGGTTCTACCAAGAGCCATTTTCAACAAAAGGCACTCTCATAATAGATGTGTAATGCTTTACTATGTTGATGTAAATGGCAGGGCTTACAGTGCTTAATGAACTTTGATCTCCCCACCTATGGTTCAAGCCTTGGTCTTTCTCTCATCTGTAATTTATTCACTCTCTGCAATCCATTAGATTAAAGTGTCATGTCCTCAGGTGCAAATACTGCTGAATATTATCAGGAAATTCTAACTCTGGCAAAGAAGTAAATGTAATGAATAAAGGCTAAAATGTTGTTGGTATGATTTTTCTCTTAAAGGGGAACCTTGTTAAACAGCTTTTCTTATGATGGTTTCTCCACTGTTTCATACTAACTGAAATATTGGAATGAGATCATGCTAGAAAGCAGAGGAGGAGATGCTTGCCATATTCATATGTGCAAGCATGCAAGGTCCTTCAAGATGTCAGAAGTAGCTGAACTTCTGTTTTGATTGTTGCTGTCCTACCTTGAATGAATGAGAGGAATAGTGCACCTGTTTAATAATTATCTGGTCCCTTGGGATGAAAGTTTGCCTCATCAAGGAAGTTGTTACTTCCTTATTGTATTTGCCTGGCCCACAGGAAGGGTGTGCAGAGCTCTTAAAATCTTTCTGGTGTTCTTCGAGATAGTAACTTAAAATTCCTCAGGCCTAGAGATGTGGGGAGATATTTTCCTTGCACTTCTGTCACATGCATTTCCTCTTATCTTACTTAGATTAAAAGGCCTAGTAAATTCTGACAGATCTTAATCTGAGACAGTATTAATGTGCATTTTATTGGTAATGTGGATTTTATTGGTAATGTCCATTGCTTTAGTAGCATAAGCTGTGGACTCAGAACACAGAGATGGACTGGGAGGTTGTTGTCACTATGAACAAAGTGATCACTTGAATTATGAGAAGTGCAATTACCATTTTTTTTTTGTTTGTTTGTTTTTTATTACTCTTTACAAAAGACGAAGAATACTGATACGTAGTGCTAGTCGTTTGTTTTAAGCCACAGAAGACAAACACAGAAAGAAATAGACCTGGCAAATGCATGGGAATTCAATTGTGGAAATGTGTTTGCCACAAGTATTGTAAACATAAAGGTAAAGCATGTACTGTATTAGCTTCTTTTTGCCCCTCATCCAACGTGTGTTTATTTTTGATGTAGGTTCCATCACTTTGCTTAGAAAAATGATTTGAGGGACTCTTTAAAAGCTGGCTAGCCCAGAAAAGAAAAAATCACGTGCCTATTACAGACTGGCATTATTTTAAGTGGGACTTAACATTGCTGTGTTATTTTGAGCTGTCCTGATTACTGAGTAGTGGACAGGGTATTTTCAAAGACGTTTCACTTTAGTTATCCTGCGGTATTTTTGGGATGCGGAAGGAGGGCGGCAGTGGCCGGCAGGTGTTCCAAGCTGCCCCAGGCACAGGTGCGCTGCGCTGCCACCTCGAACCGTGAGGGGAAGGAGGGGAATGCCCAGCCAACAAAAGCGTTCCGGCGATGCTCCCGTCTGCTCGCACTCGCGGTGCTCCCTGCACAGAGCCGGGCTGAAGGGCGAGGCGAGGGGAGGCGGCTGCGCTCCGCTCTCTGGCCAGCAGGACCTGCCCGGTCCGACGGGCCGCCGCCGCCGAGCCGCGAGTACCGCCATGGCTCTTTGGGACCTGGCGCCTTGCGCAGGGAAAGCCGGGCTCCCCAGTGCCTCCAGCACAGCCCTGGAGGTTCCGCAGCAGCGAATGCACCGCCTTGTCCTGGGGATCGGGATTTAAACCCCTGCAAGGGGTAAAACCTCCGCGTTTCCCCGCTCTCCCCGCGGCCGCCGGCCCCTTCCTCTCCCCCTGCATGGCCGGGCCGGGCGGCGCTTCCGGCGGGGGCGCNCTGTGCGCGGCCGCCGCTCCCTCAGGGCCGCGGGCGGGACGGGCGGGAGCTGCGGGAGCTGCGGGGGAAGGCGGCCGGAGCCCCGCCGGGCTCGGGCTGCGAGCTGCGCTTGGCCACGGTAAAACGAGCACGGCCAGACGGGTCAGCCCCGTCTGCTGTTAGCCGCTGCAGCACCATTTTTTGACTCGGTGCTTTTCATCTCTTAGCACCTGGTGGTGGAAACTTGCTGCTCGTTCGGTGTATTCACGCAATTAAGGAGTTTTTATCAGCACTAATCTGGAAAATCTCTTTAAAAATCTCTTCAGAGATCAAGGGGCCTTGCTTGTTGACTGATCATCCTGAAAAAAGAATCTAAATAGCCTGAACAGTTCCATAAGTAGTACGTGTCTGTGAGGGGTGCATTCTAGGGAAACCTGGATGAGCCCTCACCTCAGGGCTACTGCAACGGAGAAATGGGTGGTAGATTCCTTTTAACTCTTCCTCCCCAACAGTTCTTAGTCATTAACCAGGTGCGCTGACTTCAAAGGGGACAAATACCTGGTGGGCTGAGAAAAAGCTCCCATTTGGGAGTTGGTTTCCCTCATGTGAGGTCTGATGGGCCTTGTTGATTTAAAATAAAAACAAAATAATGAGAATAGAGCGAAGAAAGTGACCTGTATGTATTCCAACCAAGTTCTCTGTATTGGCCTACGTTTTTCCTGCAAAATGCTGAGTAATATTTCATAATTTATTACTTTTATTGGTTTCTCTTATATTTCAATGTTAAGTTCAGGTTCTGCTGGTCTCTGTGGAGGGCCAGTGCCTTGTTGTTTAGTACGGTGATGGTGATAGCTGTCACTGCTTGGAGAGATAGTTTCTTGCATTCTGTGTCCATAAAGGTAATAGGATTTTGAAAAGTTACTGGGAATGTCTGCTTTGTGGAGTCATTGAGCACCATTTGAACGGTACATACAGAGGTACAGTGGCAGAAACAGGTAAAAACCCTGTTAGCCTCAGTGGTTAAAATACTGTTTTCTCTATCCCAGAGGACTTTAATATCTTCTAATACCTTCTCTGTGCAGTTGGTAACACCAGGTTTGGACTGTATTTGATGAAAACCTGTGCACTTGCATAGGTCTGATCTTATCAGCGTAAGAAGTGTATGCAACAGTTCTGACCTCTGATGGTCAGAAAAAACAGTATTCTCTGAGGCACATTTTGCAAAGATTGTGATATCCTAGTTTGTGAGAATGACACTGAAAAAGTATAAAGAACCTGGTCCACCTTAATTTTCTACACTAGTGAGCTTATCTCCACCCTAAGACATAGGGAAGATTGTTTTTAATGGCACTTCCAAGTAACATGGAGGGAAAAGACCATAATATTTAAGAAAATTCTTGTATTTAAAGTTTTTAGAAGGTCTAAATCTCATTTGAATTCCTTAAAAAGGTTGTTGAAAGAGGAATTTGAGAAGGAAGGAGCAGAGACACTGTAGAAGCTTTAGTGAAGTTTAACTACATTCCATACTGGTTGAGGAACTCCTGTGTTTGTAATTATTCTTTCATTTGTTTTAACTACACAGAAACACAAAATGTGAAGTTTTCTCTCTGGAGATGAGGAGAGGCAGTAATTTTTGAGTGAAGAAGTTATCTTTTGGGGTGGGACTGAGGATGCTGTCTTTCTTATTGCAGGCAAAACGAGCAGTACAGCGAGGAGCCACAGCGGTCATCTTTGATGTTTCTGAAAACCCAGATGCCATTGATCAGGTACGAAGCAATGCCAGGCAGGAAGCAATGTAGGTGTTGGGAACCTCATAGAAAGGGAAAACTTTGGGTGTTAGATTTTTCTTCTAGCTTTTGCTAGAATCCAGGCCTGGGGCTAAGGTTTTGAAAGAGGATGGAGGCAAATTTTTTGTGGCCCATTATCTAATCAAGGAGGTTTTCTTTGCCCAGCTCTGTGTACAAAACACAGGATGTTTGGTTGTATCCAGCCTGTGATCAATAGTGTTGTTGAACAGCTGCTGTTTTTGAGATTGCAAAATGACTTTCAAACCTGATTCTAAACAAGTTTCTTTTTAAAACTTATAACCATTTCTTTCTCATTTACAGCTGATGATTTCTGCCTATGTATTTTGTGGACAAGCAGGGTTTTTCTTCTTTTTCCGAGTCTTGTTATAACTTCCATCTTTTTATTTGAAGTGGGTGAGGTAATAGCCCTATGAAAAGCTTCAACATACTTCAGCCAATTCTGAGTTATTTCAGTGAAGAAACATAAGCACAAAAATAGTCTGCATTTGGTTTAGTTTTGCTTTGTCTTGAAACAAAACTGCTGTTTCTGTTACAGCAAAAACAAGTGGAGCTGAAGGTTTTTAAGTGCAGCCTGTATTTCTTGGGGGAAAAGAGAGATCATCAGTGTTTACATTAAAAAAGCTGGCTTTAATTCTGAAATGAGCATCTGTTGGACAAAGGAATGCAGAAGACCCTGTGCAATGGATGCTTTGAGTACTGTGGTCTGCATGTGCATCGAAGTTGCAGCCCTGATCTTGAAAACATTCACAGGGATATTTTTTCCCCTCTTCGACGCAGGAAAAATATCTTCACAAAGATGTGATCTGTCTTTTTCCATTTTTAAACTCTGTGTTACAGCTTCTGGTTACTTTCAGCCTCCCTGCTCTGGGCTTAGGAAGCTGAGTTACTGTCTCTTGCTCTTTTCCCTCTAACGATGACAGCTTTCCTTGCTTGATTATAAATAACAAACTGGGTGCATCTGTCCCCAAGAGCTGGGAAATGAGTCTCGTGGATGTTTGAATATTTTGGGTGTACCAATAAAATGGAAGAAGGTTAGTGGCTTAGAGCAGTAGCTGACAAAGTAGGCTCTGTTAGATGAAAGAGCAGTAGCCTGTGGGAACACTGGCACTCAGGAGAGGAATGACTGGATGTAGCTTTCATACCCTAAAAGCAAACAGTTACTGGATTGGCTCTGTTCTCATGCTGCTCTGGACAGTTGTTTTTAATGGATTTTGATTCTCATCTAAAGTCCTCAGAACCCTTGACGTCAGGGGTGCTAAGTAATTTGTCTTTAAAATAAGTACCATTTTATCATTCATAACGGAATTGTGGAAAACAGTGACAGACAACAGCGGAGGAAAAACTGACACAAGTTAATCTGGAGTATCTTTGGTTCAAATGGAGATATCCTAAGACTCTGAGGGGAGCTGTTTAGGAAGTTTTCTCAGGTGTGCTTGTTACCAAGCACTAGAACAAATAAGGGAGATTGCTTTGAAAGGGAGGAGTGAAATATTATGAAGGGCAATCCTTCCTGCCAGTCAGTGAACAGAAATTGGAGGCAGGCCTGACCAGAAGAATTGTCCTCAGATAATTTGGTAGATGCCAAATGAAAGGACTTTGCCTACAGATTTTGTGGGGTTCATTCCCATTGATCTGAGTATCTTCTGCTGTGTAAATTAAGAATGAAACTTCTATTTTTAGACATGCTCTCTGAAGTCTGACTTGTTTCTTAGTTTTGCTTTTGCATATTTGAAGAGGAGTAACAGCACCCAGAGCATCATGTTCAGCAAGAGTCCAACAATGTGCAAAAGTGACTGAGGAATTGGGTGGATTCTTTCTTAGACAAGAAATCGTGAGAGAGAGAATGTGGGGGCGGAAGGGGGGTGGAAGGACAGTGATTGGATTTGGCCCTAGGCCAGCAAGGCTTGTAGACACATAAGATCCCTGGATACTTCAGCTAGTTTTTAGCTCATCTCAAGACACCTGCCTTAAAAGTAGTTTGATCAGTGTTCTCAGAAAATCCATCGAATACCAGGAAGAATCAGTTTTAAAAAGTCTCCATGAAATCTGTTACCATCTGGTCAGCGTAAGCAGAGTCATCATCCTTTAATCAGGATGACAGACCAATCAGCTGGTAATTTCTACATGGTTTAGCCAGAACTTACAGGTAGCTATCAACAATGCAGATAAGTTAATCTCAGCCATAAGATTCTTTTGTTCTATTTGCTCACATTCCTGTCATCTCATTCCTTTCCCCTGTACCATTTCCGTTTGCTTGTCAGTGCATTGCTTGTTTTGTATCAACCAACCTCTATACTAGTATTTTTCTTGTAAGTCAGAATAAGCTATATGAATTTGTTGTGTCGGTGACATTTTGCAACAGAACAATTCTCTCGTCTAGCTATTACCCTCTCTGGTGTATAATTTAGCAGATCGTTGGTCTGGATTTGTTGGCCAGAGAAGTTGCGCGTTCTCCACACTTGAAGGTTTTCAACATCTGACTGGATAAAGCCCTGAGCAGCCTGGTTTGATGTCATAGTTGACCCTGCCTTGACCAGGAGGTTGGGCTCATGACATGCCTTCCCACACACATTATTTTCTGATTCTTTCTATGATTTGGCCTTTCTTACAAAATGTAGCTGGACCCGAAAGGAAGTTTCAGGGTGAATTATGTGGTCTACTCATATGCTTTAGTCTTTGAGGCCCCTCATCCTGCAGTCAAGAGGTCTAGTGGTTGCTACAAGTCAAGTAATTTTGAATGAGTTTGTCGAGTTAAACAGCAGAAATTACTAACTTAAC
Source organism: Daphoenositta chrysoptera (assembly GCA_013397915.1). Taxonomy (NCBI): domain Eukaryota; kingdom Metazoa; phylum Chordata; class Aves; order Passeriformes; genus Daphoenositta; species Daphoenositta chrysoptera. The sequence goes on from VZRO01000763.1 coordinate 249,826, forward strand.
TTGGCTAGGTACAAAGAGCCTGAAAGACAGGACTCAATGGGATTGTTCAGAAAGCTGAAGAAATTTTTATATGAATAATGTAACTAAAGTTGAAATTGAAAGATTGATAAATGTAGCAAGGACAAGGTTTCTGCAATGTGCAGATTTCTGTTCTTTGTTGTGAGGTTTAACATTACAGTATTAATATATGCACTGGTACATAATGCAGCTAAGTTAAAGCTGCTATTCAGAAATAGCATTTACTTATCCTTAATCTCAGTTTGGTCCATAAAAAAAACGACAGCATAAGTCAAAAGTTTAATTCAGGTTTAATTCTGTGGAATACTTAACTAAAGGCCTGTGCTAGAAGAGAACAATCGGTGCTTGAAATCAATGCCATGTTCATATTCCTTTACCGTTCTCTGCATTGTCCAGAAGAAAGGTGGTTTTCCTGAAACATGCCTTTTGAGCAGACTTTTTTTTTTTTTTTTTTTTGTTTTAGCTGAACCAGGGCATAGAGGACCCTCTGAAGAGACCAGTGGTGTATGTGAAAGGTGCTGATGCTGTCAAGCTAATGAACATAGTTAACAAGCAGAAAGTGGCACGAGCCAGGATTCAGCATCGCCCCCCACGGGTGAGACTTTCAGATCCTTTCTGTGGATATCACAGTGCTGTTGGTACTGCAGGCAGGGCTTGCTCACTACACGGAGGGTGAACATGTTTTGGTGCCCCTTAAGTGCATTAATACATGTGAAATTCTGTTGACCTAAATAAACTGAGTATCTGCACTGTGGACAAGCAGCTGCACCTGGTGTAAGTATAGAATACACAATGTGGCATCTGCTGTCTTTCAGAAGGACACTTTTGAGTATAGAAACGGCTAAAAAATTCACCGAGAAGTTTTCCTTTTTCGTGATTAGGTAGCTTAGTTATTGCACACTCCTGCTGGTTCAGTTTTGTAAGGTGGTCTGCCCTGTGTTAACTAATAATTCTGTGTAGTATTTTAAACATGGATTAATTAAGAGATTATCTAATTAATTATGAGATTATCTGATATTTCTAATTGTAATATAAAGTACTTTTCCTAGACTTTTTCTTCCCCTAGCACTCTCTAACATATAGTTTATAGAAGAAGAACAAAGCTAGAGGTCATCAATGTCCCAGTTACCACTATGGTTTGGTTTGGTTTGTTATTTTTTTTTAATGGAATCCTTCTGTTAAGAAATGTATTTGGGAAGCGGGCTATTTTTTAAAAATTCAAATGTTGATTTTCAGTCACATGCATAAGCAACCCAATAAGCTATAAAAATCTGTATTGGTGTGATTCCCTCAGTGAAAAAACCTGGATTTTGCAGTTCAGAGACTGTAAATCTGACATCTCATGATTGGCATTCTGTGTATTCCGTTCACTTTCAGTGGCACATGAAACCCAGGTTTTGTCTTGTAGAATCCCAGTTAATCAACACAGCAGTCTGTGCTTTGACTTCTGCCATTCTGACTGTGTACATTTGGCAGTGGCCCCTGAGAAATTAAAAGAGAAAGAAACAACAGATTTGAGTGTGATTTAAAGGAAGGAAAAATAATATTTTTGTTTTAATTTTTAAGCAACCCACCGAGTACTTTGATATGGGAATTTTCCTGGCCTTCTTTGTGGTTGTGTCTCTTGTTTGCCTCATTCTTCTTGTCAAGATCAAACTGAAACAGCGACGTAGTCAGGTAAGTGCAGTAATGGGATATTCACCAGATGCTGAAAGTTAGCTTCTCTAATTTTCTGGTTGCTCACAGGTTATCAGTAGCACTGGTATACTTCTGAATAAGCCCAGACTTTTGTTGCTGTATTGTGGAGGGGATATCAGGATTGAAAATAAATCACAAATCTTTCCAATAGGGTAACATCTGTTGAAATGGGAGAGGTTTTCAAAGTAAAAAGTTTGATTAGGAGAAATTCCAGGTAACATACTTTGAGTTTGTCCTGGAGGAAATGATACAGCTAATTTTTAACGTTTCATTTTAATCCCTTTCTCAAGTATTGCTCCAGGTAATATGGTGATAACAGCATATTGGGGCATTACAATCAATCCTGACACTTGAATAGAAGTTCCTGGCCAAGTTTTGTATGTTGGCTTGAATAGTTGCTGCCTATCAATTGAGCAGTTGCAGTGTATCCCATTTGTCAGCACCTTCACCCAGTTCTAATTCAGAGTAGTTTATCATTCTCATTTCTGCATGTGGCATACATTCTTTTCATGAGGCTTCTGATCTGAATTCTAATTAGCCTTCTCTGTTTAATTTAAGAAATTATACATCATCTGGGCCTGACATGATCTGTAAGATGTTATGGTGGTGTTTCTCTGCTACTACACTCTAGTCCCTTACACAGCAGCATTGGCTTTTTTTTTCTTTTTTTCTTTTTTTTTTTTTTCTTTCTTCTCATGTAGAATTCCATGAACAGGCTTGCAGTGCAAGCACTGGAGAAAATGGAGACCAGGAAGTTTAAGTCCAAAAGTAAGGGACACCGAGAAAGTAACTGTGGAGCACTGGATACACTCAGTAGCAGCTCCACCTCTGACTGTGCCATCTGCTTGGAGAAGTACATTGATGGGGAGGTAAAGGATGAAAGGTTTCTTCACCACGGGCTGGGAATGTAGGTGGTTTTAGCACTGTGCTACGTGGCTGCCTGTTGGGTACATTGTGTACTTAGGTGGTGCTGCTTGTCAGTCTGGTCACACTGAGCAGCCAACTCGGCCTCAGCTGCATCCTGCAGCTCCAAGTTACCCATGCTGCAAAGTGAGAGGTCAGGGATCCCATTTGCAAGTTGCTTCCTCCAATGTACTTGCATTTCTGAATATCAAGTCACAAAGAAGTCAGAGTTGCCCCAGCAGTTGGTTCTCTGGGTATTTTTGACAAGTCATGCACTAAGGTGGTTCTCTGTTGGAGGTAAGGGACACCCTTAATGTTTTGCTTTTCAAGATTTGATGGCACCCTGTCTTAAAAATGTCAAGTACACAGCACTGCTGGGAAACCAGAGGAGGAGAAGGAAGAGATGTCAAAACTTTCAGGAACAGTTTTTTGGCTCCTCAGTTACCGTCACTGTATTGATGTCAGGGCTTGCTGTCCATGACAGTTTTACCCAGAGGAAGCAATGAAAGGGTAAAGTAGAAAATGGGCTCCTTAAAATGAATAAAATAGAGGCAGTCAATATTCGCAGCTATAAACATCCATTAGAAAGATTATGTGAGGACATTTTATTTTGAAATTATTCATAAAAGAGTCATAATTTTTAAGGCAGTAGAAAATACCAGATACATATTTGAGTGCTGCAAGGTGCAAATAGAAAGTTAATGAAGTTAGTTGATGGGAAATTATTCAGAGTAGCAAGGATGAAGGTAGACAAGGACTTGAAAAGGGCTGTACAAAACTGACTGGGGAGGAAATTCAGGCATGAGCATGAAGTGATAGACATAGGGAAGAGCTCCACATATGTCAGGGATGGGTTGGGAGCTGAGCATTGCTATTCAGGAAGAAGATCTTGATGCTTTAGATAGCTTTGTGAAAGCAGATTGGTGCTTTGTGGCAGTTAAAAAGGCAAATCAGATACTAGAAATGAGATGGGAAAGTAGAGAACTGAACAGAAAATATAATTACACCACAGTGTAAGTGTAGTCATGTTCTCACTTTGAGTACTGTGTACTTCTGACCTCACTTCACAAAAGATACGGAATGGAAATGAAGGTGCTTCAGAAAAAGGTAGTCATGAAATGATCAAATATTTTGAGTGGTTTCTGTAAAAAAAAAAAAAAATTGAGTGGGCAGGGACTCTTTAGAGCTAGATTTCTTGGGGATAGAGGAAATACAAAGTCATGTGGTGTTTCTCCACCAGGAGGTAGTAGCCCTGTGGAACTTTGTGCCAAAGCATGTAAGAAATTGTAAACCTAAGCTCCTGGAGAGACTTGAGCAGTACTTGGAAGAAAGATTCATTGCAGGTTTCTGAACTGGTAGATATCCATCAGGCTCAGGAAATCCTGTAAACAGATCATAGCTGAAGGATGAGAATCCTGGGCAAGGGAAAAAGTATCATATATACTCTGGTTTTTTTTCCCTGAGTGTTTTCCATTGCAAATAATTGTAGGAAAGGTACATCATTAATTTTTTTTTTAAAGTTCATTTAATATATTAAGGAAAACTTTTGTGATGGCCTTCTTCAAGGTGTTGGGTCATAGGGACATACAGCAAAAAGTGTCCTAAAGAAATATCCTATATCTGCATGGAGTTCTAAGGTGCCTGCAGACTATTCTTTCAGAGACAGCTGATCACTAGCTGTTGTGCTCTTGGCTGTCTTGATGCCATTATTTTCCTTCCTAGCACTTCTAGGCTAGGAATTGCTCCATTTAGTAGCTAGGTTGTAACAACTAGGAACAAGCTGTGAAAAATTCACTTGTTAGGAAGGAGTACTTTTTCATGGTCCTTCATCTGTTCTGTAGGAACTGCGTGTCATTCCTTGCACTCACCGATTCCACAAGAAATGTGTGGATCCTTGGCTGCTGCAGCACCACACCTGCCCTCACTGCCGCCATAACATCATAGGTGAGTGCTGCAGCGTGGATGCTCTGTTGTGTTGTTCATTTCAGACATTCATTTCGTTTACAAGATGAAATAAGAAGTGTGCCTTTTTGTGAGTCTCCATGGAGCTCTCAGTTCTTATTGTAACACAGCCCTAGAAATACAGTTAGCCCTAAACTCTGGGAGCACAGCTGAGTGCCCCTGGCATAATCTTGGGGTGGGGATGATGCCCAGCTGAGGGCAGTGTTGTGCAGCCCTGAGTGCATGGACACATGGAGAAGAGGGATATGTTTTTCCTTGGGAATTATAAAGAAGACAATGTATGGGCTTTTATTTTTCCATGGTGGTGTAACTTGGAACGTGGTTTCCCTTACTTGCCCTCTTCCTGCTTTCATTTCCTCTGTCTTAAGAAAGTTTTCTGGCACTGCACAATTATGTAAAAATGTGTAAAGTGAAAATTTGAGCAATGACTTCCAGCCTCTCTCAGCCTCTGCAAGATGTAAGCAGAAGATTTTGTACATATGAGAACAGTATCTGAAATAAATTTACTTCTTTTTCTTTTTAAGCAAATACACTGGAGTGTTTCAGGGTCTTCCAGACAGATGCTTTTGACTTTTGTTATGTTCTTATTTCCTTCTGTGTAAAAATCGGTGCATAATGTAATAACACAGAAAACAAAACATCCTTCTTTCTTGCATAAAGTATATTCCCTTTTATTCCCTGCTAGTTCTACTTCTCCATTCTTATTTCTCTCATTCAGAACAGAAGAAGGGAAGTGCAGCTCCGATCTGTCTGGAATCCATCAACCCAGCACGCAGCCGGCAGCAGAGGGTGATTCTGCCTGTGCATTACCCGGGCCGAGTGCACAGGGCAAGCCAGATCACGGCGTATCCCACTCGGACCAGCATGGACCCGCACGGAAACCCCATCACCTTACTGACGGTTGAGCGACACGGCGAACAGAGCCTCTACCAAGCCCCTTCCCCAGCCTATATTCGCAGTTATCAGCCCATTCATTTGGACCATGCTTTAAACACACATCACTGTAGCCTGGAGCACAGGGCTTATTCTCCAGCTCACAACTTCCGACGACCCAAGTTTGGTGGACGCAACTTTTCCAAAGCAGCGTGCTTTTCCCGATACGAGACCATGTATCAGCACTACTACTTCCAAGGCCTTAGTTACCCTGAGCAAGATGGACAGCTTCCAGCTGGCATTTCCTCAAAGGGTCCTTCCCGTGCCTTTCAGCCTGGTAGCAGCATGCTTTTCCCTCCTGTGGTACATGTGATGCCCTCGTCCCGCTTGGAGAGTGGCAGTACCTCCAGCTTTAGCTGCTACCACGGTCATCGTTCAGTGTGCAGTGGGTATTTGGCTGACTGCCCTGGGAGCGACAGCAGCAGCAGCAGTTCTGGTCAGTGCCACTGCTCCTCCAGTGATTCCATGGTTGACTGCACCGAGGTCAGTAACCAGGGGGTCTACGGGAGCTGCTCCACCTTCCGCAGCTCTCTGAGCAGTGACTATGACCCGTACGTTTACCGCAGCAGGAGCCCTTGCCGGGTGGGCGAGGTTGGTGGTGCAAACAGGGGTGCAATTGTTCTCTTGGAGGGCCCCCACCAGGACGAGCTTCCAGCTCACAGTCACAGTATGGTGGGTGCTGACTGCCGGCCTGTGCCAGCTTCTTCCTCAGGGGACCAACTGTCTAATTGCAGCATGGATATGAACTATAGCAGTAATTCCTCACTAGAGCACAGGGATCCAAATGGCACTACCTCAGAGGGAGGACCTGAGGCCACTCCTGGTGCTGCCTTGGATGTTAAAAGGAACTGGAAGAATCCAGAGCTAGCAGGGTCGATTTCGGAGCAAGCATGCGCATGCTGCTTTGAATTCCAGCACTCTGCCCTGGAGCCTAGCAATGGGACAGCTGACTGTAGTGCACTCTTCCTTAGCTCTCCACTGTGGGGGACGTGTGGCCAAGGAATTGAACCACAGTCAGGGAACACCCCAGGCTTGTACAGTATTAACTCAGACCACTTACATAGGACAGATGGGGTAAAATATGAGGGGTTGCCCTGCTGCTTCTATGAAGAGAAGCAGGTAGCCTGTAGTAGCAACAGTGGCAGTGGAGGTGGTGGCTGCTATACAGAAGACTATGCAGTGAACGTGCAGTACACTCTTCCTGATGACACCTTGCCAAACTGCTGTAAGGGTGTATGTGATCTGGGTCAACGCATTCCCATCATTCCCGAGGACAGAGACTGTGAGCTGATTCTACCGACAGAGCACCAAGGGACCCACATAGGAGGCTGTAGCTCCTGGGATGGAACACCTGAGCTAGACACTTACCTGCACTGTCAAGGTGTTGGAGAGGTACAGGTCGAGAGGGAGGTGTGCTATGAGGCAACATCATTCCTGCGGCAGAACTACTCTCAGGAGGAGGAAACTGGAATGCCCTTTCCTAGTCCCACTCTGAACTCCCAGAAGCTTATGACGACCACAAAGGCCACAGGTAACATGTGCTTTCTTTGATTACTTGCTACCTTTCTGTCTTAGTGTATGAAATGCTGCCTAGGTACCTGCAGCCATAAAGGTTACTCCATCCTTTGCATAAGAGCAGTTACTGACTAACCATTTGCCCCAAAGTATTAATCTCTGGTTACCTGTGCTCATTTTGTCATAGCTAGAGGAGGAGATGATGATTGTTTACTATCTAACTCCATAAAAACTTGCATGCTTATCCTTTGTGGGGAGGGGCCCCCATTAGAATTCTCACAACAAGGGACACTGCTAGTCATGGCAGCTGTGGTGAGTTGCCTAAGTAGGCAAGGCCACTGTGAGAGACAACAGACAAGTTGAAGGGTGTTTCTAAAAAAAAAAAGTGAAAATCTTGGAATTGCCGTAGAAGAATACGTGGGAAAGTCTCTGCTGTGAACATAGACAAGGGGGAAAAAATAACCACTCACAGAAAGAAGGGGTTATTTCTTACCTGCCTTGCCAGGGTTATTTTAAAGGGTATTCATAGAATTACAAGGTACCCTAGGTTGGAAGGGACCCCAGGCCATCATCTAGTCCAACCCCCTGTTCAAAGCAGAGCCAGCTCTGAGACCAGACCAAGTTTGTCAAGATTAGACCAAGTTTATCCAGTCATACTGGATAAACCTTCAGGGACACAGAGTGCAGTCCCTTTCTGGACTTCTGTGCCTGTGCTTGACTGCCAGTATGGTCAAAAGATTTTCCTTATATCCAGTCTGAAGATCTCATGCTTCAGCTTAACTTCCTCACCTCTTGTACAGAATGCATGTCTGTGAAGACTGTGGTTCCATCACTGGGACAACCTCCATGTAGGTATTGCAAAGCTGCTGGGGATGCCTTTACTGCAGGCTGAGCAACACAAATCCCTCAGCCTCTTGACACAAAGTGCTCCAGCCCTCCGAGCATCGTGGCTCTCTGCTAAACTCCAGTCAGTGGGTGTCTTGTTCTGGGGGCCCAAATCTGTATGCAGTATTCTAGATGCAATGTTCCTTAGTTTTGTTTATCCTTCAGGTGCTGCATCTCATCCCTTGGAGAGAAGCCAAATCAGTGACTAGACCTGTCCAGATGATCCCAGATGGAGAAGCGGAGCTTATCAGAGACTCCAAATTCTCATGGACCTAATTTTTTTTAAGCTTTGACAAACACACAAAAGTGGTAATGTGGAGAAGTCCCTCCCCTACTTCCTCTGTGTTCACATCAGTTTGATTGTCTCCTTTGTCCCTCCTGCCTGAAGCCTTCAGGCCTTGATTTGTGTGCAAAGCCCATGTGGGGACATGGTGTGGAGCATTTCTGAGCTCTAGTGCCATTTCTATATTAATGACAAAGTGTTATTTATATTTTCTTTTTAGAAGTGACCTCTTGCTGAGAGGTAACACAGTGTGTTAAATAAGCCAGGCTATGTGTAGATGCTGTTATCTCCTACTTGAAGGAGTCCAGCCTTTGATAAGCTCAGGGCTACACCTGCCTTAGAAACCAGATAGCACCTTGAAATATAGTAGTCCAGAGGGATACAGCTGCTGAATGGATGCTCAGATACTGACTAATCCCAGTAGCAAATCCTAGCAGCCAGCGAGTTACGTGAGCGATTCTGAGGGAGGTGAAGCATTGGACTGTCTCCTTTCTCCTCTTCCCTTCTCCCCCCTTTCATGCTGCTCTGATGGTTTGGCTAGGAAGGTGTCCTGCCATTATGATTAGTTTCAACAGAGTGGGGGTAAGGAAACTGATAGCTCGGAATGTTCTCATCCTCACTTCCTGTATTTAAACCGTGGACCTCATTGTATCTTCTGACCAGTGAAGAATGCTGGGGACCTCTCCCTCAAGCAGATGCTAGAACAAAGTGCTTAGAAAGGCTATTACCTTTGTAGGTAATGAACTTTTCCTTCCATAGGAAGTTTTTCAGGCACCTGTAGCCCCTGTTACAGCTGTGAGGAATGCTGGCATGTGCAGGAAAACAGAGCTTGCAGTGTGCTTGCAATTTTGGAAACAGGTCTTGGGTTTCTTGTTTCCTTACAGGCTGCAAGTCATGCCTAAGGGAAGCAGTGCTTGTCACCTTTCGTGCATGTGGGAAAGTGAGGGACTTGGTTTAATCATTTTCTTCTTTGCTGTGCTTGATGTAGCTTCCATAGATTGATCTGTTTTAAAGGTTTCTTGGGCCCAGCCAGTTGTGCTTCATTTTTGTCTTGTGTACAGAGTGCTCTCTGTACCCCATTAGCCTGGGCACATACTTTTGTTCTTGTTCTTGTCCTAGTGGGGATGTTTGTTATCATGAGATAATTTATGTCGTCACTTCTGATAGCAATTGTTTCCTGTGGAAACAGCAGCTTCTGAGTAAGAGGCTACCATAGCATGGGTTAAATTGCCTGTCATGCTGCATGTGCCTGAGGACACAGTGTCATCCTGTGGTGTATTCACAGCAGGAATTCTTCTAAAGGGAAATTAAGTATTTAATGCCCACAGTGCCAGTCTTCTGAAAAGATTTATCCTAAGTTCAGTACACTTCGGAGATACTTCAAAGACATTGAAATAGAGATGTACACTTCATATTCTGCCAAAGCAATGTCCTTGACAGCACTGGGCTGGTTGTGAGACCCAGCAAAGCTGACTTGTATTCTCTGTAGTCCCAAATGAACTATTTTAAAAGAAGGAAACATCTAAAAAATAACAAATACATTTGTCTATTTCCTTTTGCTTTCGTACCCAGTAAGTTAGGAAAAAAAGTTCCATCTAAAGGAATTCACATTACGTCTTTTCAATCAACAAGCACCAAAATTCAGCTGTTCAGAGAATTAATACAAGGCAATATCTGGGTATAAAAGAAAAACGTCAATAAACACATTTTGTGTGTATAAAGCTTATTAAAAACTTATTCATTCTCTGAATGACTGAAGTAAGTGGTATGTGTTGGGAGAATAAACCCCAAAGGTTTGTGATTTTTGGATATTTTTCTAATTTTTAAGTCTTACCCTCTCCTTCTTTCACTAAAAAAGAAATGCATTTTAGAAGCTATGGTATACTAGCTTGGTTATTCTGCTGGGTGTTCTGTGAAGCGCTGTAAAGGCCACCTAAGATACATTGTACTCTGTAACTATTCAGCATGTTGTAACTATTCAGCATGTTGTGGTAAAAGGTGGTTCTTAAAAGAGATTTGAATATTGTGGCTCAGGTGATCCCGGCTGTTCTGGTCCCACACACACTGGGGAAATCTGTGCCAGTACAAATCTCTGCAGGCTGTACCACAGACACCCTACACCTGCTTTTTGTGCTGGGTTTGACATTTAACAAAAAACTCTATTCCAGTGCAGACTTACAGGCTAGCTGGCCATGATAGATGGTTTTTATAACAAAATGCCTTTCTACTACTTACATGAACAGTTGTCATTGTGTTTGGCTCATGAGGCACTATTTAAAATGTTTTTAATTAAAATTGTCTTATAGCACTTAAAATTGTTTTGTATAAAATTTGCTGTAAAGATTTGTAATATGGTCAAAGGGCTCTTTCTCCTTCATTACCATTTTTAAAAATGTTTTAAAAGCTAGAAAGCATCTTGTATATATTCTGTATATGTATAGCAGCACATTTCATGTATGGAAATATGTTCTCAGAATATTTATTTACTAATATATTTATCTTAAGCCATGTCTTATGTTGAGAGTGTGTGACATTATTGTAATAATCATTGAAAATCACTAACACGAGGCCCTGTAAATACATGATAATTGCACACAAAGATTTTACAGTACTTGCCGACCAAAAATGATTTAAGAGAAGTGTAGTTACTTGCAGTTTTGTAAGAAAGTGTACAAATGTCTGTATTAAAAGAAAAAAAAAGGCAAAACCACACAAAAAATACAGTTTTATTGCATATACATGTGGGAGTTGTCCTTCTTGTTTTGGGGGAAAGGACATAGATAGCTGTTCTCAAAGTACAGTCCTAGATATACTGAGATGAACTCTAATAAACAACATTTTTTCCTTTTCTTTTTAAATAACAGGTGGATATGTATATGCCTTTACAGAGCACACAGGTTATTGGGGGGCAGCAGGGGTAAGTGTCACAACCCCCTGAACCCTCCAGGCACATGAGAAGTACCACATCTGCTAAAAGTGATCCTCATTTATGTTTGCAGCCTGCCTCTTCCTTCTGGCAGGGGAACTCAACTCTGGTGTAATTTCAGGTAAAAGTAATTTATTGTCCTGAAATAAAATCGTTTTGGGACAGCATAACACAGGTGGACACAACTGGGTCAATCATGGCTTGAATAGTCACACTAGATCCAGGTCCTTGCCCTGGATCATGGAATCACTGGTCCTGCTTAAGTGAAAATCCACACTGTGGTACTCTTTTTGTCAGCAGAGAGCACAGTTTGATCAGAGATGTTTATGCAGACACCAGAAGAGGGAAGCCTGGGGTGTGTGGCTCTGTGTATGTACATGTGTATTTATGTATGATATTTCTGTATTATTTATTTCCCATCCAGTGATACACACACACAGTCTTTTCCAGGATTCTCCAAATTCTTCCTTTTCCCAAAGATTTTCACCTGGTAATCCCTTGGATTTCCCTCATCTCTCATCCATGTTCAAATGCACTGTAATTCAATCACCTCAGGATTCAGCCAAGAAATGAGCCCTACTTCTCTCCACCCCTCGTTTCTATGTGAAAGCTCCATTGGTATGACAGATTGTTGAGGAGAATCATTTTATAGGGGAGCCTTTGTGGGATAAGGACCAGTTACCATCCTGATCTCAGGTATGATGGAAAAGCCTGGTCTGTGTGCAAAGACAGGCACAACAAGGGAAGGGCAAAAGGAGCAAGTGCTTCCCAATTAAAGTATGTGCCCCTTTTTTCCTCAGTGAGCAGAATCTTGGCAATTGCCATTGATTACAGATATGCCTTTTATCTGCAAATTAGTTCATGAAACAACTGTTTTTACAAATAGCAGAAACCCCACTGTACGTGGATG
>VZRO01000763.1:261925-290940 GCA_013397915.1 Daphoenositta chrysoptera
TCCCCTGTTTGCTGTTGCTGCTGGTGTTCTGTTTTCTTGCTCCCTGTTCTGAAGAAAACTGTAAGGTGATTGTGCTTTTCAGAACAGGATATAGCAGCACCCTGAGTGTCCCACAGCTCAATCAGTGAGCCCATGTTCTGTCTCTGAGAAAGGCAGCAGTGGGCTGCTGGCTGAACTTGTATGTGGTGCTTAGCTGTGTGTGATGTTCTCTCTGGTATCTGCTGTGGCTTTTTTAATATGACTAAATGTAAATATTTTCTAGCCAAAATGAACATTTTGATACTTAGTGGGGGGGCGGGGGGGAGGTTATTTTTACTTCTCAGGTTTGATGTTTAAGGAACAGATTTGTGACAAAATCCTGTGGGGCACCGTAAACCTCCATAGAACCTCGATATGGTCAAAAAAGTCAAGCAGGAGCAGACTGTTCTCAATGGATTGGACATTATCGTAACACTTGGTGTTTCTGTAACACTATCTGCAATATCATGTGCATCTGTCAAATCCTATGACAGCTGTTAGGTAACGTTTGTTGTTACTTGGGTAGTGTGAAGAGAAAAATGCCCTTAAAAGGATGGCCATGTTCATACCCTGTGGAGCCAGCCTGGCCTAATTCTCTGGCCAGGGAGACAATAGCATACCTGAAACCAGATATTTTATCTTGCAGTGAAAGGGCCGTGCTCCTGTGACTTAAATGCTTCATAGAAAAGTGTCTCTTTCAGAATAAAGAACACGTTTCTCTCACGGGGAATGAAACTGCTGCTTAGGAAACAACCAGGAAAAAAGAAGGGAACAGTTCCCAGAAAGAACCGAAGTGCAAGAGTCTCATAACCGGAATGGCAAGAAAGGAGAGCAGAGTAACCTCCCCTGTGTAAGGGGAGACTGGTTCCCCATGACAACTGTGCTTCTAAAAGAAAAGTGAGTCTTCACATGAAAAGCTGGAGACAGTTTTGGTATTTTTTCACTGGTTTTCTGGTGTTTGCATAAAAGGTTGCTGAAGGTTTCTTAAACTGTAGCATTATTTTGGCCAGGAGGAATTAATTAGAAAAGATGAATCTTGCAAGAAAGTGGAAACAGCATTACACATTGCTGCAATTTGCAAAGCAAACACTGAAAGAATTGTTACAGTTCTTTTTAAAAGTTTGAAAACACGTAAACTGAAAACTTTGTTTGCTGTTACCTCAGAAACTGTCTCAGAGCAGTATCATACTTTATAGAAGTAATCATTCTCAGCTCTAATACTCTGTTCTAACCTGTATAGCAAGCAGTGCTCTTGTAATCTGCTAGTGAACTGCAGCAGTTTCTGCCTTCTTTACCTTTCTGCCGAATTTGTATACACTTCAGCCATCCTAACTGAACTCCTCCTGCACAAATACACTGTATTTATTTTTTCATAATTATTATTTACAACCATTAGCTGAATGCAGGGTGAACAGTTATAAACACAGTGCATACTTCAGCAGTGAGTCATCTCAAGTTTGATTTATTCTGGTTTCTTGACAGCCTTATGTGGTTCATGTGATAGCTTTTGGATTTGTAGCAAAATGTCTTGAGACTGAAGTTCACAATGCCAAATTTCATCCCAAAGCACAGGTGCTCAGTAAATTTGAGAAAGTATGAGTGGCATGAAATGTATGTGTGTTGGGGATGTGTTGTTACAGAAAAAATGGTATGGTCTGAAGGCAATAGGATTTTTCACTCTCAAGGCAGCAGAATTGTTCATAAATGTCTAGAACAATACTCAGGTGAAACTATCAGTAACTGTATTTCATTGGAAGATTGTGAAATAGTGCTGCAAGGTAGTAAGAACTAGTTGGACAAGTTTTTGTCAGGAGTTGTTTTTGTAGTTCACCCTTCCTTTAGGCAAAGTGGTGCACTAGAAAAATCTGTTCCTTCCCACTGCCTGAGAAGGCTTATTAAGCAGAAGATGAAAGTGGAGTAGCTACTTGTGCTCATTCAGTGGCAGCAATGTGTCTGCTGATGTGCTTGGCCTGTAGTCACCCAGGCTGCAGATTCAGTACAGTTTCCAGGACTATCCCTAAAAATCTCCTATTTATACTATTGCCAGGGGGAGTTGGAGTACACAGACTTCAATTCTGCAAGCCCACTGGATTGTCTGCCTGAGCAATGAGATAAACTTCCTCAGCATTGTCCTGGCTGTAGAAAATCTGGCAGGAACAAGTCTTAAAGAAGATTATGTTAATGCTTGATTGAAAAAGCAGATTACATGTTTGATGGTAAAAATCATCCAGAGAGTATATGCACATGAATTTGCAGAATCTGATGAACAGCCTAATACAATTACAGGCTAGAAATGAGATTCAAAGGAGGAAAAGTGTTTCTTACAGCAATTGTTTTATCAGCATCTATTCTGTCACAAAACTGAGTCTGAGTTACCCTATTCTCAATGTCCTTCTATCATATATACCAAATAAGTATCTTTGATTTTTTTCCCCTAGGGTTACAGTGTATAGAAAATTTATTTTTCCCAGAGTGTAAACTAACATCTTTTTTTCCTATAAAATGTTAGCAAAATACAAGCATAATATGCTGTATTAAATAATGCATTTCCTATACATATACAAATATATATATTACTATGATAACACATCACACATTTTTACATAACACAGTCTCTGTTTTCCCACAACATAACAATATTAAGACAAAAATACATATAAAATCATGTAGCCAACAAACTAAACTAGTTTTAAATGTAGATTTTGAATGAAAGAAGGCACTTGTCCAGCTGGCCCCTTTCCAGCTGAGGTCCACATTCAGTGCAGGTTGCTGGAACTGGGTGCTGTGTGAAGGCAGCAGCCTCACAAATCACTGCTGTGGCAGTTCCAGTACTCCCATCTGTCCTTGTCCTGTGGCTCACTGTCTGTCTGCTTAGCTGTGGACTCGGTGAGCTCTCAGCTCATCTCTCTGTGCAGCCACCCAGTGAGCAAGATCAGGGAGCTCAGCTCTGTAAGAAGTAACTCAGGGAAGAAAAAGCCGTGGCCATTTTTGACCTGATGTGTTTATTGCACCACTACACAGCTGGTCACACCAACGTGAGGCTGAGGAGGGGACCAGAGCAGGAGCTGAAATCCACGTCTGTGAGGAGGCAGCCCCTCATGCTGATCTGGTTGTCACAGCAGTTGCTTTGGACATTGTAGCCAGTGTCACATTTGCAGCCTGTCCAGGCTCTTGAGGGGACTGCTAGGCAGGAGGTCAGAAGGCCGTTCAGATACAATTCCAAACCAATTCTTCTGCAGTTATTTACAATTTGTCGAAGAAAATGGTGCAAACACCAACATCCTGAGGTGTCCCAGCTCTCCAGCTGCCAGCTCTCAGCTGGCTGTGTAGTAGGGGCATTTCTTTTGTGGCATTACAACAGTTGTGCACATCACACTTTTTGCTTTTTTCTCCCCCAAACCCTTACAGCAAAGATCAAAACATGCTGTATTAATGGACACCACATATCTTGGCCATAAATCACCATATCCTGAAGTGTCTGTGCTTAGGAGTGTGAGTGACCAGACCACACTTTGAAAAAATCCACACCAGAGATCAACCTGCTTTTCATGGTCTCAGCCCTGTAAAGTATTAAGTGCTATTTAAGGGACCTGTCCATGAATTTCCATCTATTGCTCTGTTTGCTAGCACTAGAAGTGTCTAGAATCAGACAATCTGAATGATTTGGTGGGGGGGAACATAATTTCTTCAATGCTTTTACCAGTGTATTGCCCATGCAATGCACAGTCATGTTTATTGTTGCCATGACCATTTAATCTGCTGTAAGTGCTGGTTTTATGGGTCTTTCATACAGAAATTTGATAAATGTTCCCTATGAAAGTCCCATGGAATACAATTTTATTTAAAAAATAGTTGAGGAGCTAAGGACCAATGTAAAAATCTCACTTCCTAAATTCTCCAGATTTTGCATTAGTAGCATCCATCTTTGTTGTTGTTTGTAATGAGATTTTCTCTGATATTATAGTGAAATTAAATTCTTTACTAAGGAAGGGAAGCGTAACAGTTCTGTATTTTTTCCTTCCGCAGAAGGTGTCAATCAGTCACTGGGTGTTCCTGATGTTTTTTCAGTTTGTCACCATTAGGTAACTGCTTTATTAATGTCTCTCTGACAAAATGTTTAACTTGCATTTGATAAGGCAAGCAAACAAAGCTTCATCACTTTGTGATAAGCACTATGTGCTCGTAACAGCTGCTGAGGATCTGGCACCACACTGATTCTCTCTCTGCTTTCATATTAGTGCACCATATTAAGGATGATTAGGAACCAACCTGCTTTGTTCTGCTGTGAATCTCTGACGTGAACTCTTTCTCTACACAGCACGATGCAAAACCTTACTTTTAAAAAAGGCAATTTCAGAACTTTCTTGGGTCTGAAACAGACAATGGTTTTTGGTCCAACATGATGACATGTAAGAGAGAACCACCATATTTTTTACAGCTTGTCCTGTCTTCATTTTGGCTAATACAGTAATTATATTTTCCTGTATTCTTTCCAGCGGCTCATGCAAGAAAGTACTAGATGTTCCCATGCTATTCCATTTTTTATATAAACAATTCCATAATTGCTGGCTTAGTAAAGTCTGGTTTCTTTTAAGCATGCACTGTGATATTGTTCAGCTGTCTCTAGCACTCATCTGTGGTACATAAATGAAGCTGGACTGAACTCAGTTCAGGTAGAAGACTAGATCTGCAATGGAAAGTAAGGCACAATATTTCACTGCTTAATTCTTCGATGCCCTGATTTTTCAAGGAAGTCTGTAGCCCTCATGAAGGGGAGGGAGTTATATGCTAAAAATCATAAGGGCAGATACTAGAATGAATTTAAACTCAGTGACAGTTTCTTACTTTTCTTAGTTACCTTTTGCAGAGGCACTTCATAGATGTTCTCTGACTGCACATCCGGTACATGCAGATCATTGGTATAAGTTCAAACTCAACCAGAATTACTGTAGTGTAATGGTTCCCAGTGAACCTCCTCTGAGTTTGAGGAGCTGCCCACTGTAAACTTTGCCAGTCAATTTATCTCACTTCTGCACTGACAGTTTTTCTTAAGTACCTTGCTGGTCTGAACTTGCTGAGGCTGAAAGACTCACTGCTGATCCCTTAGAATCACTTGTGTCCCACTTGTGGTGGTGGGATGAGAAATCTGAGTATTGTGGATGGACACTCAGTCTACCAAAGAGAAGAAATAGTTAATGCTGTCTGTTGGAGTCAAAGAGAAAATAGTTCACAGATCAGAAGCCTGCAGATGTTTCAGTTCTGTGACAATTAAGGCAATTACCTTAAAAATTTAATGTTGCAGGCAGAGACACTTCTCACAGGTATCAAGCCAGCTGTTTTTGTGTGTTCACAGCCTGCCACAGGTGAGTTGGTGATAGCAGCCTACAACTTTGTAAATAGTTTGGGCTGCTGAGATTAATACACATGGCTTCAGAGTAAAAATTTGTTAGTCAGCCTCACTGTTAAAAATCCTGTGGATTACAGTATCTTTGGACAATCCTTTAAGAAGCCCTAAGCTTATACCCTGGATGAATGCTGGATGTCAGGCTGGAGTACAATAGTTTTTTAAAGGATCACTGTGAATATGAACAAAATTATCATAAGCATCAGTGAATGATGGGTCAGACATAATCATTTAAAAGGCTGATTCAATGTTCATGCAAGCCTGGAGCTGATGAGCATTAGTCAATCAAAATGCATATTTGCAGCCAAATCTTGTTTTAGGGGCCTACTGAATTTGATTTTTTTCTGTGTGTATCTCTGCTTGCAGACACAGAAACAGAAAATGCAGAAAGAGCACAGCACTGAGCAACCAGGCTGGCAGCTTTTCCAGTCTTTGATTCCCATTTTACTGTATAGTACCATTTAGATGTGTTTATATCAAGGCAAGTAGGTTCTGTTTGCTGTGGCAGCCAAACAGGTTATCAGTACCCACCTCTGTCTTCAGCCTTGAGAACAGAAGGACTAAAGTAGCCTGATATAATAGAGTGGTGCAGGCGAGTGGGACTCAAGAAGTCCTCAACCTGCAGATACCCCTTCAGTTGCCTTTGGCAGGGGTACAGAACAGTTTGAATTTTAGGAGTTTTTACATCTATTTTAAGTGCAATGGTTTAAAGGCAGTAATTAACAGCACTACAGACTTGAGGAGCACCAGGCACTTCAAAATTATTGCTGCAATTAAATCTGTTGTCACTAGTATACCCAGGAGAACAGCAGATAGGCAAAGTCACTCAAAGGCCTTTGGAAGTGGACTTTTTGGAAAACAGGTATGAGATTGGGAGGAAGAAAAGGAAGATTAATCTCAGGTCACCTGGATTTTAAGAAGATCAATTCTTGCAAAATAAAAGACGCTTCAGTTTCCCACTAGTGGGTTGCAATCGTCTTGTTGATTTCGAAACTTTTTCTTGAAGATGGATATGGATGTGGAGGGCTGGTAAAATATACTCCAGATCTCACCAGCAGTAGTAACATCACTGCAGTCTTCTGTTTCAGCTGCAGCTGGAATCTGATGTGACCTAGGAATCAAGAATTCATTCCCTCTTGTGTTAACGTGCTAGGGGAGATATTGTTCTGTCTGCAGTACTTCTACTCTGGGAATGCTCACAGCTTCCACTACATCCGTGACACTTTTTCTTTCTACCTGCTGTGCAAAATGTAGGGTTTTGGAGTGTTTCTTGGTTGTCTTGACCAAATGAGAAGTTAGGTATTCTGTTGTCACCCTAATGACACCAGTGACATTAGGCTAAGAGGGCTCTACAGACTGCAGTTGGTTTTGTTGTTATTATTATAGTTGCTATTAATACAAATTAATTTCCTTGTAAATTTAAGCATGTTTGTGCTATGTAAATACAATATTCAACATTTTGATTTGCTTGTAACTCACCATCATTTCATTCAATGAATGTCCATCTAGAGGACACAAAATTTACTTGGTATGAGTGCAGAGGTTTTCAATTTTCCCCTGTAAAGTATTATCATAATTTGACCTCTTCTCACCAAATCTGGATGTCTGATAACATTTTCCTCTTTTCTTCCTCCTCCTAAAGTACAAATCTTGTCAAATCAAGAGCAGAACAGATATTCTAGCAGCAAATGCTATCCTAACTGACTGGAAAGCTAACAAATGTGCTTATTTAGGATCTTTTATGAGGATATAAATATGTAATAACTAACTTGGTTTTGAATATGGCCAATCTGACTATGAGAAGGCAGAGAGGAGGCCCAGGTTTGGTTCAGAGCTGAGATCTTGCTTCTCTGTGCTTGGTTTTGCTCCATACTCACCTCATGGTAATGTGCAGAAGTATCTTTGCTATTATGGCTGTAACACTTAGGATGAGCAGTGCTGTCAGACTATATATTGTCCACTCTGCAAAAGAGAAGAGGGGCAGCTCTCAGTACATTCATTTATTTACAGTTTTTACAGTAAGAATATTGCACAAAAGAAACAAACAGCCTTCTGATGCTTTATTCAAATCTGTAATTTGACGATGCCTTAAACCTATGAGTATTTTCTGCAGACTGGCAGAAACTGTACAACTTCCAGTTAGAACTGTTTCTTTCCCTTGCAGGACACCTCACTAAAAAGACAGCTTCAGGACTGTGGGCATGTCCACAGTGGGATGGAGGCCCAGCTTCAATGATAGATAAAAGCAGATGCCCAGAGTGGTTTAACAATAGGAGAGACTAACAGTGATATTCACCAGGAGTGCCTTTCCAGCCTCCAATTATTTACAGCTCAGTAATTTCCTGTATTAAGTGATGTCCTGAAGGTGTGTTCTAGACACATGTCAGTTCTCAGTGACACCTCCCCATACCCATTAACTTGTCTAGTCCTCTTTGTATTACTGATGAAGCTTTTATTAATTGGGGTAACAGGGATGCATTCAGCATTCAAGCTATTCTAGACTCCACAAAAGTTTGCTTTTTTCAGCAACTTGTGCCGTTCTGTGACATGCAGTGGTCACAGAAGCTGATTTCAGTATGGAGGCTGCTCTGACTTACATATTTTGATGTGCTTTCATTCTCAAGAACTCACCATCCTCACACTATTTCTGACTTAGGAGAAGTGTTTTGAAATGTAACGAGAGAATCCCAGTTAGTGCTAATTAAATGAAATGAAAATTCATCTGTTAGTAAGATGCACAGTGGATCTGCTAATGTGGAGGAGGCAGCAAAGGAAATAGTGACTCCAGATTTTTCTTTGGCAGATTGTTTTTTCCTGTTTCCACATTTTACTGTATCCTTACCAGGCATGGAGCTAGTTGGATGGCTTGGGCTGGTTGTGATGACATAGAGTATCTTTGATGACCGGGCTGCATTGATGCTGAGATTTGCTTGTTCATTTATCCTCTCTGAAAGGGTGTGATTCACTGGGATCTTGTTCTGATGCACATTGTCCTTCACAGCTGAAAACACGAGAGCATGATTACAGTAACAATTTCTTAACAGGTGTAATTGGATTTTGTGCTTGTAAACAGACATGCTGCTCTCTGGTTTACTTAAGAGAACTCAAGTAATCAAATTATATCTGATTCCAGAAACAGCCTGTACTTCACCAGGTTGGGGTTCTCAGAATTTTTCTGGAAGCTAATTGTTTATCATAACAATAGGTACAACTCAAGGACCAGACCATTTTCTCTTGATGACTTTAGACTGGAGAGGAATAGACTGTTGTAAAGAGCCAAGATGAACCAACATGCAGATGGATTACTGGTTTTTTGGTTTGTTTCCCTTTGTCATTTTCCAGTCTGTTTTAACAGAAAGGTATAGATTTGAACTTTTGAAAATCTGTATTTTGCTGTTCATGGCATAGCTGACTGGAGTGTTCTAAACTGAGGGAAATTTTGGCAAAGCTTTCTCCCACTGAGTAGCAGCAACAAGAGAAATGAAAACACCTGTTAGATCACAGCTAAAATATTTGCTCTTTAGTTGCCACTTCAGAAATCTCCTGTGTGAATTAAATGCTTCACTGAAAGGTAGAATCAGCAAAGGTAACCTCTTACCTCTGTACCTGATAGCAAATCCCTGGGCTTGATTGATGTCATCTGAGAAAAAGTACAAAATGACAAAATCCAAAGAGATGTTAAAGGTGTGGGGAGGCCGGTTCTTGCCATTAAAACGGGCTAGAACATGATAGGTGTAACCATCCAGCAATTCCACCATATCTGTAGCATCTTTGATTTCAAAAAGGACAAAGGTGAAGTGGATTTGAGATGCTCCGGGAACTTGTATGGTCCAATAACAGACTTTGCCTGTGCCATATGTGTCAGGAAAATCTGGGGAATAGATCACAGCTGTAGCAGAAGTGTAATTCCCTCCACAGGCACCAATAAGGGCTGTGAAAACAAGAGGAGAGGGAGAAAAATGGAAAGAAAGAAAAAAAGAGGTAATACATTAATTTTGCGAAGTTTTTGCACCCTGTAGATTCTAATACTTAAATGTGACTTGAAGGTGCAGACTTGCTAGGCCAGCAGGATGCAGTGTCTGCTCTTTCCCTCCCACAGCACTGGGAGCACAGCCCATGATGCCTTTGCTTGGAACACTCTCCTTGTGCCTCATTCCTCTGACACCTATGCATCACTCTTGAATACTGCAGCTACCCCTTGTCCTTGTATGTAACCATGTCCCCTTCTGTGCATCCCTGCAGAAATGGGATAAAAGATAAATCACTGATTCAGGGCCTTCTACTCCATCCCTATCAGGCAGGCAAGTGGATTAGTGACTATTAACTCTCACTGCTTATTTACTGACAGTCCTTCACAGCTCTATGAAATTGAAAAAACCAATCCTCACAGAACAGGTGAAGTTGAAAGGGACCCTGAAGACTGTCTAGTCAAATTCCCCTTCTGAATGTAGGAGACAGTGTCTGGTTGTGTTTTGAGGCTCCAAGGATGGAGACTCTTCAGCCTCTCTGGGCAACCGCATTCAGTGTCACCCTCACCATAAAAAAAAAGGTTTTCTTTATGTTTAAACGGATTTTCCTGTATTTCAGTTTGAGCCTATTGCCTCTTGTCTATGCACTAGATAGCACTGAGAAGAGCATGGCTTCATCTTTACACTCTCCCATCAGTCAGCTTTACAAATTGAAAAGGTTGCCCCTAGGCCGTCTTTTATCAAGGCTAAACAATCCAAGATATCTCATTCTCTCCTATACCTTAGTCACCTCTGTGGCCATATATATGTTCTTTCCAAGCATCCTGTCTTTTGATCCTGCCCGAGTAATATTTGACCTTACCTTCGCCAAGTAACTTGAAAGAGATACTTTTACAAAGTCTAGAGAAAAGATTTGTTGCTACTTTATGTATAAGAAACAATTTACATACAAGTAAATTGTTGTATTCCTTGACAACTGTCCAGATTCCCAGTGCAAACTTAAATACCAGTGAATCCAGAGAGCACCTCAAATGCCACCAACTGACAATGCATATCCATACATGCACAGAAAATTTTTTACTCTCTAGTAAGATCAATTCTTAGGGAGTCTTTTTGTGACGTGCTGCTTCTGACAGCTGACTTAGTACCACTTGTGAGGAAAGTGAGAGAACTTCTGGAGCACGAGCAAGCATCATTTCTTGGAAGAGCTATTTCATATTTGATGGATGAGAATGGATGAGAATTTCATGCAGAAATATAAAGCAGCTTTATTTTATACCGAATTGAGGTGTTTTGCTGTTTTATGTGAAACAGTTCTCATTGGTTTTGAGCCTTTTCCCTAATTTGCTGAACATGTGAGGCCTCTCCTTTGGGAAAAACTGAGCCTGCTTCAATACTTACTGTCAAAAAGGATGACTCTGCCATCCCCACCACAAGGCTGAGTGTGGTCTCCAAAGCAAACACTGTTGCATTCCGTGCTGGCTGCCTCCCCGTATCTCCAGTAGTCAGGATTATTTCCACAGAAACAAGCATAACCTGATTCCATGCCTGCAAACTTTGACAACAAAGATGCATAAGGAAGGGAGGAATAGTATTTGAAGGAGTGACAGTGGGAGGTTGGTTGAGCAAGAAAGCTGGCAGCAGAATAGGTGTGTTCTGGAGAAGTAGGATCAGTCAGAGGAACCACCACAGGCTATTTTTGTTTGGGCTGTTAGGATGCTACTTAAGACTAGGGAGAAAGATGGAATGGAGGGCACCCTGACACTCACAACTGCAGCAAGCAACCGTATTTTCTCCTGGCATTATTCATTAGTCATTTGTCCAGATTCCTCTGGATGCAGGGACAGGGCTGGATCTCTCCAAGTGGAAGTGCAACCTTAGACCTCCCAAAAGTTAAAACGGGGAACAGGAGAAATATGATAATGAGCTTTAGGCACGTTGCCATTTTTGTCTTTGAAAACATTTTGTAAATGTAGGTCAAAGAAATCACCTTGAATTGTTGACTTCGGCAGGAGCTGATGCATGTTTGGATTGTAAGTTTGTTGGAGGTCTCGCTGGTGCCAGTCAAAGGTGGTGGCTCTCCATGGTCCTTGTAACACCCCAGATTTCCTGGCACTGGCAAGAGTAACACACAACAGTCATTCTAAAGCTGTGCCTGTGAATATCCAAGAGACAGACCCTTTATGCACCAAGCTGCTCTCTCTCTGTTCTGGATTTTGCAGTATGGGAAGCGTTACTCTTTGTTATTCATACTCTATATTAGATTCTTGTCAGATTTTCCAAACACGCCCAGGGATGAGTGATGGGGCAAAAGAGTATCATATCTTCTCAGCAATATACCTGTGAGACTCTCTAGCTGGTTTCAGTAAGCTGCAGCAAAATAGGCAAGATAAATACCTTGTTTATTTCTCCGGACAGAGGCAATTAAAAAAACCCAAGGCATCAAATGGGTTTAGGGGGATTGTGGTTTGTTTTTTTTTACTATTGGTATGCATATTCTGAAAATGTAAATTAAACTATGGGATTTCTGTCTGATCTTCCACACAATGACATTCTGGAAGTTTTCAAAACAGGATATTTGAGGACTTGAACCTAAACTGTTTCAGGATGGAGTTTAGCAAGTTTTATGGGAGGGACTATATACTTATCTAGGGGAATTTCCTAATATTTAAAATTCGAAATCTGATATGAATCTGAAGTATCATACAAAGAGATTAAAAATGAGCAATATTACTTTAACCCCTCCCCCCATTTATTTACATTGATACGATGTTTCAAGGCTCCTTGGTCACTATGGGAGATCAGAGTTTTCCCCCTTCAGTGCATAATTTGTCCTCTGTTTGTTTTTTTTCTTTGGTTTTGCACTTTTCTTCAAAGCACTGGAATTCAGCCATGACCACCCCTCAGACAGGATGTGGAGTACAATACAGTGCTGTGGTAATGGCATAAAATTATCCCTTGCCCACTTGTCATATCTGCTCACATACTTGAAATTAAATCTGTTTCTAGCTCTATGTTGAGATAAGTTTTATCCCTGTGCCAGATTGACAAGGATTCTTTTTGTCCACCTAACTCCCAGAGCTCTGTATGACATGATGTGGTCAGAGACCTGTAGGAGTGTTTTATTTATGTAGTCATTGGCTATTACAGTACCCAGTAAACTTATTATAAATAATGACATAACATTGCTTCAAATGTTGTTCATAAATTAATTTTGTTTTCTACAAATACAGTTTCAATTATGAATACTTGCATGGAGTTATGGCTTTGATATGCCTTGCAGCAACATTCATATAAGTACTGAGACTTCAAGTTACAGCCTGATTTAACATACCTTTGGAAATCCCCATTTGCAGCCCCACCCCAGCTGAGTACAGCTGGGCAGATAACTCTGAGAGAGCTCATTCTTTTTTGTATTGTGCACGATTTCACTGCCCTGAAAAAGCTTCCTACTGATCCAACCTAGCTCATTTTCCTAAGAGACCTGGGATTTTGAATTTTCTTTTTTTTTTTTTAAGTAGCTTTATTAGTGAGACCTTTCAACCTTGGCTCCAGAGGATTAGTACTTTAGTATGTTCCATGCTAAGAAACCTGACTGAGTAATTTGAAAACCTCTTAAATTTTATAACTAAATCAAGCGTACATCCTAAGACTAATCTCTTTGGTGTCCCAGCAGTATTTTAACCTTCTTTGCTCTTAATATTTAGCCTGCTAAAGAAACTTGGCAAAAAATGAGATAGTCAGTGTTCTGCAATTACTGTTCATGCTCACCAGTGATGTTTCACTATTATACTGTCTTCACCCATTTGTATCTATTTGTCCTCCTGTGCTTAAAAGGTCACATCTTTTGCACAAGCATATTATTTTTCTGTTAAGCAGCATTTGACATAATGAGGTCCTGGCAAACGCCACAGCTTCTGCATTTTACATGTTAAGGCACGTATTAAACGTATTAAAGTATGGAATTAATCATTTTGAGTTCAAAACCACGTTCCAGCTATGCTCATCCAGCTGTCTTTGAAGAGCCTCCCAGCTTTTTGCAATGGCAGTCTGCACAAATTGTTTGAGCTGTCCTTGTTCCTGTGTTCCATCCAGCTCTGTGTAACTTACCTGGCCCTGCCATTTAACACTTCATCGATATTTCAGTCACATTTATTACATTACATAGATGCACACTGGAAATATGATTCCAGTAATGAAATCTGTTCATGGGGAGAGAGTCATGTGAGTCATAAACATGAAGATGTAATTAAGTGGTACTGCAAGCCTTTCTTTCTTTCACATTTTGGGAGTGTAAGTTGTTATTTCCTTTGAACTTAAACCTAACCTCATTATCAAGGAGACCAAAAAAATCAGGAATAGCTGCAAGATTGCAAACAAACCATCTGAAGCATTCAGTTGTGAATCCCCCATGTGAGACACACATGTTCTCTCAGGACTCGGAACTGCAGTCTTGCCTTTTATTTTGTTTATGTCCATTCCAGTCTGCTCAGCAGGCATGAAGAAGAAGAGAGGAAGAAAAGGGAAGACTGAGCTCCTCCTGGAGTAACTCCCACTGTCCTCTGTGATTCTGCTCATGCACCTTCACCTAGCACTGCTGAATTCTGTACAGCCTGGTTACAGCAGGATGTCAGAACTCATTTCTGGCTGAAGCATGTAGTGGTATGTATAAATGTTAGGGAATGAGACCCATCATATAATCATGTGAATTCATCACCATAATGAAAAGTCCTTAACTGTAGATTCTTAATTATTGTAACGATGAATCATTGCATGCAAATCTCTCCAGGCAATCAAGATGCTGCATGTTGTTGGCATTGCCATGGTATTATGTGGGCATAGTTAATAGGTAACTTATGCTCCAGATACTTTTCTAGCAGTAAATATCATTAAGGAAAAGAAGCTTATATAAGAAATTTTTCTCTAAAAATTTTCAAATAGGATTTTTTTACACCATTGCTTTCTTGCTCCATCACAAACACAAGTTTTGTATTGTGCACTTCACAAGATAGTTTTGATGGTCCTATGACTTAGCATCATGCTTACTGAAAACAGAAAGTCCAGTGAAGAATAAAAGATTTTTTTACTTCCACAGCTTCATAAACCATGAGGTTTGTATTAAAATTTGGATGGGCTTGCAGTGTACAGTTTGCTCTAAATTGCTGCAATTCCTTTTTCTAGTATCGAGTTTCAGTGCAATGCTTGAAGCAGCTGCTACTGGTCAAAAGGACATTTTGTAAATGTAAGTCTGGATTATCTGTGCAAGTAAGTGTCCAAGTTTAAATCCTCTGCTCCCCACCACAGAGAAAACGAGTGAGGCTGGTTTTAAAAGGAGCCTTTGTGTAGAACAAATGGAGTGGAGAGAATTTGCCTTTCAGCTTTTTTCCTGGTGCCATATCCAGATAATTTGTTAACATCTGTGGTCTTTAAAGAAAATGCAAATTCTTTCATTTTTGACCAAGTTAAATTTCTTAATTAGGAGGGTCAGATTTCTTAAATCATGCCTGGTATATTAGAAAAAGAAGAGTAAGATGTCCTCTGAACAATGAATATCAGAGTGTTGATTGATTTTGTGTTACTTAAATTAGACCCCTTAATCTGTATTTAAGTCTAGGTAAAAGACATCTGTCTTATGGTCACATTTGTGTATTTGTTTGCCTAGCTTGAAGATGGGAATCACTCACATTCATGAAAAAAAACAAACAACAAAACTATGAACAAAGTAAAAAAAAAAAAAAAAATCACTTTAGATCCATTTTTCTTGTCTGGTTTTGTTTTCCTAACTTCAAGTAAGAAATATATTTCTTTCAGTTGAGTGCCTATATATGGACACCTGCTCTGGTGCTTAGCAGTGAAGACCTAAGTTATGCCTTAGAAACAGAGGGTAATTGCACAGAAGAAGTTGGGAAATCAAGAGAAGACATTAATGATTAGACTTACAAAAATGTGTAGCTATGATTGCTTGTTAGCATGCAAAACTAGAATTTCTTAATATTTAGGCATATTTTAAAGAATGTGATTTGGGAAAGAAAATTTTGGAACATACACAAATCCATGACAGTGTGGACACGGTAAAAAGTAGAATACATTAAAAATATTAAATTCTGGAAAGAAGCTTCATATGAGTAGCTTGGGGTGATCTGATTTAAAAAAAATCAAAGTCCAGGTTGTGGTTTCACAGCAATGCCAAGTATCTGCACCTGCTAGAGACAGAATTCTAGCCCAGAGTTCCCATATACCACACAGACACCTTTTCCCTATGTCCCCTCATATTGTCCTTTGTTTCCTCCAAGCAATTCTGTGTATGATGCACTATACACATTAAACTAATGTAATTCATTTTATGAGCTAATTGCAATGGATGGATATATATATACCTTGTAAAAATTTTCCTTTTCTTTTTTGTCCTCTAGATTTAAATAAATTATTGATATATTTCTACGGATTCAAAGAACCAGCAGTACTTCATAAGTTTTGTGTGATTCCCTGTCACACAGTATTATTTGTAAATAATATAATCCAGTAATTCTGAGATACGATGAAAAGGATTGCCTTTTCACTTAATTAAGTAAGCTTGTCATTAACTCTAAAAAACCTGTGTAAAATATAGCTTAGTCTGCAACTGAAAATAAGCTGTTTTGCCTTATCCTGGTTTCTGTTTGGAAATCACTGCCCACTGTTGTATGACTGCCAATCTCTGTTCAACTGAGACACAGGCCTAAAAAAATTGCATGGTGCTCTTACTTCGGCAGGATGGAATCTCACAGTATTTCCAATATATTCCATCTTCATGTTCTGCAATGTAGCACCATGGGCTGACATCCCCATCAGGGTTTCTGAAAGAGAAAAACAGTGAGCAAAAGTCAGTTTGTTTTCAAAAACCTAAAAAAAAAAATCAATCTTATTAACCTTCAATGGCATCACTATTTTTTGCTCTAATACCTCCTGTTGACTTTATTTACCAAGAAAAATGCAAAGGTTTGTATTATCAGGAAGTTCAGATAGCTTTGGTTATTACAGTATTCATCAAGCATAAGATGCTTGTAATGTTTAAAATGGAGCCTTTTTTTATTCTAAGTTTGAAAGGTGCAGAGCTATTTCTGGTCAGTACTGACAGGGAGGAAGATTTTCTGTCCCACATCCTATGTATGGGTTCCACAGACTCATAAACTTGATTTTTTGCCTTGGTACAAAATAGTCCAGACTCCAACTTCCTGTATGTGTGGTGATAAAAACACTTAGCTGATAAAGTCTTCTGGGAAAGAGTTCTTTTCTTTCCTTCAATAAAACTGACTAAATCCATTCCAGTGATCTCTCTATATTGATGGCTAATTCCTTATGTGTCCATGATGATGATGATCACTATTTTTATAATTATTTGCTGTTGAATAGCATCACTTACAAATGCACACCTAATTAGTCATTAGGTTATTTAAAGTTCTTTCTATGTACACTTTGTAAAGCTATTCACGTTGTAAAGATCTATTTAAGAGAATAAATTGTTATTTTGGACAGTCGGGGTGAAATATGACCTTTGCTTTTAACTAGGACCAGTTACAATCTTTTTATCTCATACTTTGGCATGAATTCTATTAATGACACAGCCCTGCTGAAGTGTCAGTTCAGCTGCATGTTGTCATTTACGCCTATTAACAGCTCTTTTGTGGGAGATCCAATTTTAGAAATTCTGTGGATGTTTTTTGGTCAAATAACAGACTGCTGAAAACAACTGGTGAGTTGAGTTCAGTTTAGATGACTAAAATGTTGCTAGTTAGGCTTTCAAACAGATTAGCAGAGGTAGTGGACAGTGAAAGTCTAAGACTAGCTATGCTAGGAATTTAGGTGTAATGCAAGAGCTTCCAGTAGCTAAAAAAAGTAGAAGACTAAAACCAAGTAAAGCTTGTGCTCTAACTAACCCATTTTCCCTTGTTTCCAGAGTTGCAGGAATTTTTGCGTTTACATCTTCATGACAGAAACCGTATGTCTGGAATTGAATCATGATAATGGCACTCTACGTAGAAATGCCTTAAAAATGCAAGGAAATTGTAGAGAAACATGATTAATGTCTTCAGAAATCTTTGTCTTGAACCTCAGAAGTGCATACAGTTAGAAAACAACTCTCTGTCTTTCAAAATCTCCAAAAATTTCAGTCTTCATAATTCTGTTATGGTTGAAATGAGTGGAACATTGAGGCATTTCCATCTTAACAGGGTGTCTTGAAGTAAACAAAGAATTCCAAGTAAGGACCACCCATGGAGAGGTAACATGCTTCTGATTAATACTTCAAGTGTAAAATTAAATTATTCAAATGTTGTCCCTAAAATCAAATCTCGAAGCAATGCATTATGCCTTAAAAAAGCCTTGTGAGGTATGTGCTGCCTGAGAGAAGGGAAGATCAACTTTTCCATTGTCATCAAACAGATGAATGTCAGAGAAAGAGCTAAAACAGCTGTATCACAGGCCTCGACAACATTTGCATGCTAAAGATATACTCTGGCACTCTTAGTCACTTTCCAAGCTTTCTTTCAAGAGAATATGAAGTTAAAAGTAATCCATTAGTTAGGACTGTCATTCCATACACCTGTGAGAATATTCCTAGGCCAAGTGATACAGCATAAGGAAGAAAATGCCTAACCTTCCAGTCAAACTCCTTCTCAATGAGGATAATCTAATACCTAGCAGACTGAGGTAAAAAAGCTCTATTTGGTAATTAAGTAATTTCTCAGGTTTACATATCAGTTTATAGGCTTCTTGCTCCTTGTAACACCAAGTTCTCATTTGCTAGGTAAAGCAAGTCTCAAGTGTTTTTTGAATATCTGGATAAACATTCAGTTTCTTATACGTGTTTTTGCACAGCTTGTACATGTTTTGCTTTGTACTAACCAGAATATTAGCCAGAAATGACTGCCAAAAGTAAGATCCTGTATATACAGTCTGTCTAGAATATTGCCACACATCAACAATCAAAATCACATTTTTATGCTATTTGTATCAGAGAGAATTCAGTGGCCAGTATATTTTTCATAGCTCTGTATTAGTATGCCTACTGAGACACAGAGCTGAAAAAAAGCCTGCAGAGCCCAAACATCTCTGAACTTAAGTTCTGTTTTGGCTTCTAAATTCTGAAGTTCTTATTTAAGTTTTCTTCTAAGTTCTATCCATAGTTATGGGGGACTTCTCTAGAAGGCAAGGAAACAGAAGTGCATGTGCCATGGTTTAATTTAGTATTGTAACCTCTGATAGATGAGCTTCTGAATTCAAATAACTACTCTAACTCACCGATGCTCACTTAGAAATTTTAGTGACTACATAACCTTCATTAGCACAGAACTTGGAAACAGAGTGTGTAACAGAACCAGGCTTGTGTGTGAGGACAAAAACCATCCAGAGACTCCTCCAGACACTCACTGCACTGCTGTACTTCTGATTTGGATCATTTTTTTTATCTCCACCTTTTCATTTAAGTAATCTATAGTACTTCTCTGTCATGCCAACTTACAGATTGGACACATGATAAGGGAGAGTGCTGAAAAAGTGTGGGAGCTGGGTTGCGAAAGTTATTCTACTAATGGTGCTCATAGATCCAGGGTACTAATTACAGGATAAACCAAAAAGTGTTAGACACGGTTCTGACACTCTTCACTGCACGACAGGAAGTTTCCTAATTTTCTGTCAACTGCTTGAAGTAACACTGGGTATAGAGGCAATGCTAAAGCAATGTGATATTTCTTACCTGCAGTAGTTATGCTCTCCAAGCCCTCCCTCCCCATTGGGATATTTCACAGTATTATAAGGATGCTCAAAGGTCTCATTCCAAAAAAGACAAGGTTTCCCTGCATGCTGGGAGGTCTGGTTCTGAGTGCCACGGTAGTCAGCCCCATTGGCTGTATAGCATTCTGGGAAGAAAGAGAAATGAACAAATAGAGAATGTATGTAGGTTTAGTGTTTGTTCTTCCCTCACCCTCCACCCCATCTCCAATAGACCATGTTTCCTGCATTGTTTAGGCAGCTAGAGATGCTGGCTAGGATTTAAGATTTCTCTCAGTCAAACCTCTATTCAATAGATTATGATGTCATTACTTTAATAAACAATGTATAGGACAGGTCTGAAGAGAGGTTTACACAATTAACATGCATTTTCTGAATAAGCATAATACTTTTTTTACTGTTTTCCCTGTGTTTTACTCATTAGCACAATTCTGTAACTTGTTAATTTTCCAAAAATGAAATTATATGACATTACCAGTCTGCTACTTACCAGCATATTAACCAAAATCTCATGCCACTTCAGCTAAAGTTGTGACTATCTGTACTTTATAAAGTGAAAGACTTTGTAGGCACAGATCTTTCCAACATTTACATTCTGATTTAGAAAAATTCTTAGGGATAGAATTGCCTTAGAAAGGGACCTCCTTCAGTAGAGGATAACCATGATTTGCTACTAAAGCATTTATGCTTTCAGATTAAAAACTATGGATCAGTATTCTTCTGTCTCACTCATATTTTTTCCCACTTATGTTTATTTTCCTAGCTTCCTAATACTCAGCAAGTTAGAAATTAGAGAATTATTTCTCTAGTTACTAAATACATTAGTCCCTTCTCAGCTGAACTACAAATTTCATGCTGCCTGGCTTTGCTGGGTCTTAGAAAATCATAGAGTCATAGAATGGTCTGGGCTGAAAGGGACCTTAAGGATCGTCTAGTTCCACCCCCCGTGCCATGGGCATGGACACGTTCCCTGGACATCTTCTGATCAAATAAATATTCAAATGCATGAACAATTTTGCTGAAACTGCAAAACATTTCTGATTAAATTATGCAATGTGAGTGTGACAGAGCATGGGAACTCGCTGGCCAGTGAGGCTGCAGAATCTCCATCCGTGGAGATATTCAAAAGGCACCTGGACGTGGTCCTGGACAAGCTGCTTTAGGTGACCGTGCTTGAGCACAGCAGTTGGACAAGATGACCTCCAGAGGTCACTTTGATCTCAACCATTCTGTGATTATCTTCCAAAAACAGTCATTATAATTAGTGTACCATTAATAAGTCCATCCTGTTTATATTTAATACTTGCTAATATTTATCATCCTTGCATTTATTTAAGAATAGGATTAAAATATAACAGTTGGTGACAGAACTAAAACTGCTGCGTTACACTGCTGTAAACATTCATTTGTACTGGACAGCATTGCTGGGGAAATTCACAAATGCTTCCTGCTAACTACAGGCTGTGAAACCTCCTGTTTCATCTGATAATATTCTCTGTAGAAA
Source organism: Daphoenositta chrysoptera (assembly GCA_013397915.1). Classification (NCBI taxonomy): domain Eukaryota; kingdom Metazoa; phylum Chordata; class Aves; order Passeriformes; genus Daphoenositta; species Daphoenositta chrysoptera. The sequence goes on from VZRO01000763.1 coordinate 282,588, forward strand.
CCATATTACAGCTGCAGAGATGTTCTACTGCCCTGAGGGAGTGGGAGAGTGCTCTGAAGTATGTGCTGATCTCAGGTGTCCCTCATGAGATCTAACTTACAAAACAAGTCTAGAAAGACCTGTGTGGCTGCAGTTGGAAGATGAAAAAAAAAAAAAACCCACCCACATCTTAATCCTGATATTAACAGTACAACGTTTTTGTATTTAGGACTACTGCAGAAGAAGGAAAAATGTATTATTAAAACCATGCCCCTGAAATTAGTTTAGTCTGGGCTCACAAATATCAGAATGGTACAATTATAATAATTATTTCAGAGTTCTGTTACACAGCAGATGAAAGACAATGGTTTTGTGCTTTCACTGTGCATTTTCATGCCTAGGCAAGTTTGGATTTCTGTTAAATGAAATTTTGTTGCTGAAGGCACACAGAAGAGGTGTCTGCACAGCCATTAATGTATTCTGCTATCATCTGTGGACAGAAAGCTATATAATTTAACCAAAACAAGCTTCAGGTCAATACTCCTCCTTACTGTAATTTACCTGACTGCCTTAGCAATACAGGTGGGCTGCATACATTTGCTTAAAAATGCAAATCTGAGTTTCCAGTATTCAGAACACCACAGATATTTGTGTAAACATGAAAAAAAACCACTTTAAGGTCACGACTGTGTTGCAACTTTCTTCAGTACCTCTTTTGTTTTGCAGTTAATATAAAAGCTTTTGTAGGTTATAGCTGAAAATATAAGCTGATGAATTTAGCAGAAAAGAGAGAAAAATTTAATCAAAATAGATAAACAAAATAACATGCGGTATAAAGAATTTGTGAAAAGTGATAAACACATCCAGAAAAGATATCTACATTAGCTTTGTGCTACTACTTTTTATTTTTGATTCTCAATCCTAAATGAGAAGCAATATATACTTCTATCTACTCAGAAATGTAAGGAATGCTACAATACCTGAATTTAGTCTGGCACACAAACTAAACTGAAGTTAACTTCAGTCCGTTTTAGGATCTGCTGAGACTGGCCCATGCTTTAACTTGCAGTAAAGACTGACATACATTTTCATGTCAGCTTTTTTTAACTGATTTTCTTCAAACTTCACTTCAAGAACAAAAGGAAGAGTCAGATGTCTCTTCATTGCTCTTAGCTGCAGCTTTTTGTGCCCAAGACAATAGGTAGCTCTATCAGTGCCTCCTGTGTTCCTTTACACTATCAAGAGATTTGGTGGAAATGTGCCAGCTGAGTTGTAACAAAGCTCCCCTGGCTTAGATGGGGATGTGGAAAGGGGAGGCACTGAGGTACCACAAAAAATCATTGATTATCCCTGAAACATTGAAGTGAAAACTTTAAGTCATGGAATTTAGCAGCTGTTATCAAATGAAATACAAACCCTTTTGTGTTGCAGGGCATTTGGATTTTGTTAAGGATTAATAATAGTTTTGCCATAGCATGGGAGTGCAATCTTTTCAAATAAATATTGACATTGTAAAAAATCAGGTCAGTTGTCCTGGCTATGCTCCCTCCTGGCTTCTTGTGCACCTGCTCACTGGCTACACATGGGAAACGGAGAAGTCCTTGATTTAGAGTAAGCACTTCTTGGCAATAACTAAAAAATCAGTGTGTTATCAACATTATTCTCACACTAAACACAAAACACAGCACTGTACCAGCTACTAAGAAGAAAATTATACCAGCTGAAACCAGGACACAACCCTACATTCTTTTACCTTGAAAAGTCAGCTTTGAGATCTGCTGAGATATATTTTGTGCAGTTTTCTGTAAAATTCCTAGTAGCACAGTTACAGATGTCAGCATATTCAGTATCTTGGCAGTAAAGAACTCAATTCTTCTGTTTATCACGCGCAGTGATTTCATCATATTTTGCTGCATGACAGCCAAGACACTACCTTAGTGATTTCACCATGGAATTAATACTCCCTGTGTGCTGAAGGTGCATGTTTTGTCTGCAGAAAGGCCACTGTCCTCTCCATTTCAAATCCAACTCCTAAGAGATTCTGGAGAACATGAGGTTAGAACCTCCACCCTACTTTTCTTCTTGTACCACTAGTGCAATAATTCTGTGAAAAGACGAGTTTTTTAAAATAGGTCACCTAGATTTGTCTGCACAAAACTAATTCAGATGAGGTCATCTAAATGAAACAGTCAGAACAGACTGGACTGAGCACTATTGGTAAAACTCTTTGGTTTACTCAAATCACCTGATTTCTCTTTGGTAGGTTATGCAGAAGGGAGGGGTAAAAGAGTAAATCAACCAGCAACAACCACCTCCCTATGTTGTGGCATCCACTGGATCCAACTGCCTTGGGCTGACTGATATTTCTATGATACTTTAGGCTACAAAGCCCTTCACTTGGAATGTAACATCAGAACTGTGACTCAAGAAAATTAATACCGGTTCTATGAATTTCAGCAAGCCTTATGCCTTAAAGTTTTGTAAGACTATGGTAAATTATGACAGAACTGTATCCAAGTCCTCTCCCAGTGGCAAAGACAGCAAGGGAAGAACAGACACCTTGTGGACACTACAGCTGACAGCCTCTGAGAAGGCATCAGGATGCCACTGTGCTTGGTAGATTTGCAATGTGGTTTTTGTTCCTGCTCTCGAGGCTCAAACTATCCTGTCAGCCATAAACCTCTATTAAACACTAGGGTTTCAGAGAGGACATGAAGAAAGCTGTGACCACTCAAATCTAGACGTGTGTGACCTCATACTTCTAAGATCTTAGTCAGCTGGGTTTCAGACAAAGTCTGAAGTAGAGGCTTATGTCAAATCTGTGATTAGAATCAGTGTCCATGATGATTTCACTCAATTAACTGCCTAATGACCCTGCCGCTTCTACTGTTTCATGGGGATGTCTGTAAACAGAATTAATCACAGATTAATCAGAGATAATTAATCAAAGAACCTTTGCAGTGGTTCTAGTCACGAAAGGTTCCAACAGGTGCTGTTCAGGCTAATGTTTATGAGCCTTAGTGAGAAAACATGGACAGCAGTTTGTTGTCAGGGCTGTTTTGTTTTTAACACACAAGGTGCCATGGTTGACAGAAAAGGAACTTTTTAAAATGAATGCTGACACAAGGTAAATATGTATTGAGTGACAACTGCTAGAACAAAAAAGCAGAAAACAAGACTAGGGATGTTGTCCACTATAAGTGAATACTCAGTGTGTGATACAGGTTCACAATTAGTTTTATTAGAGCCAGATCAACATTTGGAAGATCAAACAGCAGCTGTTGTAGAAATTCTTTCCATCTGTGTCGGTTTCTTCTTCAATGTAGGGACCTTACAATGATCATTTTCCTTTGTTACTTTGGGACTGCATGGCTGCCTGCACTCCACATGGGCGCCACTTTAGGATCATTTGAAAAATTAAGGTAGTGCAGACTGTAATAGCCTGACTTTTTAACTTATGATAAATCACTGACATTTCAGAGTCTGCACTGGCTTCCAATGATTTTGTCAAAGACATCTATCTAGAGACACTACAAATTGCAGACTGCAGGGATGAAGGTTTCAGGGTGTTTTAAATGACTTCTTAGAGTCTTTTCCAAGTTTGAGGCCTCTACATAGCTTTTGAGACTGAAAATTCAGAATGATAAACTTCTTCCTATTCCACTGGAGAGAAAAAAAAAAAGAAACCACTTTGTTTGCTTAATTTGTTTTGGAAGCTACTTGGAGCACTAAATAGTGTCCAGAGAGACTGACAACAATTATCAACCTGAAACCAGCCTACCCAAGCCAGAAATTATCCTACCACCTACTGCCCAACAAAAAGCAACGTTTTCTTTTAAAGATCTGCAGATTAATGAAAGATAAATGAAAGTGGCTGCTATTTAAATCTTGGGTTTCATTACAGCGGTGTAATTAAATGTTCTTTAAGGTTGGACCAAAAATTAAAGGTTCCTTGAATTTACATGGTAAAACTGCCTGCTCAGTTTACATTTGTTTTTCCTACAGCCTTTTAGAAAAGTCAGGAAAATACTTAAGCAGAATATAAGGGTATGAAACCAAGGGTGCCAGGTCCGATAATGACTCAGTGTGGGTTGCTTGATGCATGTGCTTGCACAGTATTCTAAGAATAGTTTTAAGTCATCTCCATTCTACCTAAACTGTTCTAGTTCTTGCTGGAGATGGCAATTGCAGCACTCCTCCTTAAATGAAAGCACTGTATCTAGGTGCAGATGGCAACAGTTACAGGCACTAACCAGATGCTGCAGTCTCTAATTTGATTGAAAGGGTATAATTAGACAGCAGAAACACTTCAATGAGAAAGTAACGCACAGAGGAAAGGACAGAAACCACTTAAGTGATGCCAAGATACCCCGGCAGTAACAGAGGCAGGGGCCCGCGGGTGGAAGGGGCAGAACACCACATCACCTTCTTCAAATGAGAACATTTTTGTTTCCCTAGAGATGTGAATAGGGATTCTGTTATCATAGGTTGCCACAGTTCTTCATGTGGGAACACTGATTAAAACCAGAAGAAGCTTCAGGAGATGAAAGACGCAAATATGGCTTCTGTGGTCATTATTAAAAATATTTTTAGCATTGCAATGGTTTTCTTTGAAGATGCAGTTTTATCGACTGAACCAAAAGTTAATTTGCATACTATCATATGAGTGGTCAGGGAAAAAAAAATCTCATTCCATATTATGTTATGATGCAAAATAAATGGTTTTGGGAAGTATAAGGCTGATTTAGATGTACCCAAGTAAAAAAATAGTGTAGTATTTTTACATTTCAATACTTTTCTATTCCAATTCATACTAATACAATACAAGCACTCATCAAAACTATCAGGCTTCTGTGCCTGTGCTGTAACAGTAAAAACCCCCCACAACACAACAGCTGATACAAGCCAAAGAAAAGCCATTGCAAAATAATTATCTTTGTTTAAAATTGCAGTTTTCAGAATTGCTAGAAAACAACTCCCCATTTGTTAAATCAGACAGTTAAATTTTGATGTGATGCTATGTGAGGGCACTTGGTTAGCTGATCATTTTTCCTTTACAATGTAGGGGCACTCCACATGTTGTTTAAAAATTGTATCTTGTTCATTCTACATATCCATACAAACACACACACAGACATACACATAAAAATTTTTAAACTCCTCAAATGCAATCATTTTTGCTGGTCAGAATTAGAGACTTAATTAGTATTGGTCCAAGCCAGAGAGTAGCCAAAGTGAATATTTGATTATACTTGAATTATGCCATCTGAGATTTGATCAAACCTTGACTGAAGCATCTGTCTTGTCTTGGAAAAATGTACATTCCTGGAAATGTACAGACATGCAGAGTTGATACTTGTGCTCCCTGGCAGTGTGTGAGCTGTCATATAGGTGAACTTGCTATCCTTGTGAAATTTTGACTCTAATCGTCAAGCTAATCACTTTTCATCACTTTAAAAAAAAAAAAAATTTGACAGGCCAGACCTTTTTTGGAATATGTTGGAAGCAAGCAAGTTAGGTTATGAGCTCAAGAAGCAGTTCCCATTATTTCTAAATGCTTAAAAGTAGGCAATCTGTCCCTTTTTCCATTTTATTTGTACTACACAAACATGCTATATTAGCCAGAGCTTTGCAGCTGCTGGCTGGTCCTCAGCCACAAGATGCAAACACACTTGCTTGTCTTGTGATTCTTTAAATGTGGAAGTAAGAATGCGTGATGTGACCCCATAAGAATTTCTGTTCCTTAATACACCCATTTGTTTTCTTGCTTTGTGAAGTTTTAAAACTGTTGTTCCCTTGTCAAGTGTGGCAGACGGAATCCCTTTGGCAATTTTAGCAGGATGCACCATAGTCACTGTGTGGATGAAGGGAGTGGTCAATTGCACAACCATTATGGTGGGATATGACAAAATTGAAAATTTTGCAGCTGGCAGCATGTAATCCCTGCCTCCCTCCCACTTCTCTGGCTCCATCCTGCTTAAATCCATTCACATAACTCTGGATTTTGAGTTATGCTCTATGCATGTACAAGCATGATATGCTGAAATGTCTGACTATTTCATCCTCTATCTGCCTAGTTAGAAAGAAGAAAAAAAAAAAATCTTTTTCAGGTATTTCCATGACGCTTGCTTATGGCATATCAAGTAGAACTGCTTCTCTGAATCACCACGGCACAGGCAGAATAAGATGACAAGAGATACAAGGTTTGCAAGAGAAGGCTGGAATAACAGCTCAAAGGAAAGACTCAGCTGGGAAAAAAACCAAGGACATGGTGACTCAGTATTGCTAAATGGAAAGAAAACAGAGAAAGGAAAAAGAGATTGATAATCATATACATTTCTGATGGGAAAATTAAACAAATGCTATAAATACAGAAACTAGAAATTATAACTTTTTGCACTGAGCATATAAAATAACATTTGTTCACCAAAACCAACATTTGCTGAAGGCATTTCCATTTCTTTGGCTTTGTAACATGAGACTTACCAAATTCAAAGAGTCCTTTAATGGTAGGTAATCTAGTCACACATCTCTTATTTCTGATTCACTTGAGAAATTATCTATGGCTGATGTCTGAATGCACAAATGCCAAGGTTTGAATGCAGAAATATCGGTGTCTGAATTAATAGAAACTGTTACACATCACACGGCGAAGCAGAAACATATTGTGAAAAGTAGCATAGTAGTATGTGCAAAAATGGTTGTTAATTCACTTTAATTTCTGACAATTGGAGTTATTTTTCATATTGTAATTCCAGCAGTTTCTCTCCTATCTTAGCAAATGATGGTGATGCAGTGTTTATTTTGACTGCACTTCACAGCAAGCTTATTAAGACATGCATTAGAAAAACAACAAAAAAAGGAATAGGCATTAAAAACATGTCTGTCATTTCACAACTCTGCTAGTTTCAAGTGCAACCTGACACAGCTTGATGCCATTTCAATTCTGTGGGATTAAGGGTCAGGATGAAGATCCTGATGTATACCTTGTGCAGATTAGGAACTCTGCAGGTCCTGTACATGCCAGGTTGTTTTTGAAATGCAGATTTGCCCTGTTTCCAGGTTCTTTAGCAGACGACACGTAGGTGGCAGTACTTTCTAGATCCATTCTCCTTTGCTACACCTTCATTCAGAGGCAATATAGAAAATAGAAATTGTCTCTATAATCCATCCCCTTCTTCCCCTGCCCCAGCTGCTTGTGCTCAGGCATTTCTGTCCCTTTTAACAGCCAAACATTCACACTGGGCCACATCCTCCAGCTGCTGTCACGCAGCCCTCTGTGAGAGACACGGTTACACATGGAGTGCTCTGTACACAGTTCTGCTCTGAAACCTTACAAGCAAATATTCTTCGACCTGAGCAAAGGAAGGAGTATCCACTGTGTGCACCAAACATGTCCTACTGGTACTGGGACTGTTAGACATGGTCCCTGTCTAGGCAGCTCTCTAAACGCTTAACTGAAAATACTCTCATGTTTTACTTCTGAGAAGGAGTAAAGTTTACCAGAATTTTTCCTTGTTAAAGGTTTGTTATTCCCTGAAAAAGTCTATGTAAGTATTTTCCGTATCTAATTAGGTACCTCTACAAAAACTTGATGAGCAAGTATGTATTCAAAAAGAAGTAGAGCAAATTCTACTTTGTAAGAAGGAACAGCAATTAAGAGTACACAAAACGTGTCCAGAAGGACCACACATCTGATGGCTGCGACACTGGGATCATCTGGAACTGCCCCTTCAGATCTTGCAAAGCATGGCCAATGTTTACCAGAGGAGAACCACAGTACTCGAAATCATTAGTAACAACTAAAACGAGGACAAAAGCGTGCAGAGAAATTTTAAGTGAAAAATCACCTAAGGAAGTGAAGCTTCAGGCTTCCCAGTCTTTGGCTGAAGGAGAACCGAAATGGTCAGAGGAGTCCAGTGACTGGGAGCCGGAGCAGCACACTGCGGACAGGCAGGACGGCCACTCTTCAAGCTCTGGCTCTGCTGCCACAGTTTTTTATTTTTTTTTCCCAGTGACACAAACAATCGACGGACCCTCTCCCTTTAAACGCCTCCATTCCACAGATCTGGCTATCGAACCACTTTCACAGAGAAACGCGCTGCTCTTCTCTCTCTTACATCACGCTCTCATACAGTTCCCGAGCTCCCCGTCCAGCAAGCACAGAGCGAGCCTCAAATACCCACGAACCCCACGCGAAAACACCCGCAGCATGTTTGCACGAGCAGCTTCGAGCCCGGCACCGCTCGGGCGAGCAGGAAGGGACGTCGTCGCGACCTCCAAGAGGCGCTGCCGGGCGGCAGAGCCCTTCCGCGGGAGGCTGCGCGCCGGCTGCGGCTCCGCGGAGCTGGGCACGGGCTGCCCCGCCGCTCAG
>VZRO01000763.1:290961-303239 GCA_013397915.1 Daphoenositta chrysoptera
CTCAGCCCGGCCAGCAGCTCGGGGAGCAGCCCCAGCCGCGCCCCCCTCCCGGCTCCCCGCCGAGCGGCACTCACCGGAGAGAACGGGCTCTCGGCAGCAGCTCAGCGCCAGCCCGGAGAAGGCCAGGACGGCGGCGAGGGCGGGAGGCTCCATAGGCGGCGGCCGCCGGGCCGCACCGCGCTCGCAGGCGGCAGCCCCGGCTCTCCGGGGGCGGCGGACGGCCGGGAAGAGCGCGAAGTGCGGGAAGCGGAGGCCCTACAGCATGTGTCCTGTGAGTGCGCCCCGGCGAGGTGCCGAGTGGCAGATGAGGGATCCTATTACCAGCCATGTGACAGGAAAGGATAGAGACCGACATCCCAACCTGCTGCAGCGCGGCACCGCGGGGCGGCCGCTTCCCCTTCTCGCCCCTCGGGTCCGGGCTGGCGGCGTTCGCCCCGCGGCAGCGCTTTGGCCCCGCGGAGCCCTCCTCGCAGGCCGGGACGCCTCGCCACGCACTCGTACACAAACACACAAACTCCTCCACCCCAGCAGCGGCCAAGTCCCGCTCTCGTCACTCCCCTCGTACCCAGGGTCCCGCTGCGGCCGCGGAGGAGCTCGGGCAGGAGCCCGTCAGCCCCGTGGCCTGGCGCGGCCGGCGCTGCCCCTGCCCCGCGGAGCCCTCAGCCCGCCGGGCTCCCCGGGGGTGCCAGAGCCGGTGGGAGCGCAGGTGCAGCCGGCTCGGCTCTCCTGCAGCCGCCAAGGCACGGAGGGACNCACGGAGCGCCCGGAGAGCCGCCACAGGGGCGGGCACGGGCACGGGGACGTGAGGGGACCCCCCGCCCACAGCGCGACACACACAAACACAAACACAAACACGGCAGCCAGCAGGCTCCGGAACCGAAAGCAGCGTTGCTTTCTGAGAATGCACATGCGGAAAGGTAGGGTTTGTGGTTTCTTTTGGTTCTGGTTTTTTTTTNCAGCGGCTCGGCGGGCGGCGGGGTGCCAGGGCCGCACGCTGCGAGTTTGGGGCGTCGTTGTGAAAGCGGAAAGGCACCTCCCGCCCGCCAGAAGTGAGCGGGCGGTGGAGCCGGGCTGAGGGAGCGCTGGCAGAAAGCGNCACGGGACAAAGCGTCAAGGTGGTAATGCCAAGCTGCTGTCTAAACTTCTACAAAGTCTTCTTGCCTGGCCTGTGAGACGTTTTAGTAATGGCAGTATAGCTTTGCTAAGAAACAACCAACAGAAAAAAACCCCCCATGCGAACAGCAAAAAACATAGAGAAAGTTGCTGTGTCGAGAACAGAAAGGACAAAGGTCCTTGTAGCCCCTTTACACCATTGCAGTGTAATCAAATAGCAACCCATACAGGGAGAGAACAATTTGCTATTCTGAAAGGGAAAGAAACAAAATACAGTTTGTAGGCCTTAACTATTGTATCAATACACAGTATGAATGCATCTCACTTTCAGCATACAGAAACCTCCCATCATAGAAAGCTGTAAGGTTGATTTTGAGGGGGAAAATATGCTTACATTTGGCATTTGTGGCACATATAAAAAGGACTCCATATAATAGCATGGCTTTACACATAAATTTTAATATCACGGCATAATATGCCACATTCTTATTTCTTTGAGCTGAATTCCTAGTGAGTGTAGCATCTTTAAGCTGATGAAATACTGGAAAACAATAGCGGTGTTCTCTTAGCTTGATGGTGTGTTGTTTTTTTTTTATAATGGTAAATTCAGAAGTATTTAGTTCTTCCTTACACATACAGTCTTCTTTCTAAGGACTGTAACCCCATTGCATTTCCATTCACTCAATTTCGGTTCCATTTCATCATTTTATCGATTCCTTGCGGACACTGGAACAGAGAAGGCTTAAAAATTTGTAACAGTTGATAACAAAGTTCAGAAAATCAACCATATCTCCATTTCAATCTGCCAGTATTCCTAGGCAGAACCATTTCCACTCGCTGTGCTGCCCTCTTTCTCCACCAGCCAGTTGCACCCACAGTTGATAAGTGTGTATAGATCAGTTGCACTTTGTTTTACCTGTAGTACACCAGCAGTTTGTTGCCAGTGGTCATTATTAAATTACTATTAAAAAGGTCATAACAGTTGCTATTTCTTTAGGAGGTTCATTTGTGTTTTCAGTTCAATTAAGGCTCACCTCTCTTTTCTGCATAAATAACCCAGACGTCCCAGGACTGCAAGACCGACTACTCCAAATACACTGCCAATAACAATTACTTGTCTGATATCTGAAAAACAGAGACCAGCCACAAAAAAACCGTGAATACTTTGATACACATTTCTTCATATGTGTTTGGATGCAGTCACGTGACAATTTTTGAAATTGTACGTATAGTGTTGATTTTTTTGTTCCCTTTATTTGTGGAACACACTGCCTCCCTTGGCAGGGGGATTGGACTAAATGATGTCCAGGGGACCCTTCCAACCCTTTACCCTTTCAGATTCTCTGGAACTGGTAAAGATTGGGAACTCACAGAATTCTTACATTTGACTTTTAGAGCAGGTGGCTGCAAAAGCTTTGTAATACAAAGGGTGGCTAGTGGTTAATGTGAAGTCAACATTGTGAATATGCAATATTGATGTAGAACTATCAATCCCGACAATGGGTTTATTTTTTCAATCCTTATTCCATGCAGTTTGATTACTTTAAAAATTACCCCTATTTTGGCATTAAATTTTGAAACTGCCTTTGCTGCTTAATAATCTACATAAAAGAGAGTAGAAGTGACTGTTTTGATGTGGGTATATGGAACTGCATCGAGAGCTTGAACACACTAAAACACCAAAAGTGTCAACTTGATTCTGTGACTGCCTAATAAGGACAATTGAAAGAGAGAAAGAAACCAGATATGAAACAAATTTTGAATAAAAATTCTCATTTTGTTTTCTTATTCAGCTAAACAGTTGCAAATTACCACGACACATGAGAATATTCATAAAAGTTAGGAGATGCAGCATGTGGAGCGAACTGTCTGGGAGAAACAATGATTCCTGCATTTTGTATTTGAGCCTTAATACATCGGGGCTCATTTTCCCCATCCCTTCCTTCCTTTTCTTTGTCACACCTGCTGTAAGAGCTGCCCAAACCACAGCCTGGCACACAGTGATGGCAGAGTGATGTGACAGACACTTCTGTGATCCTAGAACAGATTATTCGGCTGTTAATTTGGTTTATAGTGAAGTTTAAGGAAAGAAATAAACTGTTTCACAAGCATTGGTCTGTCATCCAGTAAGTTCTGAGCAAGGCCCAGGACCTAATGTTTGGCTACACATCCTTCCCAGGGAGGTACCCAGTCTCTGCCAAGGGATGAGAACTCACCACTCTGGGTGGGTTTAGTTAGTCCAGTAGTGATTTGCCTCTATTGTGAAATCTTTGTGTTTAGAAAAAGCACAGAAGACTAATGAGATTTCTGACAGCTTTTCAAAATGAACTGTATTTACACAGAGCCTGGGCCTGGAAAAGGAAATCTACAAGTGAGTAGAGGAGAGGGGGGAAAAAGATATAACTAAAAAAATAACCCAAAAGACAAACTAAGCTAGATTGTCCTTAATATCACCAAATTATTGTCTGTCTCAAAAAGACTGTATATACATATATTGATAATATCTTACGATTTTTAGCTGGATGTTACATCTGATTTTACTAGAATCTGCTTTTTGCTTTTGCTGGATGGCTTCTTTGTTCTTCCTCTTTGTGATACTCTGTGAAGAGAGGTTGCTGTGGTACTGGCAAGACTTGCAGTGGGATTGTAATTAGAAGCATAGCAAAATAATTATTAGCAGAGGATTTCCATGGAAACTTTAGTCCAAGGAAGCAAAACTCAAAAACAACAATATGCAGGCCCAAAACATAATTTGTATTTGAAGTTTCAAAATACCAAAATGGATTTTGTAAAGTAACTGGCATTACATTTTCTTGTTTCCATCTCTTTTCCTATCCAATTTTCCTAGTTCCCATGCCTTTATTTTAACTGTTCTATCTTTTGAAAAATGGAAGCATACAGCAACTAAAAAACCTTGGTGATTTACAAGACAGATCTTGAATCTGCAAAAAAAATTGCAGCAGGAGTCATGAACCCAGCACTGTAAAGAAGTACACCTCTCAGATTAGGATAACAGAGGGCTGGGCCCTCTGCTCTTGACCAGCATGAAAGAAATAATTGGAGAAAGTGTGTGTTTAATAGTTCAGTCTCAAAGCAAAAATGTGACTGCTGATCACAGTGGCTATGCCAGTGGTCACCCATTCAGGCACTCAGAAATTGGGAAGGGCTGTCCATTAATTTTGTCAGCATTCTCCTGGTGTCAAGAAGGTCTCTGTCACAGGACTTGATAAAATGGATGGTGGTGAAACAGCAGCATGCTGCTGTGTTAAGAGAAAAACAATAAAGAAAACTGACCTCAGGAACAAAAGATTTTGGCAACACAAGGACCTTTTCTGTACTGGAGAAGAGAAGGCTTGGGGGTTGGAGAATAGAGAAAATAGCCAAATAGAGAAATAACAGAAAACTGGCACTGGATTTCAACTATGTCTTAGGCTAGAGGCAGAAATGTATTTAGTGGAAAGCAAGTACTAGCTGTCCATGCTATAAAAATATGAGAAGTTTAGATATAAGAGGAAGAAACTTAGAATTATATTGCTTCTCTTCTCTGTAGAGACCTGGGCCTGTCAATAAAATAGCCTTCTCACACAAACACTGATATCTAGCAGAATACCTTATGGAAGAAGGAGAGACAAGGCTAGATGTAAATGCCATTTTTAGAGCATAGCAGTAAGAAAAACAGAATGGAGAAACTTGTATTTTATATTGTGTCGATCAGTTGTTGGTATTGTGGTGTTGTGCTATGGACAGCACTGCCATACTCCAACTTCCTGAGGCTAATAAAAAACATCATTTTTGCTTCACATTGCAAATTAGCTAGAACCCCAAATATCAAATAATAAGGGGGGAAGGTCTTTGTTGCAATCAGATAAAAAAAATTCTTTCACACCTTGTTTTTCTTTGTCATCTTTCAGGAAAGCGTTGGAAAACATTGTGGGTTTTGTTTGCTTATCCACAAAGCTGTGCCATGTCTCCATCACTCTGAATGCAATCAATCACTGCACATCTTCCAGCTCCTCTCCTCTGATCTCACAGAGCTGCCTTTCTGTCCCCCTTTTGCGAGTGTAAATGTCAGCATCTGTTTTGCTTATTGAGACTGACTGGCTCTTATCCAGTATGTATGTGGTTGATGGCAGCAATGGAAAAATATTCTCAGCTTTCAGCTTGGCAGAATGTTTTGCCACTGCCTTTTTAAGATCTGGCCTTTGCAAATTTGTCTGCTGCCCAAACTCACTGCAGTTCATCTTAGAAATATCACTAAATGTTCAGAGCTGTGTTGGAAATGTACAAGCAATTGGTACAGGCCAGCAGAGGCTGATGAAATGTGTCAGCATGACAGGAACTCATTGCTGATGTGAAGTGCACTTTCCACGTTGCTTTGGAAGGGTCTTAGAATGGAGAATCTGTTAGCATGAATTATTTGATGAGTGCTTTTGGGAACTATTAACTCAGCATTAAAAGTGCTTCAATATGCCATCTGGCCTTGCATCACCCTGGTGCTTTGAAATATTGCCATCTTGAGGACATTTGGAGTGTATGTGGTGAATGAATAAAAAGAAAATTTTGGGGCATTTTCTGTAAATCATAGAGACAGCCTAACTGCTACTAAATCCAACAATCCCAGGCTAATTGATAATCTATTAGTAGTAACACAAGAGAGGGGTAATAAATTTATGTTATTTATACTAAATACTATTGCATTATTCACAATAGTTTTACTGCTATAGAATAGTAGAATTATGTTTTGAAATAACATAATCTTTTAGAAAAAGGGTTTTCTGATGTTCATAGGGAAGCACCTGTGTTTCAGAGCATGCCTATGGCCTCTGGTCTTGTTTGTGGGCACCACTGAAAAAAGCCTGGCTCCATCCTCTTTTTACCCACCCTTCCCATTCGCCTGTACCCATTGATAAAACAAAAACTTTTAAACCCCCACCAAAATGCACAAAACCAGATTTGACTTATAGTCTTTCTATAGACTATAAGTCTATATATATTTCTGAATTCTAGAAATTCAGACATCTCATGTCCAATGTTTTCCCAAATAAGAGAAGTTGCTTTTGTCAAGGGCCATTATGGTACACTGAGAGTGCCTTGTCCCTGATAATGATTTTTTAGTGACAATATGCAATATTGTCTAAAAGGCAACAGACCTGTTTCTGGTCTGCAGTGGGGTGTGTCTCCTGACCAGGCTCCTGACTCTTGGCAAGTTCTTTGCTGTGACCCAGAGAGTTCATAGCCTGGATTGCAGGTGAAATGGATGGTTGAGCCCAGCAGGTAGTTAGTTCCATTCTTGCTTCCATTGGTTGGATGATCCAGCCAGCCACAAGAGATCACTAATAAAAGAGACACACCTGGTTAGAGTATTTAGGATTTGGAGCAGCAAATCTCCATTTCAATGATTCAAATGTCATTTTAGTGGCAACTCATGGAAAACCAAAGATTTTTAGGCTATCTGAAAGACAATACTTCCTGCTATGTTTTAAAATTATTTTTAAGCCCAAGAAAGACAGGTTAATGCATATAAAATGAAGATAAAGTTTCTATGCTGTGGTGTTGTAGTGGAAGAACTGGAAAGAAATTGAGTTTGCCTAAGTATTCTATCAGTACAGAGTTTTCCTGGTACAAGGATGATTCCTCATTATAAGAGTATTATAGGTGCATGAACCTACAGTTAAGCAAAGCCTCCTCACACAGTGTTAACTCTTTAGATGCCCTGTAGAAATAACTGTAGTGATGCTTCCTATGGGCCATTCACGTAATGGTTGGACTTGATGATCCCAGTGGGTCCCTTCCAACTCAGAATATCCTGTGAGCCTGTAATGATGTTTCTTGGAATGTTGTTATCACCTGGCTCTAGATGGTCTACCAGCAGCTTGTGATTCTGATGGGAAAGTCTTGTGGAACTTCCCACTTGAAGGCTTCTTGTTGTCAGGACATCGAATCTGCAGAATGGGTCAGAGTCACAGAGTGAGACCATCTCTTCTACCAGGGGATCAGCAGGGTCTTCGTAAGGGGAGAACACGGGCAGAAAGGAAGCATTGTGCTTTTCCCCAAAAAAGAAACTGTTCAGTAAGAACTCTGTGTCATAGGTAAAGAGAGAAGTTCCATTTTCAATAGCCCCTTGGGAGACAGAGAAAGAAAGAGAGATTCATGTGTCACGTTGCCAACATATACCACCTTCTGCTACTAATCCAAGTGTTTATTTACAGAAATGTAGCCAGAGCTGGAAGAGATATAGGAAGCCCTACAGCATCCTTCCAGCTCAACATTATTTTCCTTTTCATATGCAACATCTTAACTTAGCACCAAAGCTGGTGTTCATTTAACCTGCTCTTTGACCATTTTCTTAAAATTAGATCCAAATAATTGTGTAGCTATGATTTTCCATAAACATGGTTTTATATGCCTCCTAGCAAAATGGTGACAACAGACAGAGCTACCTAAAGCAACCATTATGAGCAACACAGATCCTGAGACTATGTGTCCCTGAATTCATGTTTGCCATGGTCCTGCTCTTTTCATTCTGTTATATCAGAAACTTCCTGAGGCTGAAGCAGTGAGACTTTTCAGTATGATCTGAATCCTAGAGTGTGGTTACTCTGTGCTCAATACAGAGATTATTTGGTAGCCAGAGGGTATTCTGCATGATGTTCCTGGCCCATCTCCTAACCTGATATCAGAAGGAATGCTGACCAATCTAATGCTGCAGGTTAGACAGAGCAGCCCCATCAATCATTAAATGATAGGAGCCATCCTTTTACACACATCCCCCCAAACCCTCTACTTTAACGGGACAATTACTAAATTGTGATTTAATAAATGATTTTTTTAAAATTGTCAGCATGGTACATGATGAAAACATAGCTAATATGCTGGGAAAAGGTAGCTGGCCCTGGCTTTTGCTGTACTTCTGTGACACTGCAGTCTGCTGGTGCTGTGTTCAGCTGACTATGGCAGTAGCATTCTGACAGTGCAAGCTGTGAAATACGAGGTCTGACTCTTGATGGAACAAAGTGCTGAACACTCCATCATGGTTCTGTTTTCACTCCCCACTTGGGTAGAGGAGGGCATATTTCTCTTACTCCTTTCTCTTCCCCCCAGTGCTTGTTGCTTGGCACAGACTTCATTTCCTAGTCCTTAAATCACGAGCTGTTTTGAATTTGTAAAGAAAATGAAATAATAGACCAGAGAAATGACTTACAGTTAGCTCCAAACTCAAACACCTGCTGGGGACTTGCATGAGCTGACATGGTGGTTTTATTCTTGAAGGTGTAGTCATCCTCTGGATTGCCATTCATTACCCCAAAGAGACCCTGTGTGTGGTTCACGAACTTCTCTGGGAGCAGAACTGTCAGGGTCAGAAATCCTCCACTTCGCCTTACTTCCACTCCAGACCCAGAGGAGAACATCACTGTGATGTTCTGATCAGGTGTAGAATAGAGAAAGAGACCTAGAGCAATGAGAGGAAGAGGACAAAATAGCTAATTATCCATAGAGAACAAATCATTGTGTTTTAGCATCAGTCAAAATCATCATCAGTTTTAACCATTTCTCATAAAGCTTTTCCTCCCTTCCAGAGCTGCACTCTGAGAAGCATTTCAAGGCAAGCCACACCTTCACACTACAATTGTGATAAGATGGCTACTAGAGAGTGGTAGCAAAGAAATGTCCACTGTTGATATTTCTCCTGCCAATATCCAGGACCAGAAGCTTAAAGATATGAGCTGGCTACATCAGAGAGTGGCTGTGAGCTGGAAGCACTGCTCTCAGTGCTCACAGTTTTCCTCTCCTTCTCCCTTGTCTTGTCAACACCTCCCTGATATGGCTTCTTCTCCAGGCCCCATTAATATCCCTTCCATTTTTTTCCTTCCTGCATCTCTCTGCTTCTGCAGCTCCTTGTCAATGTAGCCCTCCACTTGCTCTTCAGCCATTTGAAGAATACTAATTACTAGCCACAGAAATCTTCCTCTGCTGAATAGGGGGATTACTGTTAAAATTCAAGGGATGTATGATGAGTATTTGTCAAATTATCATAAAGACTAATCAAATGATCACAGCCCCGTTGGACAAAAAGCCAACTTTTAATAGTCTTTTTGGCAGAAGAATCGAGGAATAATATCTGACCTATTGAGAGAGCTCCCAATAGATAAATGTGAAATTCAGTTATATTTTAGTATATATTATGGTTATATTTCATTGTATTTCATTTTATTTGGTAGGCTTCATGTATTAGATGCAGTAAGCTCAAAGCAGAATGTAGAGTACAGAGTTTTTAATTCCATGCACTGTCTACAGGATTAGAAGGAAAATCCTTGCTCTACAAACCAGTGAAAGAGGACATAGAAGACATGGACATTGAAGCCATGTGTTAAAACACTTCACAAAAGGATGCTGAGAAGAGAGTTGAAATGCATGCATCCAGAGATATTTTTAACTATACATGGGCTCCATCCGAATACAATTGCTTACAAGGCTCGTATGGGTAACCAACCTTTCAAGTCCATCCAACTTTGTTCAGAGAAGCTGAGAACCCTCTGGTTCAAGAGGACCTCCAGATTCAAATCCTCAGAGAAGCGTACTTCAATCACATCAGAGTTGTTCTCCTTCATGGCCACTGCAGACAAGCCTGTCCCCTGAGCCCCAGTTCCTTCCAAATAAAAAAAACAACAATGCTATCAAAAGGCATCAGGTGGCAGCTGTGCCTATTGACTGATTTCTAGAACTGGCCTTATGTTTCCTTGTTGATGAGAATGGGCATGGAGAGAAAAAAGAATTTTTTTTGAGCTCTTAACACAGCAGAAAACCTTACACTTGCATTACTCACACCCAATAAAACGAGCAATTAAACTTTGATTGGGAAGTTTTTCCTGAAGATGTTGTCTGCTTTCTGATTATCTTCAGAATGGTGACCATTCACAAATGGCCAAAAATGAAGACTAGAGATGATAGGAGGATTGTTGCAAAGGGCAAATCAAGCAAGCTCAGAAGCTAATTTTTGTTATCACTCTTCCTCTCTTACTGACTTACCATCGGGAAAATGTGCCTGCTGTGTCCTCCCCTGCACTCTTAGGGATGTGAGGTCAGACTCTACCAACGTGTATTCTCCTAGGCCATTGAAGGTGAAGTTCAGACCATCAAATGTGAGGAAATGAGGATCCCCAAAAGCAGATGCTATTTTTAAAAGCAAAAAGAGAATTAAGAACAAGCAAAAATCACAACCTATTACTCCTCAAGTTTGTGAGACATGAAAGAGGCTAGAAGCCTGCACCACATGCAGTGTATGTGGAGATTTGGACATGAATACAGGGCTATTGCCTTATCTTTGCATCCATATCCTTTGCAGCCTTATTCCCTTTTTCATTTCCAACTTCCATGTAAATTACTCCAAATTGCTTCTAATTTATCTTCTTTTGTGTGCTTTAATCTGCATAGTAACTAATGTAATGCAGCTCGCCATCGAACTCCGTAAGTTGTATTTTCACAAATTCAAATTAAACTCTGCTTTTGCCAATACTTTTGATGGGGTTTCTTTAAGCAGCCAAACCACTCATTCATGACCCCCAACCACGTAATGCAATGGCCTCTTCAGTTTTCTCCTTTTTTCCTGATGCAAGCTGCTGCCTCTTTGCACTTCTTTATGGGCAGCCAAGTCCTGCTGGACACCTCAGCACCTCAGCAGCACAGAAGGCAAAACATGGTAGCAACAGAGATATGGCAAGACTTGAAGACTGAGTTAAAAGCAAGTGGCAGGAAAACAGACACATTGTAAACTGTAAAACTCTCTTATTTGATATGAATATTTCTCATCATGACAGCTTTTCTAGCTGCTTCCCAGCTGTCATTAACCATCTCTAACCACCTTTTTATTCTGAAAAAGTGCACACTGATGATATAAAATCGTGGACATTGACTACTACGCTTTGGCTATTTAGGTTCTAGGGGTGAATGAGATGCTCAACAGCAGAAAATCTTGCAGTACAATTAAAAAACACATACAGATTTTGTAAGTGATAGATCAATAGAAACCTTCCATGGAATTTTTCCACAGGACATTGTACCCTCCCCATTGTCAACACATATGTGTACATATACAAATACTCTAAAAGCCAACACTGTATCCAAAACCTATATACTGCATAAGGAAATTGTGAAGCCCTTACCAGCTCGGGGCGGGCGGTACGTCCTGCAGTCACTAGAGGGCCGCCTTTTCATATAAAACTCACAATTCTCAGACCACAGGCAGCAGTAATAGAAGCTGATAACATCATAAAGCCAATGGGAAAAGCCAGGTATCCGGGGAGGCTTCAAGAAAGGTGGTGAGCCCCAGTCATGTCCTCGATCAGGCGTGCTGCCTCCGGTGGAGTCGTGCGTGAGGATTTGGGTTCCCGTGGAGTCATAGCAGCATTGCTGTCCAGCCCCGTACCGGGGACTGATGGAGAAAAGCAGCAAGAAAATCATCATTTAGCTCTGTGAGGTCCATTTCTATTTAGGGGTTACTTATTGACTTTTCATGGATACATAAATATTTTGGTTGCCAAGCTTTATCTGATGGCCAGTTAGACTTCACCCCTGATTTCTGTGATGCTGCTGCCTCTGAGGTGAAAGGATTAATCAAAAAATGCAGTTTAAAAAAATTTCTTTACCTGGCTTGAATGGCTCTTACACAATGCACAGCACCAGGATGATAAGTGCACACACTCCCTTTTTCAATGTCACAGCCATAATCTGTCTGGAAAAGATCAATGTTCACACTTAATGGGGTTCTTTCCTCATTGTCCTTTCTATTCTTACATTCTGCCCCCACCCTTTGTATCTGACGCATGTGTAAAGTTGACAGAAACTGATTGAGGTTCTGTGTTGAATAGCATGGCATGATAGGAAAAACGGTGAATTTAATACTGAAATGTCTGGAGCAACATGTCCAACCTGAGCACTTTGCAGTCTGTTACAAGAGACCTTGAAGCACAAATACAGCCAGATGGGGATTCAACTACCAGTGTACAGCAAACACAGACACAACAGAGTAAATGTTTATCCTATGTTCTTAGACAGAGGCAGTAGATCCACTTTTTTTTCTTCACAAGCTTTTAACTGTACACATCATTTTAGGAGCTTCATAACCAGAATAGTAACAAGGTTTACTTAACTTCCTTTTTTTTTTTTTT
>VZRO01000763.1:303272-326392 GCA_013397915.1 Daphoenositta chrysoptera
CTGCCATCATTTGGTATCATAAATAGGAGAGGAAGTCACTCTCATCTGGTCCTCAGATCAGCAGTGTAAGTGAAAGTGTGGACTAAATGGCAATTGATTTCTCAGCTTCTGTCAGTTCCTTGATAACAGTGAAGCTGAGAAGGAGGAAGGAAGCAGGATAAAGGAAATAGCAGATTATAGCTCTGGCCTTGAGCTCTGAAGCACAAAGCAGAAGGGTTTGCAGTGAAGTGTGATTTACTAGGCAGAAATGTGGCCTGTTTGGTACAGCGTGGGATATCACCTACAAACACAGACTGTCTTCTTGTAGGATCTTATCCCTGTTCCCAGCTCCACAGAGTGTTTTCAATCTGCCATTGGAACTACTGTCTTAATTCCCTGTTTGAATGTAATTTCCATCTCCTATTCTATAGGCACTGATACTACCCGAATAAGCTGTATCTACCTCTGCCATTTGATACGCTACTTGTGCAAATCTAAATATAACTTAATTTCCTTGTAATGATGTTTAGAGAGCGAACACGGGTGTGTGTGGAGTTTGGCACTCCTTAAGCTTCTACTTGGAATTGTAATAACCCAGAGGGATCAATTAATAACTTACATGGAACCTGCCAGTGTCAGCTCTTGCCTGTGCCAAGGTGCAAGGGCAGTCTATAATTTCTTCCATGAAGTTTGGAAGCAGCTCTTCCTTTCTGTCCCATTCTATACATTTTGCAGTTGCCCATGCATTTGGGTCATTTCTGAAGTCTTTCTCAAGGTGCCAAGCCAGTGCATGCTCTGAGCTCCAGATTGATGGAATGTTGCTGGGGAAAAAAAAAAAGAAACAAAAAATAGACCTGATAGCTGAACAAGCACTGTTTTGACAGTAACACTGTGGCTTAATTACTAATTATAACTAAGGAGCATCTTTTGACTTTCAAGTTATTTCATTGCAAAGCCCACTGCTTTCTTTTTCCCTCAAAAAGTTACACCAAGTCAAAATTTTCCAAATTCAGAGGGTGATAGGACAGCATGCAGCAAGTATGCAATAATCAGAACACATTTTAGTAATGATGATTCTGGCTTACATGGATCCTTTTAGAGGCAGGTTTTCTATTCACACCCTTTGACATTGGAGTTTCATTTAGGCCAGAATGAAGAATATGCGGATTCTTTAACAAGACATAACCCAGCACTATCAGGGATTTTCTTCATGGCAGCCCACACAGTGCCATGTTTTAGATTTGTGACCAAAACAGTGCTGATAACACACCAGTGTTTTAGCTACTGCCCAGCAGTGCTGGCACAGTGTCAAGGTCTTCTCTGTTTCTCGTGCTGGCCCCCAGGGAGAAGGACAAGCTGTGACAGCCAACCCAAACTGACCCAAGGGATATTCCATGCCCTAGACCATCATGTCCATCAATAAAACTGCAGGGGTGTTTTTCCAAAGCAGCCCTTACTGGGTGAATAACTGTGCATCAGACTGCTTGTGGCAGACTGTGATTCTTCCCCCACGCTCCTCTTTACTTATTAAACTGTCTTTATGTCTACCCAGGAATATTTCTTACTTTTGACCTTCTAATTTTCTCCCCATTTTTTCACATGAAATGGAGCCTGAGTCTCAGTTTTAAATGCCAAAGGAGACAACAGCTTATAAGGTAGCTATTATTATTATTATTATTATTTCTATTAATGAATGTTGTGATGCACTTGCCTCTGCCCCTCAAAATAGTTGCTGGGTATAATTCTCAACATTCCAAAGTCCCATGTGCTGTAGCTTCCCGTAGCAGGTACAGGAATGAAAGAAAATTTCCCTGTATTGGGGATTACTCTTGCCAAAGTATAAAGATATTTCCATTCAGCCATCCAGTTTTCCGAGTAACTGTCACCTGCCAGACAGAGGAAGAAAATGGTTTTGGACGCTGGAAGAGAACAATTGCCACAAGATTGAAATTAGATGTCTCCGCCTGTATGTAGATGAAGAGGAAAAGCTGACATGATGAGTTATTTACACTTGCAGGTCTCTTCTTGAGGCCTGTGCAGAGCTCTGCACATGAGTTACATGTGTGAGAAAAGCTTGTGCACAGGTAGGAAGAGGGTCACTTTACCTGTTTCCTGGTATCCCCAGACTTCTATGTTGACGTGGGTTGCTGCAAGTGTCTGGTGTGTCCAGGTAAGAGTTAAGTTTCCACCAATGTTGGGGGTGCCATAATATTGCCATTTTGTCTCATTTACCAACGTGCATTTTTCTCCATCTGAAACTTTGCTGTGATGCACTGCATTGTGGAGCAGAAAAAGAGGACTAATGACATTTTTGCTTTGCATAGTCCTGAAGAAGTGCTGCTATATTATTTAAGATTTAGCAGTATTTCCCCTGGCTATGTTTTACACAGCACAGGATGCATGACATGAAAAGAATAAGCTGAAGCTGAGAGAATGCAACCCTTAGCAATGTCTGCACTCCTTAGATTGCAACACCACAATGCAGTTACTTGAAGAGGGGACAAAAAGGGATAGAAGTACAGATAAAGTGGGAATTGTTTTGGTCAACCTCATTTTTAAGCAGGACTTTTTATGAGTTAATGCTGCTGCTGCTACTCAATGGCTGTGAAAGTTCATCTCTCAAAAGATGAATTAACATGGGGCCAGCAAAGCTTACTTTTCTGAGGCCTGTTAAGGAAGAAGAAAACTGATCAAAAGGGAAAGGCTTATATAATCTTGCATCCACGGAGGAAGAATATAGGAAGAAGAGGGGTGCTGTAGATTTAAGTAAGTGACCTGATAACCAAGTTCCAGAGTAGGGAAACGTTAACCCATCATCTGTAGAAACTTCAAAAGGGATGAAACCAGTCTCATAAAGCAACGGGGAGATGCAGTGGGCTTTTCCATCCTCAGCAACATAGCCACTGGTTATGATTTGCTGCTTGAACCTGCAGATGTTGAAAACACTTTTCAGTGTCACCATAGATAGAAGGAAAATTCGGAATGTGTTTCATCAAACAACCTTGTGTCATGAGTGGATCATTTCAAGTCTGTGGCTGTTTTGCTTGTAGCACGGAATATAAACAGGAAAAATCTGTGCTTATTACATCAATGTGGATTCTGCTCTGAACTGCACAAATATACAGCAGTCACAAACCTTCAGTTTAGTATTTAATTACTGGGGCAGGGAGACATGATAAATTAGCAACAAAGGGACAGCAGGAAGAGGAAGATAACATTACAGCATTAGTGGGGTTACAGGGTGGCTAACACTGACCACGATGCAAAGTTACTGCAAATTTCTGATTTGTTCTTTTTTTTCCTGTTAAGTCCTATGAAGGTAACAAAAGTAATTTCATGCTGTTGTAGAATTTCCGTTGCAAAGGTTAACTCAGAACTCACTGCTTGTTATTGAACCATTTGATTCCAGTTAGGGCTCTTGCCCAGTGTCCTAGGGCATAACCCCACCTGCGACCCTTCAAGACTGGTATGTGGGGACTGCATATCTACTCCAAGTATCAGAGGGAGCTGGGGCCTGCCAGGAAATAGTACCTTTGCTTGTCTGCACTGAAATTTGCCTTGGCTATAATAATGTAACTGGGCAGGTAATTTGAAGTACACAGTTGTGTTCTACAGAATGAATGCCTTGGTCAAAGGCTTTCCAAATAAAGAATTGAAAACCTTTTCTGGTACTGCTATCCATATGGGAAGGACTCCAAAATCTCACTCAGAACCTTCTGTGGAAATAATAGCAGGACATCAGGGTCATCAAAATTCAGTGTACTGTATTATTGCACGTGCACGTGCACCTTAGTGTGATACAGGCTGACACATTTAGGATCCACAGTTTTCTTTTACAGGAAAAGCATAAGGTGTCCTACCTACATTTCTTTCGTGCTGTTTTCTCATTCAGATTAAGAAATAAATGCTTCTTCCCCACAAACAGAAATGCTAAAGAAATATTGACAACCAAGTGCTCTGAAAGGAAACTCTTTTAGAAAAGTCACTGTTTTAATATGTTAAGGGAAGAATGAGCAGAGTAATGACTCTACCACAGAATAACTTGACCTAAAAGAAACAAGCCTGTGTAGAAATACAATCAATAGGTATCCTTGAGGGTGAGGGTCAGCAGAACTTTTGTACATTTCAGGATTCTAACAACTTTACAAAGTTTTCACTCCTGTACAGACTGGTCTGGTTTTGTGGTAATTGCCTATTGCTGGAAAGTGAGATTATAAAGTGTCACCTCCCTTTGGCAGAGGAATATAAAATCATGGCCCACCTGCATTTTACCACAGAAGAGGCATGAAGACTGGTGGTGTTAATCAAAAAGGCTTTGCCTCCCATGAGAGATCCTGAGTATGGAGAAATTTGAAGGCAAAATTCTTTATAATCAGGACAGCATATCTCCAAGGACTGGCATGTCACCTGGCAAGAACAGGTACCAAGCAGCTCCCCACATCGGTTTGCACAAGACTCTTGAGCTCCTTGTTAAAGGAAAAAAAAACAGTCAGGAATGTTATTGAATTCTTCTAGATGTTCTCTGAGGCAGAAGTTCATCACCCAAAGGTCTACTGCAAGTAAATAAAACAGGCTGGTTATGTTAGTTTAAGAATGTATTGAGGTGAAGGTTGTAATCACTTGCATATTAAGGTTGCTCCATTCTGAGTAGCAAAATACACTTATTTACCTTCCAGCCACTACATCATTTCATCAATTCCATGGGTATATCTACATGTAACAGACAGATGTATCTCCAGAGCAGCCCCTCAGTGAGTGTCACTAATTACATTTATTTTTGAGAGTAAGTCTTACATATACCAGAACGGGGGTCCCCCACCATCAGCCCTACAGGGGAATCAATAAGAACAGAAGGCCAGTGCTCTTGGAAAGTTAACATCAGCAACAAAGTGGACTCAAACACAAGTTTATTAAGAGCTACTGAAATGTCTTTGGTTTGTGCATTTCATTTGATTCTGGCCTTTAAAAGGGAGGTGTTATGAGCCCTGGGTACACAGACAGGTGAGTGGGCTCCTGGCTTAGGTCTGGTGAAGTCTGGCTGAACAGACTGAATAATTACTGGACATCACATGGAAAACTACTCACCAAATTAAACAGGGAGAAGAAGACAGACATTACAGTAACACTGTCAAGAATAGCTGGATTTCACAAACAGTTAAGGGGGAGTTAAGTGAGGTGGACATACTGCACAGACAGCTGGGAACACTGAGGACCTTTTGGGAAGTGGAAGCTTGCAAGGATAACACTGCTTGGGAACTGTGTCAGTAATACCATGCAATGCTGAAATGACCTAGGGAAGTATCAGAAATTCTAAGTTTGGACATGGGTCTTGCAAAATTGGAACCAATTATGAAAAAGTAACTAAGATAGGATTGATTATTTGTGAGGACACGAGCAAAAAGAAAGACAGGGATCAAGGTAGGTGGTGAAGAAAAAGCACGGGAAATGCACAGAAGGGAAGTAAAAATGATTGTTCAATATGGGAATCTAGAAAGATTTTCTCTGTCTTTAAATATATTTACTGCATTCTCCAGATTGTCTGTTTACTTACAGAAGAGATCCACAGACCTGACGGAAATTACAGAGAAAGGGATTGAAAATGACACCATGCAGGTAAAAGCTGGCCTGTGTGTCTTTGCTTTAGCTTGTACTGCTGGTATCAGCAATTTCTTACCAAGGTGTGTATTCTGAAGCAGAGAAGTCAAAGAAGTTTGCAGTTAAAAGCAGCAAAATGTTTGAAAATCACTTACCTGCATTCCAAAGAGCAGTGAGGGTGGAGAGAATGAAGAAAGAAACATCTAAGCCAAAGAATTTCATATTTTGTCCAGAGGATTCAGGATGGCTGATTGTGGTAGTCTTTGTGATAGTCTGGGAAAAGCCTTTAATGGAAACAGGTGTCCAGAAATAAACAAGATTCTCGCTGTTCAAAGGTTTGTTGTAAATTACTGAAGCAAAACAAATTGAACGAAATGCTCCATTTCAGAGGTCATCTCCAATCCAGGAAAAGATAGAAAGGGAGATAGTCACTGCAACTCCTTCACATTAATAGTCAAGTTTTTCTGAAAGGGGGGGGTTAGAAGTTTATTGTTTTACAAGCATTTCTGCTTCAAAGTTCAAGACCACAGGGTCATTGGCACAAGTCCCGTGCTTTAATTTTGCTGGAGGAATTAAAACCTGTTATCAATTAGATGAATGATAAAGAATACATGCTGACAGTACGGTTTTGTTCAGAAGATAATGAGATGTTGAGGAAGCATGTTTACTGCACCGTATGTGACAGCATGAGGGTTGATTTAAGTGAAGATAGACCCCTCCTTTTCCCTCATTTTAAGGGGTTAAATCGAAGGAAACTCACCAATTTTCATCATTTTAAGGGCTTAAATCAGGAGGTTCCCCTCCATTTCAGGGCACTTCTACCCGTGCCCCAGCACCACCTCTCTTGTGTGGGAGCAATCCTTGGATACATGCGATTTTGGAGGTGGAATCGAAATTCCGGCAATGGGATGCAGAAAGAGAATGAAATCCAGCTCTTTTCCATAGGAATGAAAACCCAGAGTTTCAGGTGCAGGTGACAGGCTGTCCTGGGGAGGAAAAGGCTCACGAGTCCTCTCTGTCCTGGCAGCTTTTGTCCGGGCACAATCTCTGCATGTGTTGAATTGTGTAGGTGGAATCTGAGCGACGGGCACAGGAGCAGTGACTTCAGTGACTCGCTGGTGTCACCTGGTGCCTTAGAGCGCTACTGCAAATCAGAAATGCAGCCTTGGCACGGGAAATGTGTGCTCAGGGACTGCAAACCATCACACAGCACAGGAACAAGAAACTGTAGGCTGGAGCTGGGCTCTGAAAGCAAGGAAGCTGAATCTCTTTCTTTGCATAAACCCGTATGTAGAAATTCCTTTTTTGCCTCATCAGGCTGGGTCTGTGAGACGGAATCTTTGTAATCAAGAGACAATAGAGTTGTTATTAATACTTAAACCTCCCAAATGTTGTCATCTCTCAGAGAACTGGGCCAGCACTGAGCTACTCCCATGTGCCTGGAGTGCTTTGGGGAGGGGAAAGATGGTGTCCCACTTCTGTCTGGAAAAATTGCAAGAAAATAAAAAGTAATTTCCCTTCTCCCTCTCTGACCCGTAACCGAAGTTCTGTAGGACAACATGGACATCACTGCTCCCCCCCAGTCTGGGTGAAATATTCATATAGTTTATAAATAGTCCCCTTCCCTGCTCCTCTGTCCTTCACTGCAGATAGAGCAGATTTACTCCATCCTCTGTTCCCAACAACACCTTTCCAGCCCAAATCCCAGTTCTCACAGACACAAACTAAACAGACCTAAGGCATTGGTTTGATCATCACCTGGAATTCCGAGCTCTCCCTCTTCCCTGGATTGCTCATCCAAACCCTCACAGCAGTCTCACCTTAGCCCAGAGACTGTCCTCACACTAAGCCCATCACCAGTGGTGGTGGTCCAGATCAGAAAGGGGTAGGAGCTGCAATGTTGGGGCCTTGCTGGAATTGCTTTGGCATGGATTTTCCAGCCCCAATGTTCCTGGAGCTCTAGGCTCTTTGACTCTCTCAAATCTAACCCTAACATAACCCTAGCCTGAGCCCTTAACCCAAACCCAATACTCTGGGTTTTCCAGCTCAGAAAGATGTAGGAGCAGCAATGTCGGGCCCCTGCCAGGATGGCCTTGGCATGCCTTTTCCAGCACCACTGTTCCTGGAGCTCCAGGCTCTTTGACTCTCTCAAGCCTAAGCCTAGCCCTAACCCTCACAAAAAATAATGCCTTGTGTAGGCTGGCCAGTCCTCTACTGGAAGAGAAGGAGCAGCTCATCAGGAATGCACTTCCTTCATCTCTCTTGGCTCTGGAAGGCTTCCATTATCATGCACAACCAGGATAAACAAGTGAGACTAGAAACCCTCTAAGCAAAATCCATGCTCGGGCGAGTAGAGCTTTGCAGGACCCATGCTAATCCTGCTCTACAAAGCACATTCCAAACATTTGGCAACTCCTGCATTTATAGGAATGAAGGAAGTCATGTCCCTACTGGCCTTTACCTCCTTCAGGGGTATAGATGGGTCCTGCCTCTCCAAGCTCTTTGCCCAGTGAGCCTGCCAGGGAAGCAAGCTCATGGCTGCCCTTGGAACCTGTCTCTAAATAGTTTCATGCTGGCAGGATGATGTAGTGGAGCCTGGCTGTTATTCCTACCCCCTGGGTCACACAAGGTAGCAGTGACGTGATGGAAGAACTTGGGCTCTGTCACAGCAGCTCATCTGTCACTGCCCCGCTGAGATCCGCAGCAGACCTGGTGTCATTCTGTTTGGTCATTCTCTGCTTGGTGCAGAGGGACGTGGCCCCAGTGCTGCTCCACTGCCCACAGCAGGAGCTGTTTCTCGTTAGGAAGGTGAAATGCTTTTTTCCACGCTGCCAAAGGCCATCTGTCCATTTATTTGTTGTTGTCCACCCTTCTGGGAGCTGGTGCAGGTGTCCTTCCCTCCACGTTACCGTAAGCAGAGCTCTGTGCTTTGCCCTCTCCTTTGGCATGGGCAGGACGAGGTGGCTGCAGCTGCGTGGGCTGGCACCTCTGCAGATCCTGAGCAAAGCCATTCGGGTAATGTCTCTCCTTCCATGAGTGTCTGAAGACTGGTCCAGGCTGACTTGGGAAGTGCTTGCCAAGAGATGCTGATCCTTCAGCAATTCCTGTTTTCTTTGGTCCCAACAGGAGGCTGCCAAGAGAAACGGGCTCGACCACCTGAAGGGGATGCTTTACCAGCTCTGAAGAAGTATCCCTGCTGCTGTTCTCCCAAAGCATGGGAAGGGCTCTAATGCTATCCTGAGCCTTGCAAACACAAGTGTTGAGTTTTACTTCCACTCTGCTCCCTCCTTGCTCGTCCGTGTCTCTGTGGGTGAGCAAGCAAAGAGCTGCCAGCAGGCTGCACTGGCAGGCAGAGCTGTGTGTGCTCCTGCCCACGCTGTACCAGGTTTGTTTGGGCTGGGCCAGGCAGGTGTGCCCAGGGGAGCTCCGGGGCTGTACCCGAGTGGCAGATTGCAGAGAGAAAGTGCTGCATTGTTCTCTGCCTGCAGTCACCTTGCCTGAACCCGGCCCTGAAGCACGCTGGCAGGGGGGGATGTGAAGAGATATGGTAAATGTTAAGGAATGATTCTAACATGTATCAGGGAATATCCAACATAGCACTGAACTCCTGAAGACAGGTATTTTGGCTTGCTGCTCCCAGCACTGCAGAAGAGCAGTTTGCTCGTAGCTGCTGTGTCTGGTTGAGCCCACTGCTGTGGGCAGAGCAGCAAAGAGAGTGTTGCTATTGGACTTTTTCCTTCACTTCTTACTTCTTGAAGCCATGATTGCAGAGCAGCTTCAATTTTTTTTAATATCAGAAGAAAGGCCTAAATGCACTCGTTAGTATTGCTCAGTATTTGGCAAACCATGCTGGATTAGGGCAGGGTGAACAGTAGGAGAAATATTAGCAGTGAATTGTAATCTTGCCTTTTATATGGATTACAAGTTATGTCACTAGGGACTCGTATTCCAAGCTGGAGACAAGCAGCCCCTTGTGACTGCTGGTGAAATCCAGCACCAGGAGGGAGAGTGGAGCAGCAGCCAGCTGGGGAGACAGTGCCTTCACAGGAGCTCCTCAGCTCAGCCCTGGTGCAAGCATAGGTGCAAGTATGGTCACAAACCTCTCTGGTGGGTGTTTCACTCAAGACCTGTCTTCCAAAACATTTCCTCGGTGCTCCCAAGCTTCCCTCCTTGGGCCACGAGCCAAGGAATCGGGCATATCAACCAACAGACCGTTTGTTTTTCCACGGGCTGTGTAAATTGTGCTGGTGTTATCAGTGAAACCAGGTCTGCTCACGGCCTCCTGCTCTGCGGGCGGTGGAGGGCTCTGATCTCCTGCTCCTGTGCTTTTTGAGGGTGGGGAAACACCTTGCACCAGTTTCCAGAGCACCAAACACAAGGCAAGCACTCTGTAACTGCTTCCAAAGACAAGCTGGCCCTACCACAGCTGTGTATTTGGACTTGTAGTAGATGTGAAAGTGGTGGGACGTAGTAACTTTGTGGTGGTGCAGCCAGAATTGCTGAGCTTTCCAGTGGTCCTGGCCTTGCTCTGAAATAAGGACAGGAAAATGCTGTTGTTTTGAAGGTGCTGTTTATCTGGTTAAAGGTTGCTCTGGTCAAGTGGGATGTAACAAGGCTGGAGCAGTTTTGAAGAAGGTCCAGGTCTGGATTTTTGCTCAGATCTGGAGCAAAAGATCCGTATCTTTTGATGGTTAGTTCAGTTCTGCTCATAGCCCCACAGACAGAGGATTTACCCGTGGGAGATTCTGCCCTGTGCTGTTCTTCATAATCAACAACCATCTTTGATGTACACCCTGATAAGGCTCCAGGAATCAACTCATCCTGCTGTGATAAACCCACCTGTGCTGGTGCTGCAGCCCTGCACACCTGGGCACAGCCCTGGGAGCAGCCTCTGCCTCTCCCCTCTGCTGGATTTGGCTCATACCCAGCTCTGTGTCTCTTTTGCTTCTCCCATCCTCACAAAACCAAACGCAATCTGCTCGTGTGTGTGCTTCAAGAGCCCTGCCAGGAACAAAGAGAAGTCCAAATATTTGTGTTGGGCTGTTACTCTTTCCATTCAGGCGATAAATGACAGACTGCAGCAGAGTCTTTTTGTGCTGTGTGGGATTTCCACTGTACTGGCTCCAGCTTCACAACCTCACCAAGATGAAACACCTACAATTAACAGTTGGGTTTTAACTTGAGGGAAAATGACTGAGTGTGATTGAAATATGGCCTTTAAAAAAAAAACCCAAACAAAAACCAACCACAAAAAATCCTGAGAAAAATCATCAGAGCTTCCCTGTGTCAGATGAGAAATGCCTGGTCTTTGTGTGCAGTTTCATGCAGAACAGCATTTTCACTCTGAACTCTGGAGCGCTGTTGGTGATTTCTGTCCCAGTGCCTGGGACACAAGCTGTCAGTCCGTACGCAAATATTTCAGAGCTGACTTCCTCTGCAAAGCTCCAATCTTAAAGCCATGTGGAGGCCTGAGTTTCCTTGGGGCTGAACCTCTTTTTGGCTGAGCTGACCAAGGGGATGAAGATGTTTGCTAACAAATTAATTCCTGAACTTCAGATCTCTCCTTCTGGGAAGCTGCTGGGCTTCAGTGCTTGGTAAACCCAGGCAGAGAATGGTGAGACAGCTCCAGGTGTGAGCTAGCTCAGACACAAGCTGGTCTGGTGTCACTGGGCCTGTTCAAAACTCGGGATAAAGCAAGGAAAGGCATAACCCAGCCTTGTGGGATTTCACATACCAACATGCCAGACAAATTCTGTTTGCTTTCTCAAGTAAATTTGGTGTTCCCTGCTAGTGCCACCATGAGTTTTCTCACTCAGAAGTTTCTTATCAGGAATTCATTAGCCCTGAAACTTTAAGGATTGACTCTTCAAACATAAATACTCCCTATAATTACCTTCTCTTTGTGCTGTACTTTGGATGATATCTTTAGTGTTTCATTTTACACTGCAGACAGTACTAATATTATAACATCAAGTTAAATCACATCGACTTTGGGCAACTGAAAAGCTATCAAAAGTGACAGGAGCTTCAGAAAAAAAACTAATGTCAGAAAAAAACTAATGTCAGAAATCTTTCTGGCTTCATTTTTTATCCTATTCATTACACACAGCAGAGACAAGAAGCATTGTTTGAATCTGCTTCAGCTGCTGTTTCCAGGAAGGATCCATTTTGGCAGACTCTTTAAGCTTCTTTTTTCTTACTTAGGTCACTTCTGAGATCATGTAAGAGCCCAGGAACCTCCCAGTAGCCTGTTTCTCTAAGTGCTCTGTCCTGTTCTGCTTCTGGGCTCAGGCTGGCACTTCACAGTTACGCCTACCTGGGCTGTAATAAGGTGTGTATGAAACTGGAGATGTTCCAGGCAGAGAGTAAAAGGTGGATAGAATCTATATTGTCCACATTAGACCTGCCTCAATTCAGTTTATTACCACAGCCTGACCCTAACCTTCACTGACTGACACCTTTGAGGAGTGGGTAGCAAAGGGATAAATCCTTTACTGCCCTTGAGTCTTCATCACTGGCAGCTGGGAGAGGTCAAGGGGACAAGGAGAGAACTTTGCTAAACATATTTATTTTTCAAGATAAGTGAAATATAGGTCTCAAACCCTTTGCCAAGGCTATGTGTGCATCACTGTTTAAAACCAGTTGATTGATAACAGTTCTTGCAATCAGCACAAGGAATTCTGTTGGAAATTTTCTGGAAAATACATGTACATAGCAAACCTGTTACAGCCAAGTGCATGATAAGAGGTATTACTCTTTAATGAAATTAGAGGGTAAACAGCAAAGAGGCCTTGATTTTTTTTTTCTTTTTTTTGGATAATGGGGAAAAAAAGCAGATGGTATGTAAGCCAGCAATGTATAAGATGGTCACTTTATGTAGTTACAGAATAGGTTTAACACTGCCTTAAATCATTGCTCATTGTGAATCTGAAACATGTTCTCATTACTTATGTTCTCCTGAAATTTTTCATCTCTCCTCCCCTGCTATAACCAATCCGACAGGAATTCTGGCATCCTTGCCCACTTGGTTTTTCAGTCCCACTTGCAACCTGTGGCACTCCAATGAGGAGGCATTTGTCTGGAAACAGCCTAACACTGGCAGGTGTGTTCTGAACAGCTGAAGGAGCTTTGCTACAGAAAAGCAACGGGTGACAAGCTGAAATCTGGGATGTGGGTGCTGCTCAGGAGCTGCCAGCTGGGATGCTCAGTAATTCATGCTGTGATGCAGTGATGCCCTCACATGGCCCATGCCAAGCTGCTGGCCAGGGCCAGGCAGGACATTTCCTGTGTGATGCAGACAGCTGGGCCTCCTGAGCCATGGGGAACTGGCCAAACCATGACATGGGGGACACTTGATTGGCCGTGTAACAGCAGACCCTCTGTGATTCAGATAAGAGCACACTTACATTGTTAAAATGGGATCATTTGCTCCAGGACCTATTTGTGCATAGTCTCTCTAAAGGAATCCAACCACAAGAATTTCTCTGATTGAGTTAGGCAGGTTGGCTCGACGTGGGTGGGTCTGTGGGTGGCAATTCTCATCCTCAGTGACAGAGCTGACTTGCAGTGCCTGGCAATGTTTGTGTTTCCATTGTTTCTGGGATATTTTCTCTCTTTATATATATATTACTTTAAGTGCTCTTGGGGCATCTTGTTTAAATGTGGGAGACCTTCCTCTGAAGCTCACTGTCAGAAAAAACCAAACCTCCCATCTCCAAAGGCCTGTTCCTCCCTGCTCTCCCTCACCTGGGAGGATCAGAATGAACACCCAGGCATGGCAGGGAATGAGTGGGCACCTTGCTATGGCTGTTCCTACCCATGTCCAAGGGCTTTTTCTGTGTCAGAGTCACAGGGGACAGCTCTTCTGGGCCTTACACAACAGGCTGTGCTCACCCAGGTATCAGCAGATTTCTTCTTTATCATGGCCTCAATTTCATGTCCTGTGACACATTAAATTGATGTCACAATGATTACACATGTCTTTTAAGTTGATTCTCCTCCTAAGCATGTTGGCTGGCATTAGCCAGCTCCTCAGCTGCTCTGGCTCAAGTCAGTGTAATTAGAATTGTTTCATCTTGCTGAGGGAGGCCCCAAGCTCCCATATGGGTGCTACAGTAAATTGAGAATGGTTGAGTAAGGTCTGAAAACATACAGCCTGAGGATGATGAAGCACTTGGAGTTTTTCATGGGAGATATTATATTAGTTTAAAAGATTAAGACTGTTGACAGAAAAATCTGATTCTCAATGTAAAATCTGAAATCTAAAGCAAGTTGTGCCAAGCACAAATCCTAGTCTTGTAAACCACGGGATAATGTCACTAAAAATAAACACGTTTTCTTAAAATGAATTGTTTCAGTGTTCCTCTCTTTCCCCTGGCTGCCATTTAAACTCTGTTCTTTTGCCTTTTGATCTTCCCTCTCTATCCATCATATATAGCTTCTGAAGGAGAAAATCTTAAACATCCAATCAGTATTGCTGAAATGATACAATATGTTATTTAAAGCAAACAGACTGTGATGTTTTGAATGCAAAATGTATTACACTGTTCCCCAGGCTTAGGTCTGTAGCATTATGTTTACATAAGAGATCTCAAACAGGCCTTTAGGGTCCTGGATATGGGAAGGGTCAGGCTGAGACTGAATGCCAAATTAAAATTATGGGGCATTTTCTATCTCCTGTAAGACCCACAGTGGACAAGCTTTCCAATATCAATTCCTTTGTGTTCCTCAGGAATTTAAATGTTTGACTAGCATGATCCCAGGCTTTCCTATGGTCTCTGTTAATGCAGTTGATCACTGGCCCCACAATAGTTAATGTATTTCATCCTCTCTTCTCTGCAATTCCACTCACCCAATTTTACAGAGGTATAGAGGGGTTAGAGAAGTCTGTGCATGACTTAATTTTGATTTTGTTGTTGCTGATGAAGAGGTGTCCAGCGTTTCCCAGGAAATTCATTGCAAAGCAGGAAGCACAAATGCACCCAGGACTTTGGAAATGTGTGTTCAAACCCCCTTCCATGCCCTGTCCACGGGGTCAGATTATTCTTTTTATAGTGTTAAGCAAGTTCATAACCTTTTGGCAGAAGGGGAGACAGATAACCTTGTTTACTGTATTTTATCTTGTGGTTCATTTGTGGCTCCATTCTGGTTTCCATGTATTTGTCTGATTTTGTTTATTTGCACTAGATTGGAAGGGAACTGCAATTAATTACAAGTGGTATTAATAGCTTGTTGCATGTGGTTCTGCTTTCTGTAACTGGATTATACTAATGTTGCTATTCAAGCCTCGAAGCTGCAAAAAGTGTCCCATCCTAATTACATAACCCCAGCTGAGGTCCCTTGTAATAGGTGAGTGCATAAAACTCTTCCAGACGAGTTTCCCACGAGTCAGAGGATGTTGGTATCCTGCTTATTATGCCATGTTAATTTTAAAAGGCTCTTGTCAACCAATAACCCAATAACTTTTCTTCCCTCTGGGCTTTGTTAGGTTAATCCATGAGTCATGGAATATTTGACTATGAATTCATGACTCACGGGAAAGCACCACAGCCATCACAGTCCTGGATGCTGCCTGGTACTACCAGGTCAAGTGTCTTCCCAACGCTTGGATGTACATCACAAATGCATCCTGAAACATTTCAGAGTCAGTAAACCCAAAACCCTCTACTGGGAAATATTAGTGTTAACCTGGCTTATTAGCAGAACAATTCCCATGGCTTGTACCCAGCCCTGGGGAGAGCATTGGTGATGGACAGAGAATTCAGAAAAACAGGGTCAGCTTTTTTCTCTTGCTTTTATTCAGATATTTGCTTTTATGAGTGATGGTGTCTTGTTGCATTTGACAAGGGACGAATGACAAATGCTGAGCTGTGTACATTTCTGATTTTTAACTGGGCATAACCATTACTGCATTAGTTGCTACCAAAATCAAAGTAGCACAGAAATAATGATGAGAAATTAGGTCTTCAAAGACCTTGTCATTTACACAGATAAGGGAAAGGTAGAGATAGCAGTGTAGGGGACTGAAATACCTAAATACTTCTCAGAAATGCATCTCTGATTTGTCAGGCAAGAACTCAACAGCTAGAGATCTTCAGTGCCAGGCAAGTGCTTCACCTAAACTGTATTTCTGGGAAATTGCTGTGTGACTTCATGGAGCAGAGAGCTCAGGTGTGTCAAAAAAAAAAAAAAAAATTAAAAAACAGTTTAAAAATAAGTTATTTATTATCACCTTGCCCTTAGGTCTTCCTCTTTGCTGCGGGGTTAAAAGTGCTGGAGTATAGATATAGGTAGGTCTGATGACTTAGCAGAGCAGTTGTTTATATTTTTTTTTTTTAATGTTTTTGAAAGAACTAAACACCAAAGAAACCTTTCTGATGCTCCACTGAGAACTTTTCTGGCATGCCACTAATTGCTGCAGGCTTTCATGTGGGAGAATTGTCTCTCCAGTTTCCTAGAAATACCCAAAGACAAGGAATCGTTGCTTTGGAGTGTTTGCAACATGGGGACAGATCCCAGCTGCTGCACCCAGCAGTTTCCAGGCTCACTGCAGGCAGTTTCTGTGCTGCCTTCACATTCCTGTGAGCAGCCTGTCCTTGTCAGTTGACAAAACTGATAACAGGTTCAGAGGAAGAGCCTACATTTTTCTTTTTTCAAGTGATCCTTCTTTGTATCCATAGGAGTGGTACTAGGATGATAACTTTCAAGGCCTGTTTTTGGAGTAACTCCTCATCTCGGACTTTTAGGGAAACTTTCAGCCTCTGCCCAAAACCAAAACACTGAAAACAAACCACAGAACGGGGGAGAGAGCTGGGCATGAGACAATTTGCTTATCCAAGGACACAGTGGTCACTCCTGCCAGATGTTTGCCCAACCTGTCCCAGGGGAGCTCCAGCAGTGATCTGGGCAGCCCACTCCCCTCCTGAACCCCTCAGCAGGGGGAGAGATCTCCCTCACGACTGGTGAAGCTTCGTATGCCTTGTCCTATCTCCTGTGGCCATTCCTCACTGTTATTTACACGTCTGTAAATAAAGGAAGCTATCATTTCTGCCCAGGCTTTACCTTGGATGAGTAAGATCTTGGCTGGAACAATGCCTACTTAAAATTGTATGTGCTACTGGTCTGCTTGAAAACAGAGACACCTCCGAGCCAGTTAGTCATAAAGAGGAAGGTTTATTAACAGTCCCTTCCCAAGGCAAAGCTGGAAGCTTGCTGGAAGCAGTTAGGAATCCCAAATTAGCTGGTCCCAGGAGAGGGGTGCTCCTGGCCATGCCTCCTTTGTCCTGGGGCAGCAGTGCTGATGCACCAAACCCCAGAAAGAGCCCAGCTGCAAAGAAAATGCCTGAGAATCCTATTTTTAAACTGGTGCATGTACTGAACCTCCCAGGTTCATGACAGAGAGGAAGAAATTCCTGTTCTATAAGCCTGCATTCTTCTGTGGCTCTTTGCAGTAATCCAGCAGTGAAAGGGGGTAAACCTACTCTTAAATGGGCATCTCTTAGAGAAGGAAAAACAACAAGGCCTCTGATTCATAACAGGACAGATACAGGTTTCTCTGGGAAGTCACTGCAGACTTGTAATATTTTCGATTTTATTGGTGATTTTTGTCTCAACGCTGCTTTTGAGAAGGACAGAGACATCTGAGGTGACAAATGTGAATTCACTGCCCACCTGGATTGCTTTGGAAAGACTTTATTGGGCTGAAAGGCTCTTTCTGACCACGAATTTCAGCTCTTTCCTGGAGAAGGAGATGGTTCTTAAACCTCGTATTGGTCATGCAGAGGCCACCAAAGCAAGGGCTGGTGCTGGGGCGTGTTGGAGCTGCTGCAGAAGATCCTGTTGGCTTGAATGGACATTGCAGGGGATCCCAGAGCACAGGCTAAAGTGAGACCCATGTCCCTCCCGGAACAAACCTTGGCTTCACCAGGACTGACACGAGGGACCCCATGTATGGCACACTCCAAAGTGTGTGGGTAGCTGTGGAGGGAAGCTGAGGGTGGTGGGAGTGGGTCTGTTCCCAAGCAGGACAGAGACAACATCTTGTAAGGAACTGCACGATGAAACCTGCTGATTTATGGACAAGCAGTACTTGTTCTGGCAAAAAATAGCTTCCAATTAGCCTGAAAACAGACTGCTCTGGGTGGATTTGCAGACTCTTATTTATTGGCAAACTTCATTTTAGTATAATCAGCCGCTTGACAGGCAGGTTAGGTAATGATCCCTGATGTGAGCACTAACAGATCTGAACACTGAGCACAGCCTTTAGTGCCCAGAGCCCTCTGCCAGTAGCTGAAATGCATTTGATATTAAAATGCCATGGGAACCCAGGAAGCCCCTTGCCAGAGCACCTTGCTGAGTACATTAAAACGCTGCCTTCAATAATTCATAATGTCTGTTCAGTAAGCTGGTGTGTATGTGCAGGGAGGGGGGTAATAAAACATCTCAGACCTGGCCTGCCAGGATAATTCAGTGGCTAGTTAAATCTCTCAGCACTGTTAATCAATAAAGTGGCTCACAGCATAAATAAATCCCAAATGTAGTATGACAGGGCTGTGGAAGTGCATGGAAAGCGACTCTTCCTCTCCTGTGTGTGATGCTAAGTGCCATACTCTCCAGCAGTTATTTGAATAACCTCAATATAACTTCAAATATTCACACCTCCCACCTGTGTTATCTCATGTTTGAATGTCACCTCAGTGTTTTAAACTCTGCTCTGTGTGTGATGCAGGGAGCTGGCTGTGAAAGTTAGGGAGCATCACTTAATTGAGTGTCTCGTTTCACTGATCAAGAGCTGATGTTGTGAGTGGAGGATCACTCCTTTCCTAAGACAAAAGCATTTTACCAGAGCTGGAATGCTGTTTCTGCAGATCCATGGTGGGCTATGAACAAATACTCTTGACACAACTTCTACTGCTGCTGTAAATCTGCAGGTGTTTTCCGGGCTCCAAATTAATCAACTCTTTCAGCCTCTGCAGGAATGCAACACAACAAAGCAGTGTTCAAAACTCACTTATCCTGGCAAATTTGGTGCAATTGTACTGTAATCTCTGTCTTATCCTTACTGTAACTGAGCCAGAATCCAGCCTACTAGCAGACATCAGAAACCGGTATGATTAAACAACGTAATTTTAATTTTTTATTATTCAGCCTGTAGCTTCCCTTCTGTTCATTAATGCCAGGCTAATATTTACTTTTATGATTTACAGATATTTGTAGACCTTCCACATATTTCTTCCACCAAACTGATCTTCAGCCAAGCACTGCATATTCAGTTCCTTCACTCCTTCCTGATGAATCTGGCAAAAATTCCAGCTTTCAGGTTAGTGTTGGCTCTGCCCAGATACTGGTGATTGTGCTCAGCTATTAGGATGTTTGTGGAAAGCGGATGTGTAACTGCCTTAACATGCCTGAATTTGCATCAGATTTTGAATCCACATGAATACAGTGTCTACTTTTCAAACTCTCATCTTTCCTTCTGTGCTACTCTGTCCATCTTCTTTGGCTGTGAAGTATCCAGAGTAAGTTTCAAGCACACGTTTCTGTGAAGAAAATAATTACCCAGCAGCAGCACTACCTACAACTGAGCTACAGCACATGTTAAAGCTCATCTTCAGGCTTCAGTGCTCATTTCACACAAAGAGGAGATGTGGGACCAATTATAAGGCTCAGCCCATGTGCAGTAACATGTTCAATCCCATCTTGCTCATGCGCCCAAGCCTCATAGCCCAGCACTTCCTCCAGAAATATTGATTTGCTCTCCTGGCCCTTAGTGCTTCTGTCCCTGGAGCAGCAGCTCTAATGAAAAGATTACACAGGAAGGCCTTGGAGATTCCCTCTGCATCAAGCAGAACTTTGATTTCAAAACAGAGACTCACAGCAAGGGAAAGAACTTGTTCTTTGTGATTGTATCTGGGCAAGGATTCCCCCACGCCTTTCAGGCACGGTGGTTCAGCTTCATGGGAGGCTGCTGGGAGGCTTCTGATCTCTCACTGGGCAGTGTGGGGAACACCACGCTGGAGCTGCTGAACTAGAAAAACAAAGACAGCATCTTGGGAAAGGCCGGCTGGCCCACAGCAGATGCTTGTATTAAGAAGCTGGAGCTGTCTACAAAGGCAATGCGAAAAGATGGAAATTTCCTGCTGGAAATTGTAAATCTATACTCTGAGTTTTCTTATGTAATTCCCTCACACTTCTGTAGCTTTAACCGATTCCCCAGCTCAGAGATAATTACATTGTGCCTCTGCAGCCAAGAGGTAAGGATGGCACTCTTGGATTACAGGAGGTAGAAACAGCCATATTTATGACTCCTGATTAAAACATGGTATTGGAAAAGAGTATTGCTTGAGTCACGAGGATATCACTTGACCATCGCTTTCCTTTACATTTAAATTCGAAAAAAGAATAAAGGTGCATTAAATAAAAAGGAGAATTTCAAGACAATATTCCAAGGCTTCCCACAGTGGGTGTATTGTATGCTTATATTATTCTCCACCCATTGTAAATCTCAGCAGTAGATCTTCCCCCACTGATGTTTTGCATTAGTAAATTGAACTCTCTACTCTGTCCCCTCAAAGATTAATGCCTCCATCTGAGGAAGTAGTTGAATACGTGCTGGCAGTGGTGCTTTCATGATTAGCAAATGGGAGGCTGTGGGAGGAGAACAGAATTTGCATGTGTTGGATGTTGGCCTAAACATACTCTCACTGAATTCTGGACATCAGGGAAGAATTGATAGAGCACAAGCTTTTAATCAGCAAACCACATTAAAAAAATTTGAAGAATCCTACATTTAATTAAAAAGCTTTTCAGCCCTCTTTGTTCCAAAATTAACAAATGTGTCTGCAGAGTGCACTCCAAACATCTCAAACCCATATTTGCTGTCAAGGGGCATTATATTTTATTAGTGGTCCTGGGGGAAGTTTCTAAATTTTTGTAGAAGTTTGAAATATTTTCCCCAACTTATTTTTTTGAAGACACACACTTGAAAGACGTTTAACTGCTACAAATGTTAAACTGATAGTTCAAGGTGAGTGTGATGCCTCATGTGCCCATGGCATCCGGTACAACTTGGTCCTGATCCTTGTACAGACCTTTCTTCTGCTACCTTGAAGTTCCTTTTACTCACTAGAAAGCTACCCGGTGAGCCTGCTTAGAAACAAAACAAATTTGCCTAAAACAAAACCAAAATGTCAGCAGAGAGGAGGTTGACTTTGCCACCTGGCTCTGTAAACAGCTGCATGCAAAGAGCTACTTTAGGACACACGTTTAGTCAAATCTAACTTACTTTTAACTTTTTTTTTTTAACAACCAACAGCACGTAAGGGAACAAATAAGCACACTCAGTACCGAACAAAGGACATTCATCACTGGGATATTTTGGCCTCTAATTGAACAGCAGTCATATCAACTTCCTCCTTCACCCAGCACCAGGACTGTGTGTCTTTGCTGTGCTGGGGAAGGAAAGGCAGAAACACCTGTGGGCACTGGAGATTTTACCACAGCTCTTGCAAGAGTGCACTTGCTAACCAGAGTGCTCTGGCTGCTTTCCAGCCAAGGCAGATACAAGATTTTGCCTGCCTAGAAATCATCTAAGTAGTTTCAAAACATTTTCTTCACTTCCTGCCTTAAACTTTTGCAACTCTTACCTTCTGCATTAGAGACAGTGGCTTTTAACAACTGGTGAAAGTAATTCCCGTGTCTGTCATTTGCCAAGTACCTTTTTTTTGTTTTGAAAGTTTGATGATGTTTGACATTTTTACTCGTTTCTGTATTAGTTTTTTAATTAACCCCCTATGATCATTGGCAAAGGCCTGAAATTGTGGATGTTGTGGATGACACAGAAGTGTGAAAGAAAACAAGTGGTTAAGTATATTGTATGCTTTTTAAAAGCAGTTTTAAAATTCATTTCTGCTTAAATCACGAAGGTGCTTTAGTCTTGTTTTGATTCACAGGCTACTTCAACAGAGGTAGTTTGCAGATTCCCACTGAAGAATGTCCTTGTCACTTTCACAGTTCCCAAAAAGCACTGCACTGCTGGAATTTGAGACGCCAATCACCACCAGTCAGGCACTGCTACCTTTATATTGGCATTTAGTACACACAGTCGTTTTTCCACTAAAATTTTACGTGGAGGAAGGTACCTGAACAGCAGTTATGCAGGAACCAAGGACAAAAGACCACAGGTCAGATACCGTATCAGCTATCAGTCAGCCACCGCCTTTGTGTAGATAACAGTCCTGACGCTGTGAAGTGCTGCTTGTGCCTGACTTCTGCCGAGAAGGGTGACAACTGCAGCCATTCAGCGTCACAACTCCGAGCACCCTCTGTGCTGGGCGCCTGCCGAGCCCTGGCATCGCCTGTTTGGCATCGCAGTGCCCACACACGTCCGCACACAGGTCGATACCGTGCAGTTGTGTAAAAAACAAACTTCGGGCTGAGCGTGCGAGCAGCAGTGCTGCCCACGAGGCACGCTGTTTTCTCTGCAACTGGGATATGACGCTGTGATAAGTTTACAAACAGCAGCGAGTGCGCAATGTGTGGATGTCACCGGGGCTGGTGGGCTTGGGCAGCCCGGAGCAGAGGATGGGGCAAACGCGTGAGAGGCGCCTGCCACGGAGGGAACGAGCTGTGAGCCCGCACCCACGGGGCAGAGCTTGTGGGTCCCAGCGAGAGGCTGGGGATGGCCAAACTGCACACCAGGCTCAGGCCAGGGAAGGTTTCTTATCGCAACGCTGATTCCACGCCAAGCTCCGGAGCGGGACATCGAGAGGAGTCCATCAGAGGAGAGCTCCACGGAGGCACCCGCGGGCACTCTGGAGGCCCGGCTGGCTCCCCGCAGAAGAGCCGTGGTGCCCCGGCACAGACGCGTGTGGAGAAGGGCCGGAGCCTGTGGAGGAGGAGGTGGGCGATGGGGGCTGTGGTGACAGAACCTCGGGGTGCCGGGTCCACCTGAACACTTTGGAGCTCCTGCGGTGCAATTGACGTGAACAGACCCATTTTAGTTGTTGGAAACATCACTGGGTC
Source organism: Daphoenositta chrysoptera (assembly GCA_013397915.1). Classification (NCBI taxonomy): domain Eukaryota; kingdom Metazoa; phylum Chordata; class Aves; order Passeriformes; genus Daphoenositta; species Daphoenositta chrysoptera. The sequence continues at coordinate 325,869 of VZRO01000763.1, forward strand.
TGTTGAGCCTGGAGGAGATGGACAGGAGACCGTGTGGTGGTGTACAACTTTGGGGTTGTGAAGGGAAGTGAAAGGGCAGGCACTGATCTCTGCTCTGTGGTGACAGAACCCCAGGGGATGGCCTGAAGCTGTGTCAGGGGAGGGTCGGGATGGGTATTAGGAAAAGGTTCTTTGCTAGAAGGCGGCTGGGCACTGGAATGGGCTGTCTAGAGCAGCGGTGACAACCGAGCCTGACAGAGATCAGGAAGCATTTGGACAACGCTCTCAGGCACGTGAGGGCATTCCTGGCGCTGTGCTGTGCAGGGCCAGGAGCTGCACTTCGATATCGCCGTGTGTCCCTTCCAGCTCAGAACATCCCATGACTCCGTGACCTCCCGAAGGCTCGGGCGGGCGGTGGGCAGGAGCCCGCCCGGCCCGGCCTCGGCGGGGGCAGCGGCCGCGCGGCGCTGACTCAGGCGGGCGGCAGGCGGCGCCTTTAAATGTGCCGGGCCCGGCCGCTCCGCCTCAGGTGCCGCCGCCGCCGC
>VZRO01000763.1:327050-415501 GCA_013397915.1 Daphoenositta chrysoptera
CATTTATTTATTTATTTCCTGGTTTGGGCCGAGCTGGGGGCAGCGCGCCCCGGTCACCGCATCCCCGCCGGTTGCGGCGGCTGTTGCCAGCCTGGGCATCACCCCGGGTTTGGGGTGTTTGTTTTTATTTATTATTGTTCTCCTTGGAGTTTTTTCGGGAGCAGGCGTGTGTCCCGGCAGGAGCCGGGCAGGTGGCTTCACCTTGGGGCTGGAAGGCCGTCTCAGCTGCCTTTGGGGTGCCCACAGATCCACCCAAAACCCGTCCTCACCTCCAAAACAAGGCAGAAAAAATCCCCACGCACTGTCTATGAAGGGAGCTTTTTTGTGTGTTTGGGATTTTTTTTGTGTGTGTGTGAAGTCTTCTCCTTCTCCGCTTAATTTTTCCAGGAGGAGGAGAAATCTCTTACTGGTAAATAAAAGGAAACCAATCCGGCAGTGGATTTTCCATCATTAGTGCTTGGGATAAGCCACGGCTCCCACAGTGCATTTATTTCTAGTGATTAAATAAGAGGATAATCATTGTATAAAGTAGTAACAAAACCCCAAACCTTGGGCTTTTCTCCTTGGCCTGACAAGCATAATTCAGGAAAGGGCAAGTCTGAACAAGTAAGGGGAAAGCATTAGGATGTGAAGTGAGAGGCCTTTACCGGTGCTGCAAGACACTTCTTTCAGTAGTATTTGTAATCTGTTAAGAGGCTGCTTATCCTAATGTGAATGAATGGTGAAATTTACATTTATTTTGTGTTACATATGCACTGTTTCAGAAACCGGAGCTGGAAGTAGCTGTGAAATGTATTAACAAGAAGAACCTTGCAAAATCACAAACTCTGCTGGGCAAGGAAATAAAAATTCTTAAGGTAAAGGCAGACTGACTTGTTTTCTTCAGTCTTTGTTCTATATGCCCTTTGTTGCTCCTATCTTATGGTCTTTTTTTTTTACTTTTTCTAGGAATTGAAACATGAAAACATTGTTGCCTTGTATGACTTCCAGGTAAATACATTCAATTATGTCAAAGCATTCTAAATTTGGGAAAGGTTAAATGGAGTTTGTGAAATTTCAGTTTTTAACAAATGTTTGTATTCAGATGTGTACTCTGGGGGGGGAGAAAGCCTTCTGATAAGTTAGGGAAAGATAAACAAACACAGCAGACCATGTGTTAGTTGTTGGCTGGATCACACAACTCATGTGCAGTTTCGAGCTGGGGTGGGAGTTTTTCTTCCAGGATGTTACACAGTGAAATGCAGCGTGGTAAATATGTCTGTGTTGGAACCTCTTAAGTTCTCAAAATGTTAGAAATAAAATTAACAGTAGTTATTTTTGGCATGCCCACCTTTTTATTTTCTTTCCCTGGTCTGGATACCCTCCCTGAGAAAATTTCTTTTTCCCAGGCCGTGTAAAAGTAATGTGATCATGACTTTGTAGCATATGATTGTCTTCAGCTCCAGAGGATTTTAATTTGCATTTTTCTGTTGTCCTTGTGGCCGTCACTAAGTGTTAAAAATTGCAGCAGACATTTTTAGCTTACTGTGGTTTCCCACAGTTGCTTTTCCTTCAAAGTCAACCCTGAAGATCTAATCTAGAGGGGCTAAAACCTATCTACTGCGAAACGCAAATCACCCAACGACTTTTTTTTTTTGCTTTGATAATTTAGTTAAATCCTCCTGGGTAACGGGACAAGTTTTCTTAGCCGTTCGTGATGCTTGTAAAAAGTACCGCCGCAGGATGCAAAGCCCGAGCTGGGGATGAGGGGCTGTGCTCCAGCCGTGCCGGGCGAGTGACCCCGGCGTGACCGTGACCGCGGCCGTGACCGGACCCCCGGCTGGCCCTGGCGTGGCTTATCGGGAGTGTCCTGCCCCGGGGCTGGTATCGCATGTCCCACAGGCCGCCGTGTTTGTTGACATCCCTCCTTCTGGCGGGGATTGGCTCCGGTGGCCCCGCGTCAGCCGGCGGCGAGTGCCGGCCCCGGCGCGGCGCTGCCCGCTGGGTGCTGTAGTCCCCCCGTGTCCCCCGTGTCCCGCGACACCGCCGGGTCCCTCCCTGGAGAGGGGCCGTGCAGAGTGTTTGATGCCTGGCGTTGTTTTGGGGATGTCAGGCTGCTCTGGCGGGGAGCAGGATTGCTGCTTGGGGATCTCCTTTGGATAGCTGTGCGCTGCTCCTGAGCCAGCCTTCAGAGCAGCGGCTGCTCTTTGAGCGCTGCAGAGTAGCTGGGAAAGCTTCCTGTGGGCACAGGCCACTCGGGGCATTGCATCTCATGGTTTGGGGTTTTTTTTTTCATTCTCTGTACCTTCTAAATTTACTTAATAGCTTTTCAGTTGAGACAGTGAGTGGCTGCTCCTGCACTTTATAGTTTGCGTTTGTATGAAGCGTTTGTGCTGCTGGGTTTGCTTATTGAGATCTTCCAAAACTTGTGTTAAGATTCTTCTCCCTGCTTCAAATTACTGCTGAGTAGGAAGCAACTCAAAGACATTTTCTGCAAAAGGAGCAATTTCATCGCTGTTACAATAATAGCAATGTGTTTTTCTTCTTTTGTGATGAGCTTTATTAAATTCTGTGTTTAGCAGTTTAGTCTGGTGAGATTTTAGCAAGAAGCTGTGTAAGATACCACAAATCAGGAACTTGAGAATGGTCCAGGGCTCAAGGCATGCCCAGGTTTATGTTTAGTTACCAGCTTTGTCACAGAGTCCTTGTATGACCTGGGTAATTTGATTTCTCAGAGAAAATGAGATTATTTAGGGGGCGTTGGGTGTGGACTCTCCTCTGGAGTGAGGTGATCTGTCACCAGACAGTCTGATGCAGTTAACCCACATATGCTGTGTGTAGAATGTGTCTGAATGTTTGGCCTTGTCTGTGTCTGCTTAGGAGTTGTGTGAGAGTAAAGAATCTGCAAATGTAGAAGTGCAGGTCTGTGGAAGGCTGGCTTCTGCCCACCTTTCCTTACTTTGTGGAAAAGACTACTACTTACCCACATTGCTCCCCTGATATCAGATCAGTAGCTTCATTCATAGCTGCACATCTATTTAACTTCAAAAATACCATATGTGCAGTTAATTGAACCCTTACTTGTAGGCTTTTTAAAACAGAAGATGTTTATTTTTGGATTACAACATAGAGCAAAAGGGAAAAAATACTTCCTGTAAAACTTATTGTTGCCCTGTAGCTTTGTCTGTCATTGCATTTTGTGTCCTGCCTTCCTCTGCACTGCCTGTCAACAGTGACTCTAACTTTTACTCGTGTGCTTCTTACACAAGGAAATGGTTACCAAAACCACAGTGGCTGTAAGCGAGTGATTACACCCAATGATGCTTTTATTTGCATTTTCCTGGTTAAAAACTCATGTTAGCCAGACCTCTCACAACGTGAGATTTTTGATGTAAGGCTAGATTTGCTCCAGACGAGCACTTGCAGTACTGACATTTAGTGCTGACAAGCAGCTCTCACCCTGGCATTCTTAAATTATCCCTCAAATGCAGGAAAATTGCTGTGTTCCTTCTCATTTCACAGATCTTTGTGATGTTGGTTCATAAATAATGACAAAATAAGAAGCTTCCTAGGAGTAAATTATTCTAGTGAATGTTTAATGTGTAAAAGTGCAGTGGCTGGACTTTATAGATCCCCTTGCTGGAGTCCAAAGAACACCATCAGTACATGAGAATGGCTCACAAAATGAAATATACATATTCCCATTATTACGTGCTCACGTATTAATGAGAGGTGCTGTTAATAGGTTAGGAGCCTAATGCAAGAACCCCTGCTCAAAAAGAGGATAAATCTTACTGTATCATGTTTCTAAAAGTGCTGTCTATTTAGTGTCTGTATGGAGTTGCGGTGTGGGTTGTTCCTAGGCACAGGAGATGTTTGGCAGACAGGAAGAGCTGTATTCCACCATGTGTGGGGTGTTTTAGTTGTTATTGAGCACTACCTGACCCCTCAGCTGGCTTGCAGAGGGGCTGGAACTGGGGTCCCCAGTCTGCAGCAGTTGTGGGGAGTACAGCAGTCCAGAGGGACATCTGGGCACCAGAAGCCTTTTAACTCTGAAGACAGCCAAATGAAGCCTTGTTCTGTAAAGTGGAAATTAATAACAACAAATGATGGTTTCTGCCAAAGGAGGACTTGGTATGGAAATGAGGTTTCTTGGAAAACTGGTCTCCATGACTGAGGATCAGCTTAACTCTTCATGCTCATTGACAGGGAAAGCTTAGCACGTGTGGTCTGGTGTATGGGGCCTGCTTTGGTTTCCTTTGTGTCTCAGGACATTAAATCTGTGATCAGAGATATGTGGCTGTGTTGGGGAGATTCAGTGGTAGGAAGGGAACGCTTGAACTTGTCAGATCCTGGGAGCACTGTGTACCAGAAAACTTTTTCCAGCGCTAGGAAGAAGTTCCTACAAACATAGCTGTGATTTTTGGGCAGTGGGAGATTCTGGGTGTCTTTCCCTCCCTGTTGTGTGGCAGCTGCCCCAGGTTCAATAGGTGTCAGCTGAAGATCTCATATGTGGCTGTGTTGGTGCTAGGGCAGAAAATCTTTTAAATCTGGACATGTCATGCTTTGGATATTAGAGAGCATTTTCCTGCATGAAATGAGAAGAAGGGTTATTTTACTGACACTTTTCCCTAGTTGTGTGCTGTGAGCTGAACTTGCTTCTTAAAGCAGCCTGGCTATGATTTGATATGCTTGAGTGGATATCAGGTGCTTTTTGTGTTGTTTGTTTTTTTTTTTCCCCCAATTTCTCATGGGTGGGATGGACTGGTTGCAGCACCACAGCTGTTAATGTCACACGAGGCACTCTGCTGTGACGTTTCTGGCTCAGCCTATGTTACCTGAGGGTCTGCTTTCTACAGTTTGGTGACAAGTTTGCTTATTATACTCACCAGTCTGGGATGAACTGAGACAAATGCTTAACTCAGTCATCTGGTACAGACTCACCAAAAATATTTCTGCAGCAATGACTGTATCACCTGGAGACAAAGAACACGGAGTCCTTGCAGTGCAGTTTTTCTTGTGCGTATGGATTAAGGCATGGGTGGCAGAACAAACACTTCTCAGCTTAGTGATCAGTCACCCTGGGCTGGTCTTGAGAGCCAGGTAATGACAGCTTTGTTGTGTTGCTGCTGTGCAGAAAGTCCTTGTGATCAATAGAGCCGTGGCTGCTGGGCTGTGATGTTGTGCTGTGCTGGCTGCACCATCACCCTTTTTCTGACACGGAGCGTTAGGATGCTACTCTGCATCTCGTGTGCGTGCCTCCTGCTGTCCCCCAGGACCCCTGGGGCTCCGGGGACAGCAGTGTCCCTCCGTGTGCCCTCCAGCACCGCTCACCTCTGCTGCAGCACCGCTGATGAGCGTGCTGCCGGGTGAATCACAGCATGCTCTTTTTCACCTCATGCCTCGCCACCTCTCTGCCACCTCATGCAGGATCTTCTGCTCCTCAGGCGCTGCTGTTCACATGCCCCATCTCGGGAGACAGGGCTCCACCGAGGCACTTGGGATGACTAAAGAGGCACTCTGTGTCTGGGAGATCGCTCTCCTGAGGTCAGGCTGCCTGCTTAAATCCTGTTTTAATTGCATCCCCAAGCGAAGCTGGCAGGTTGCCTGGTGAGTGGGTGTAAAGTGCAGCTCTCTGAGCTGCCAAGCAATCCTCTTTCTGTTTGTGCTGCGGACAAGAATGGGGTGTCTGCTATCCTGCTCCATCAGCATCCTCGCATCTGTCGAAGGGAATCACTCTTACTGAAGATTGGTTCTGGCTTAATTTAGAGCTAGAAGGGGAAAGGACAAAACCCCATTTATTTTCCATAAAACCCTTTGACAAAACCCTTTTTTTTGTCCAAGAAAGGACAGCCACCCTCTGTGGGTATAGTTTTGTAGGGTAATGCTTGAGAGTTTAGTGGACCAGCATAGCCATGTTTGTGGAGAGTTGAGAGTTCTGTAGTGTTGAAGTTCCATTTAATGCTGGCTTCCCCAGCCAAGTATCCCACTGTGCAGGTCACAGAAACATCCAGCAAATGTTGACCACTAAATATAGACCTCAGTCATGGGCTTTTTTTAGAGGGAGTTGTCTTGCTGCATTTCTGAAATTATGATCACTGTTTTACTCATGCTGTGTGTAAAGCACATACCTGTGTTCCTCTCACATGATTAAGGTGTCATGGAAGAGCTGGCAACGTGGTGGTTAATGGCCTCCAAAGCTCCTGTGGAAGGTAGCATTACTCAGGCTGTAATGACAGATTAAGGAATGTTTCCCAGGAGTAATTGGAAACTGGAAGGCTCTTGTGTTCGCAGTTTGATAGCCAAGCTCTGGTAGCTGCTGTTTGTGCTGCTGCTCTTGAAGCTCCACCAGTGTTTCCACCATGAACATTTCCACTGTGTAAATCCATGTGATGACTGAACACATTTGGAGTGAGCAAAGCAAGGGAGGTGAAGATTTGGATGATGGATGGGAAGAGGTGTCTCCTAATCAGTGGCTGGGTGGGATTAAATTCTGGTGGAAAAACAGTGTTTGAATTTATTTCAAATATTTATTGGCTCAAACCAAAGCCTAATTAAAAGATTTATTTCTGTGGCTGGACTGAACTTGCCCCTGAACTGTGAAACTGCAATAAACCTGTGGGTCTCAAAAGCTCATCTTAGTGCTCAAGCTTGTGTGGAGAATTGGTGTGTCTTTCCTTTTCCTCTCACTTTCCTCCACCACCTGCCTTCCCACCTGGTGACACCAACTGAAAAGCTTTGCACAGCAGGCAGACTGGCAAACAGAGGGTTGGGGTTGGTGCCGGGAATCCAAGCTGGATGGCTCTGGTTTGCTTTGACAAAAAAAACCTGGAGAAGGTGGTCTTTGAAAGGGGACTTGTGTCTTCCATGAGGCAAACTGCCTCCATCCCAGAAGTGAGATACTGTGGGAATGAGAAGCACAGGGGTGGTCAGCAGAGGTGGTCTTTGCAAAGGCAAGGAGAGGTTTTTGGTTTGGTTTTGTTTTCAGAGTAAGTATATATAGTTTTGCTTGATGTTTTTTGTTGTCTGGCTGGTGTTTTGTTTGTTTTCTGCTGTTACTTATGCAATAGCAAATGGCAGACTTGGTGGAAAATGAACATGAATGATGTGGTCTTCCAGGGCAGAGTTTCTCAGGTGCAGACCTAAGCATTCTTTGCTTAAGAGAAAGCATCATAATTGTCTTCAGATGTTACATTTCCTGTCTGAGAAACGTAATAACAAATGTTCACAGCAGAATCCAGGGACAAGCCCTGCCCATAGATAGCTTTGGAACCTCTGCTGTGCTTGGTGTATAGCAAAGAGGCACTTTAATTGTGCATTGTCTCCTGCTTTATAATGTGCAGACCTTTAATACTACCATAAACGTAAAAAATGCTGTCGAAATGCAAAGTGAGGATCTCGGAGTTGCATTTGTTTACTAAGCAAGGTTGTTTCAAGGGGGGCCGATAGAAATGAATCAAATTGTGCATCACTGGTTGCTTAGGGCGATAATGTTCAGTCTGGCTGCAGGAGCACCTGGCTTGTCTCCTAGCATCAGAATAACAGGAGGAATTAGGTCAGCTGAGCTGGCATAGTAGGGATCAACCAGACAGTGTGGTTCCGGTGGGGGGAATGAAAGATGCATAATTTTAAGTCATCAGAGATCCCATTTAGCAAAGCATCTTACCAGTCCTCAGGAAGGAGGAGCCTCCCAGCTGGCTGTGTGTGCACTGGGGGCCTGGGGTGTGAGAGCTGCTGGTGTGATGGGGACCCCAGGGGCTGCAGGGCTGGGAGGCAGCCCAGGGGCTGTGGGATGGGCTCTGCGTGTCCCCTTGGTGCTGTGTCACCTCACCCTGCACACACCCCGGCCATCGGGAGACTCTCTTCATTTGCATTCGATGCTCTTTTGGTTGGCAATTGTAGCCAGCATACTAAATATGTTAAAAAAGGGCTCGTTTCTCTGTTGTTTAAATACTGCAGATTCAAGCTCGTGTTTCTCTGGCTTCCAGTAAATGGATTTTTTCCCTTCTTAAATTAAGACTGTTTTTATTTGAAAGAAAACGCATGCTTTTTTTCTTTATACTCCTTGTTTACACTCCAAGTGTGTTTGTTTTCTTAAATCTGATGAATGAAGTATGAAATAAATAGGTAGAAAAGAATACTTGCAAAGGCCAGTCACTCAGGCAGCTGCCATAGAAAACCCCAGGGAGGTTGGACCTCTCATTTTCAGAGTTGCTTAAAAAAAAAGAAAAAAACACACAAAAAACCCCACACCAAAACAACTCTTGCAGAGTATCAGATTGTGTTTGGTATATACCATTAAAAACCAAGCAATCCCCAACTTTATCAGTGGGACTACATTAATCAAACTAAAATCAAACCTTGGGACTTAGTCACGTTGCTTGATTTGCACATATCTCAGTAAATTAGTGTGTCTCAAGGAGTGTGATTAAAACTGAAATATCCACCTCAACCCACAGCTCTCCCCCCACTACCCCTGCTCGTTGGACAGGCTCATAAAATGCAGCTTTTAGGTATGCAAGGATTTAATTCCAGTACATGTGACTGAGCTTAAGATAATGGGGAATTCAACCTTAAATGTTCAGTTTATAGTATGGCTGTGATACAGGAAGGAGAAGAGAAGTAAATACAGAAAAGCAAATCTGATCTTGATTATTTTCATCATTGTTGTTAGAATTCTGAAGTTTCCTCTCTTGATAGCATTAACATAATGCATTGCCATTTGCACAGGAGCTTGCTTTTGTTTGAAAAAGCTTCTAGATATCATTCTGCCTGTTGGCAAAGGGGTGACTGCTTCCTTCCACCCCATGTCAGAAAGTCCAGACTTTTCAGGATTCTGCTGCTCTTTCATCTTCTACATTCTCTTATCCTTGCTGCAGACAGATGTGGCCTGCATTCTGTGGTCTTGGGGCAGTGGTGTCTCCCCAGGAGCTGGCTGGGGGGGCCCAGATGCTGTAGGAGGTGCAGTGTCACCCCCAGAGCAACGTGACTGCTGCAAGAAGGGATTGCTTCTCAGTGTTCCAGCAGCACAAGTCTTAATTTGCTCTGATGTGCATGTTTTTGGTCTTGCCTCAAAGCTCTGTGACCTGTGAAACCCAGCACTTTGTTTCTGTACCCCATTAGGACGTGAATCCCACGCTTTGGTTTCTGTGGTTGGGCTCGGTGGCGGCTCCAGCTGTGACCTGCTGTAGTGTGCAGCTCTGCAGAGGCCTCATCTGCCTGCCAAGGAGAGTCAGGATTTTCTGTCTGAGCTCTCTGCAAGTGCTGTAGCCATCAGTCACCCAGCAACGTGTTGGGTCTCGGGGCTTTGGTCGAGGCCAGCAGTGACCTTTGTGACTGGCACCACCACTGCCTGGGGGGACAGCTGGGGCTGGGCTGAAGGAACCTGCTGGAAGCTCATGTCCAGTGGAAGGGATGGTGAAGTTTCTTCAGATCACTGGAAGGCTGAGCTGCCTCACCAGCAGTGCTCCCATCTGGCTGTGGTGGTATGAGCTGCCCGGCAAAGAGCAGCTCCACACAGACATGACGTTGTCCTGCTTGTTTTCTAATGTCATGCAGGCAGACTTTAGAACTGTTGCCAGGGGGATGGGAAATACTCTCCCTCCCTTCCTGAAGCCTGTGTAGTACCAGAGAATGGTTTTCCTGCTGTTTTTAATCTGCCCTGAAGTACAACCTGTCCTGAAACAACTCATCCGTTTTCCAGTGGAGAGTATGGTAGTGCCTGGGATGGGGCAATGCTGACCCTTGGCATCACTGCTCTTCTAGTTCTACAGAAATCTGCCTGCTGCATGGCCACCCATAAACCATTTTTGTGCTGCAGGGCCTCCCTTCTGCTTGCTCCACATCCTAGAGCAAGCTGGCAGCTCAGAAGGAAGCAGAAGGCAGTCAAGGGCCAATGCAGAAGTTTGTGGGTCTCACCAGGTCTTGTTTCTGATGCTTACTCCATGGGATCTACAGTAAGAAATTAGAAGCCCTCATTATTTTGGAAAGTCACAGATCTGCTGGCTGGAAATAACACTTTCCAGTCAGTAGCAGTATGTTTTACCTTTCTTCATCTGAGTTAATTGTTGTCTCCTGAATTGGAAGCCTGCTCAAGATGTTCTTGAGTTCCTTATTGAGGAGGTTCTGGAGGAGTGAGGAGGATAACAGGGCCAGAGAACAGCAACACACGAGGCTCTGAGACCTGTTTTTCTTTTCACTTGGGGTCAAAAGACATGTGAATATCTTCTAGCTATTAGCTTTAGATTGGTTTTCCAAAGGATGAGCACTGATAAGTTCTCCCACACTTCTGATTGATGTTGCTATTGTCCCTTATCTTGCTTCCGTTCCAATAGTTGCATTAGAAGATAATCCTTGCATAGCATGACAGTTTTCCTCTTCAGAGGTTAGCCTGCTTAAGCCAGTCTGTGGGCCACAGTGAAACAATACTAAGAGATTTTACTTTTTGGAAAGTTTTTTCCCTCTCTTGAGAACGGCAGGTTTATTTTTTCCAAACCCAGTTGGCTTGAGAGCCTGTGCCTGAGCTAGGGACCTTCCAGGTGCCATTGGCCAAAGAATTGGCTCCTGTAAAGCAAAGTTGTGTTTGTTAGGGACTGTGTTTGTGACTCCAGTGCCACTGTCAGAAAGCAGTGACTGGAGACCATAGGTCAGAAGGGCATTGGCTGCATGAGATCCTGCTGGTAAAAGAGGAGCATGTGGTGTGCAGTGGCTCTGCTGCAGTGAGTAGGGGAAGTACCAAAGAAAAAAGAAATGGAAAAGCTTAGCTTTCAGTTGGTGTTATCTTCCACTGTCAGAGCCTCAGCTTCATGTTATGCTTCTGTTGTGTTGGTGCAGTTGGTTAAGTCCTGGCCCTGCTTAGAGAGATCCATGTGCAGCAAATTATCTTTGCTTGGCAGCATCTCTGGGTGCTGTTGGAGAGGTAGTGTTGAGCAGCTCATGGGAGATATTTCCCAAGAGGCACAAACCAGGAACCTCTGCCATCACTGGGATGGCAGCAAACATCCAGGAGAGTAACAAAAGTAGTCTTGAGACTTGAGTGTATATGGTTCCTCTACTGTAGGGAATCCCCAGGATGCAGGAAAAGAGGCCTTGCCCTAGAAAAGACTTTCTTTTTTTTTTAGAAGTCATTCTTTGCTGGTTTTACCCAGAGTCCCACACAGATGGGTGAGAACACTGCACTGCTGAGAGAATCTCAGTGTTGTGTAATCACATTTCCACTTTTTTCCGTTCCTGAGCACCCTTCTAAACTTGGTGGCAGGCTGAGTGCAGGGGCAGAGTGCAGAGGAGGATTTTTCTAAGGAAAATTCCTCTCTGACACTTTTTAAGCTGTGGTAGGAGGATGACTAACTGTGGGTACACCCAGACATTTCCCTTTGGACACACCTAAACACACTCTTTCCAAGAAGAGGATCATGCCACCTTCCAGTATGGGTGGAGAGAAAATTTAAAGGGAGACAGGACTGTTGGGTCTTAAGGTCCATAAAGCCATGTCTCCTAGTGTCACAGTGAGGAATTTTAACAGAGCACAGTCTTGGGGTGATGTATGGTGTGTTGCCAAATGAGGTTTCTTCATTTCTTTGTCCTCCATCAGCAGATGTGTGTTATTTGTAGACAGCAGAGGCTGTTGCCTATTTTTACACTCAATTAAATTGTAACTTCATCGCTGGGGCCTCTGCTGCAAGAACAAGTCAGGCAATGATCCAGACTGATTAATTATCATCTTAATGCCTTTGGCAGAGGCGTTTTGCTGCTATTGTGGGGCATGGTCAGGGTACTGCTGCCCTTTGTGATGACAGGAAAAGTTAGGGGGTTGTGTCTGTGCTGTTCCCTTCATTGAGCTTGTTTAGTGACAGGATTAAGCTTGGCTGCACAGACTGGCACATGTGAATAAGAGGTCCAAAGGAAATTATCTGTAGCACTTCTTGAACATAAGCCTCTGCAGAAATACAGCAAACTGTAATACTTTTCTGGATGTGGAAATGAGTGGGTTGGGCATTTTGCTCTGGTTTTCAGAGAAACTGGTAGCTTGCAAAATTTGGCTTGCAGTATTTTTTCCTTATTTTGTTAATGAACAAATCATAAATATAGTGGAAGGATAAAAATGGACAAGAAGTAGTTTCTGCTGCTGAATCAGCTTGAGAGAAGTCCATCAGCCTGTTTGAGAAACCAGAAGTCTCTTTAGACAGCTGAATCTATTTTAACCACAGTAAGCTCTACTGGCTTTTTCCAAACAAGAGCTTGTTTCTGGGACCCTTCTCGAAATAAATGTTTAGTTTTGTTGGCAAAATTCTACAAATCTCTTTCTCGTAAGTGGGTCTTGAAATGCTGAAGCTACAAATGTGTAGGTTTGTTCTCCCTGTTACAGGCACCTGTGATCTGAAAATACCCTTGCTAGATGTTCCTCTGCTGCTGTGGGTGCACTAGGGAAGCCAGTTCTGCCTGGTGAGGCTGAATTTTCAGAGGGTGCTGTTGCCAGTGATGGTTGAGGGAGCCAGACTTCTCTCCTAGAAGCCTTTCAGGCATTGCCCTCTTATCACACCGACACAGAGTGAAGAGATAAAACCACCAACCACCAAGGTCATGTTGTTGTTGGGAAAGTCAAGCAGAGCATCTCCCTTGCCTGTGCAGGTCCTTGTTTAACCTTGCTCACTGCACACACTGGCTGCCAAAAATCAATGACTTGCTTGGTGATGTTTGTTTGCAGAGTCTTTAAATAATGTAGAGTGGAAAAACAACCAAACTGCAACAGTGTACATTAGCTGTTGGCTAATAAATTATTACAAATATCTTCTGGACTTGGTTTGTGTAAGCTCTGTTTCCTCTTCATTTTCTGTATAGGTAAAAATACACTGGATCTCCCCAAACCCTGCTGGCACTATACATATTAAAGTGCAGAGTTACTGAGCTGCAATGATCACAGCACGTTTAGCCAAGAAGTGTCTGTGAAAACTGCTTCTGTGGCAGTGATGAACTTGGTCTGGGCTGCAAAAAGCACTTCAGACACTTCCTGTGTGCCCAGCAGTTGCCCTGCAGTGGGATTCCCTGAGCAGCTGCATTGCACTTCTGGTGTATCTTGTATCTTCTGGTACATCTGGGGCTGGAGTTCCTGTACAAGTGAAAGTCCTGGGTGTCTTTTATCAACCTTGGCTTTTTGCTGTTCCTGCTCAAGACAGCAGGAGCTGGTGGGCCTTGAATGCTCCTGAGAATTCTCCCTCAGTGCTTTGTCATGTGCAAAGCTTGTGATGCTGTTTGGGGTTTTCTTCTTGCACTGCTTCCCTGGGCTGGTGCTTTTAACCACAGACTGGTTTCCCACTTCATCCCATGTGTGTATGAAATTGGATGACTTAATGTGTGCTGCTTTCAAATGCAGACGTTGAAAAACAAAGCCTGTTTAAAGAAGTGTTTGTCATGCAAGGAAGTGCAACAAGCACTTTCTTGAAGTATCACAGAAAATTGCTTTTTGGACAAACAAAGGGACTTCTAAGAGCTCAGCTGAGCTTGGCAGTGAGAACAGCTGTAAGAATTGAGGGTGGCCTCAGGCTCTGGTGGACACTCGAGCCCCTCCAGGGAAGGTGGCCAGTTCCCCTGCAGCTGTGGCTGAGTCTCTCAAGTCACAGGTAATTCAGCTTCCTCCTCTCTCCTTCTCTTCCTCCAACCAGTCTTCAGCAAACATCTGGAAACTCAGATTTCACTTCGTGAAGTTAAAAGAGAATGGAAGAGAAAGCGAGAGGTGCTGAGGACTCCAGGCGTTGACAGAGGCAGGGAATTTGGTACAGGCTTGATGGGAGGCAGAGTCTTGTGGGCAGACCAGGGTGAAAGGGCTGGGAGCAGACAGTGGAGACTGCTTGGAAACTGAACAGCTGGTAGGGTGTGTGCTGGGGATTTTGAAATGGTTTGGGTAAGAAGAGGAATCAGGTGTACGGGTGTCTAAAGAGCCTGTGAGTAAAGTCATGCTGCCCCGGAGCTGTGGAAATGGAATCTCTTGCTCTGCCTCTGCTTTCAGGACTTCTCCACTCACCCAGGCAGCTGCTGCCTGTGAGTGTCCCCAGCTGGGCCTTGAGTTTAGGAGTGATTTCTAGTTCACAGGCTTTAGGAGTGAGTGACTTCTAGCTTACAGGTTTTGTGTAGTAGGTCTACTTGGGTCTGACTTCTGTTTCAACAACAGGATTTAGTCATTCGGCCTCCTGGGTCTACCCAGGATTGAAATATTTGGCTGTTTTCATGTCTTTTCTTTGGCAGTGGTTTGTGGCTCTGCTAGACTTGTGCCAGGCAGCCGCTGGTGTCACCACGTGCTGCACAGCCACCAAGGTTCCTGTTGTGGCTCTGTGGTGCTGTATTTTTGTGGCACACATCTCTGCACTATCCTGTAGCTTGTACCATGGGTCTATGCACGTTTCTCAAGGGCTGGGGAGAGGATCAGCTAAGGCAGGAGGTGAACTCCCAAGATGATAAGAGCATCACAGTGCAGCACGTGTAGTGAACTTCGGAAGATGAGCATTTGGCCTGGACTTTGCTGGTGTTGACTCCTGTTACAATCCAGAAAGCTTTAGCCACCTGCTAATGGCACTGTTAATGCATGTAGAAAACTTGGTTGGCAAGTGTTTTCTGTCTGAGACCTTTCCTTCTTGCCCTCCAATGGAAGGTGAGTCTCTCTGGCACTTTTCAGCTGCAGGGTTGAATTGCAAGTCCCGAAGTTGTGCTGCTCTTATCTTTCTGTTCAGCCTAAGTGTTGCTCATGTGGGCACTGCTATAAAGGGCCAAGTTAAATGTGGAAATGATTAAGGCTCTAAGATAGCAGTGTGCCAGCATCTGTGTTGCGTGCCACTGTTAATCCCTGGAGCCCGAAAGGACATGGAGACCCAAGCCACAATACAGGAGATCAGCTTGGTTAAACAGATGCACACTCAGAAACCAGTAATATGCTTAAATACCTGGCATTTTCAAAGTAAGTAGTCTTCCAGGAATTAACCTATAATGTTTTTACCCTTTCTTCAGTCTGACTCATAGCAGAGAAGAGATTATCTGTTTAAAAGGTAATACAGCAATTAAGTGTCTGAAATATTTCAGTGCATAAATCCCGTATTTTTGCATTTTCTGTCTCCCCAGGAACTGGCAAACTCTGTCTACTTGGTTATGGAGGTGAGTGTGTCTTTTTCTTTCTTTTTTTTTTACCTCCTTTCCCTCCCTCTTTCTCTTTTTAAATTTTTTAAACTAGTTTTAAGCAGACGAGCATGTTTCACACGTGGTGCTTTCTGCTGGCAGCCTCACCTGTGAGGCTTTGCTAATCTAATCTGCAGCTCAGGCCTTGCAGAGTGTGGGTGCAGAGAGCAGCCAGGGGATTTTTCATCTTGCTGCTCTCAGAAGGTCATGCAGGCACAGGTTTAAGCAGTCAGACACTGAACCTCTGGGGTCAAACGTGTGCCACAGGGGAGTGTGTGTTACAGACACACCAGAGAGAATGTTCTGGACACAGCTTACCTGCAAAGCCTCTGAATGTTTCCCTTCCTCTGCAGTTTTCACTCTGAGGTCTTGTTGACTTTTCTTAATGATGTGGAACATTGATGTGAGGAGTTTGTTTCCAGCTGTGTCCACTCTCAGGCTTTTCTCAGCCAGTTTTCTGAGGTCTCCCATGGTGACCCCTCTGCTTTGTTCTGGTTTTACCTTTCTCTCTGATGTGCTTGAATGTGGTTGTGTACAAAAGCTGGTTAATGCTGGTGTATCATCATGCAACATAACATTCAGGGGAAATAGGACAGGAGAGGAACCCACAGGAATGGAGTTTTCCCTGCCAAATTCTGAATATCTATTTTGACACGTGTGATAATTTATGTTTAAATACTGTGATAAGCCTGCCATCCTACTGAGGTTTACTGTTTTTTGTTTTTAATCTTGGATTTGCCCTGTATTAACTATCTTTCTGTTCTGTTTGCAGTACTGTAATGGTGGTGACCTGGCTGACTACCTTCACAGTAAGTAAAACAGTGTGGAGAATATCCTCTGTGAGGTTCACCCTTTGTAATCATTTGAAAACTGAGAATCCATGACAATAAAAGCTAGTCTTGTAGTCCTTCCTATGTAGGTCAGTAGTGACTGTTGTCAGTAGTTATATATTTTAGTTACAATGGCCTTATAGGTTAAACATATTTCAACACTGCTAGGGACACGGTTTGTCTTTTCTTGGTCACTGGCAAAAAGCTATTTATGCTGAAACCTTGCAGTTCTCTAGTGTTGGATTAAAATAAGATCCCAAGAGTATATTCTCCAAGTTTACCCCTAAGGTGTTCCCACATCTAGGGCAGAACATATTTCCTATTTCAGCATATTGAGGATGGCTGTGGTGTAGCCAGTAGTGCTGTGAGGGTGTCAAAACCCACTAATTTTAGGGTCTTCTGGAGGATATAGCATAGGATATATGGGACTGTGGTGCCCTGAAGAACCTTTTGGTGAGACTCAGGTGTGTCTTTGCCTTCAAGCCAAATGAAATGTGCTTTGCAGGTCATCCAGCTGCATTGCTAGGACTCAGGCAGTCCCCTGGGGTAACTTTCAGTGTGGCACAGGTACAGGACCCTGGCCTTTGTGAAAATCACCTTGCACCTCAGTACCTAGAACAGGTAGGGGGATAACATGTTTAACATTAAGCTGCACTCAGACACAGCCCTTATTTTTAATTTTTTTTTTCCCTGACTGAATTTTTTCCCTTCAAGTAGCTTTCTGGTTGTTTTGCATGTTAACTAGAAGATTACTAAATGTGAAGAGACAACTTTAATCTTATTTCAAGTGTGGCTCTGGGTCATGGTTAAACAAAGTTTGTTCACATTGTTCAAATTAAAAGCTAGTCAGCTGGATAATACTTCAGGCTCCTTACTGAGGTATGTGATGCCTGGAAATGGCAAAAACTGAAGGATTAAAAGATAAATTTACATTTGCCCTACAGCTAGTGCTGGTGTCCCTAGAATGATAATTTGGGGCTTGATGCTAGCATGTCACACTCTTCCTACAGGGTAATGAATTGTATTTGTGGACTTCAATTTTCAGAAAGGGTTTAATACTTGAAGTGAAAAGAATATTCTGCCTTTCATGTGCTTTGTTTGTTCAAAGTGTGGGTGAGATAGAAGTGACAAGCATTTGTTTTTTAGAATCCAGGTTTAGTATGCTTTGTCTTAGATAAGTGTTTTGCATCTGTTGGGTATTGCTGTGCTCTAAAAGGAGCATCTTTGGTGGTGGCAGAATGCTCTCATGAACACCAGTAGAGGATGGTTTTGTATTTAGTACCTTCTTTTTTTTTTCTTTTTTTTTTGAATGCAAATGCAAATTTTATAAATGAAATGCTTTTAAAAAATAGTGAAACTTCAGTTTTACCAGTGCATGGGCTTTGAAAGTTACATTTTTTAGCTTTCATGCACATGAAGTGAACCTTGATCTTAAGCACTGGGCTGTGCACTGCCATTGGCAAGGCTGTGTGTGTAAACAAGAAATTACAGAAACAAATGACAGAAACAAGGATTTATAGAAAATCTTTTGGTGTGTACTGCTACTTTTGTGTGTACATTGCTGTCTTTTTCCTTCTGCATCCCTACCCCCCCAAAAAACCACCTCAATAAAAAATTGACGCATGCAATTAGTTAGGCTGTTAATACAGCTCACTTCCTGGTTTATCAATTGAAATTACTCAGGAAGTTGGTAAAAGTGATGATGAGTTTTATTTTCCAAATAAAATTCAGTTTTACACCAGTTTTGTTTGTTTGAGCGTTACCTGCTGCAAGACTTGATCCTTCTTTGCCTGAGTTCATTTGAGAAAGTTAACCTTTAGCTCTGTTTTTACCCACAAAATATTTTGGTTTGGCAACTGTAAAGATTATTGTGACTGGGAAGTTGGTGCTTAGTTTTATTTTAACTCTTAACACTTATGTGCTGGTTGCCAGAAGCCAAACCAGCAGGCACTGCTTTCCAGAGGGAGGAGTCAGTAAGGGACTGCAGCAAGAAAGTTTAGTTGTTCCCATCACTGCCAGAGATCAGGGTCTTCCAGAGCCTAGATAAGGGTGTCAGCTTCCTGCATCCCACCACATGCTCTTTTGGGGTATCTCCTCTTCCACCTTCTGCAGGTGCCCAGGGTGCTTCTGACAGGAATGATTTTTCAGTGAAAACTCATCTTGGAAAGTTTAGATTTCTTCAGTATTTGACTGGTACTCAGGAGGTTCACCTCTATTGAGCGGTTGTTGTGCTGCTTCAGTTATTTTGATAATTGTGTGATGGTGTTTAATTGCAACATCCACTTTCCCACTGGCTCCTCAGACATTTGTGCTGGTAGTTCCCGTAACACTTAAGCAAGCAGTGCGTGCAAATCCCCTGGTTCTCATCGAATGAGTTGCTTGTAAGCTTCCAGATCCATTCTGCCCTCTAATTACAGGCATTAGGCAATATGGTAATTCCATGTTGAATCCAAAGGCACTCTCATTCTCCTTGTCTTCATGACTGGAGGACGTGCATAGGTGCACGTTACACTGCACTGGGTGTTTGGCTGGGTTATGGTGTTGGGCAGCCCCATCCCTGTGGAACAGCCCAAGGCTGTGTGTGTTTGGCTGTGATGGTGTTGGGCAGCACCATCCGTGTGGTACAGCCCAAGGCTGTGTGTGTTTGGCTGTGATGGTGTTGGGCAGCCCCATCCCTGTGAGACAACCCAAGGCTGTGTGTGTTTGGCTGTGATGGTGTTGGGCAGCCCCATCCCTGTGGAACAGCCCAAGGCTGTGTGTGTTGTGCTCAGCACAGCTGCTGTGGTGGTGTTGTCCTTTAGTGGTACAATGTAATTTCCCTTCTGGGAGATCTCTGGATGTTGCTTTCACTGCAGGCCATCA
Organism: Daphoenositta chrysoptera; assembly: GCA_013397915.1. NCBI lineage: Eukaryota > Metazoa > Chordata > Aves > Passeriformes > Daphoenositta > Daphoenositta chrysoptera. The sequence goes on from VZRO01000763.1 coordinate 345,881, forward strand.
TGTATTGAGCTGAGAGTGGCAGATCTCTGCTCTGCATGCTAGAGGGAAGTTGGAAGTGTTACAGGAGTGACCAGCCTCTGTACAGGAATCACTGGAATTCTGTGTCCTTGGGTGCTCAGAAGGTCAGAGCAGGTTGGTCTGAAATTCCTTCTTAAATTCTGTGAGTTGGCATTGGCACAGGCTGTTATGGACACTTCATAAGAGCAAATTTGTGATCTTTCTTAAAGCTGTTGTTTTCATATCGTAACAGGGAATTTCTTGGTTTGCCCATAGTATGTGCAGGGAGCTTTGATCTTTCCAGTCCATCCCAAGTGGTGCAGGGACCCTCTTGCAAACCAGGGGTGTGAAGCATTGCTCTGTAGCTTTCCTCCCTCTACAGCCAGGTAATTAAGAAGGCCTAGTCCTATTAGATATATCTGGATTAAGTCTTCTGACTTGCACAGAAGGTTCCCAGGCGTGTCAGTGACCATGCTGTGCATGGGTAGCAGTGGGGTAGGTACAAGCCAGGCCCCAAACAAGTCAGCTTGCTCTCACACTTCAGTGTGACTTGGATTGGGCCCATGTCAGAGATACTTGCGACACCTGTGGGTAAGAGGAGATGTTCTTTTTCCTAAATAACTTTTCCAAAATGGTGTTGTAATACAACGTCAGTGGGTGTACTCCAGTACATCCACTCTTGGATCAGCTGACAGGGGCTGTTTACTGCAGTTTACCTGGCAGCCTCTTGCAGGTTGAACTTCTCAGAACAGGCTGACCAGGGCACTTCTTAGGTGGCTTCATCCTTTTTCTCTGCCTTAAGAGCTCAAGGCATGTGGGCCCCACACTGACCCAGAGTAAATATTTTCTCTGATCTACTGACCTGAGCAGCCCAAGGCAGTAAGCAGAGTGCCTCATCACTGAAGTGGAGCCCATGAAAATAAACACAGGGATATTATTGCTTCTCAGTAATGGCAAAGTAGGGCTTGTGAAACAGCATCCTCTGCAAGAATGTATTGCTCACCACAGACATCCACAGGGATGCCCAGACTTTAATGCAGGATTAGTATTTTGCCAGCAGTTTTCTGGTGAAGATCATATCCTCTTTTCACAGGGATAGACTTACAAGTCCCCTGTTTGGGATGCAGCAAGGGAAGAGAGTTGTTTGTTCTCCACTTGTTTGGGCTTTTTTTGGGTTTTTTTGATGGCCCCTAAATTGAACAAGTTTTCTGTCTCTTCTTCCCTCTGCTGTTGGGAGCTGGTCTGGGAGAACTTTTGCAGCCCAGTATTCTGAAGTCATTGAAAATGTCAGTTATATTTATGTTTCTGTCCTTCAGTTGCAGATTGCTGCTGTCACACAGCAGACTGATGGGCTGAGTGTGAGAGATAAGGAGTTTTGTTTTCCAGTGTTACAGCCTGTTTGTTAGTGGAGGGAGGTAAAAGGATATTGCCCCTGCCTTGCCCAAGGAACTGACTGTCCCTACTCTGTTCCTGAGGGCAGAGCCTTAATTTCCCAGTCCTGCCTTCCCACCTGGATTTGTGAGATTTAATGCTGCCAGAGGATCCAGCAGACCTCTCTGTCTGATTTTTCCGTGCTGCAATGTGGTAGCTCCACTCTGCTACTGCAGTTGCACTGGGGGAATATGTCTGCAGGCCCAAGACACCAGTTCAGATTCTCTGTGCCAGGAAAACAGTTCTTTTGCAGGGCTGAGAACTTTGTACAGACTTCTGTGAAGTGGAAAAGCTTAAATTCTGCAGAAACAAGTAGTTTAAAAGCCCTGTTTTCTACGGATGAATGGATTTTTCTGATCTTGGTAGCAATGTTGTTGTTGTCAATATTACAAAGAGGTAGAATTCACATTAGGGAGGCTCAGCTGGTTTGCTGAGGGCTGGTGGCTAGTGCTGTGTTAGACTTATAGCCACCAAATTATCTGAAGGAGAGGGTAACGCCTTAAAGCCATGGCTTGCTCTTGGGACTGCAGGTCAGGACAAGGCTCTCCACAGCTCCTCTGCTACAGGCAGAGTGTGTTTAGCCAGGAGCTTATAATTGCCTGCTGCCTTAATAATAAGAATTACCAAGTTTCAAGTCTTTTTTCATGTTTGGGGGAGGGTGATCAGCCTGTCCTTTCCTGGGCCTGAGCTGAATTGGGGAAAAGAAACCTTTTGAATTTCTGCTGTTTTGTTTAAAAATGGTGTTTTAACCAATCCTGAATAGATTTCCTTGAGTATAAACTGCAGAAATACTGCAGAGCCCTTTTGTTGGAGAGAATATTGAGCACAGCCAAAGGATGCTGGACTTTCAATAGACAGAAAATGGTATGGGACTGAGTACACTGAGATGTTTCAGCAGGAGGTTGGGGAAGGCTTTGTTAAAGATGAGGCAGTGCTTTCTTCAGAAGATGCAAGTGCGTTTTGAAGACTTGAATCTGAGCTGCCTCTTAATATGCTTAAAATCCCTTCACAGAATCTCCCCTTCTTGGGGAGGAGTCTCATGAACTCCAGCTGAGTGCCAGTTCAGGAGGAAAAAGGCTCAGTGAGGGGAGGGAAACTCTATATACATGTGCACTGCTCGCACGTGTTATGAGTCCAGGACCACCTGATAGCCATGGTGACACTTTAGCTGTGCTTGTGCCTCCTAGAACAGTGAGGCTTGGGAGTGGTGGGAGTTTATTTTCTATCCTAAGTGCTGCTTAACTTATCTGTGTCCCTTGCTGCTTCCCATCCATATATTTTTAAAAGTTAGATTTTTAATTTCCTGTGTTGTGTTAAAGCTGCGTGCAACCTCAGCTGTGTTTTCATAAGGATTCCTCCCTTCTAGCTGACTGGGTAGAGAGTGGTGTTTTGAAGCTCCTGCCAGCCTGTTTTAATGTCTTACTAGAGAGCAGCTGGAAAAACTCTAATGAAGTCCCAAGTAATTTACAGGGACCTTTTACAAAAGAAATTATTTTATTCAAGTGGAATGGTGCTTGCTTGAAGCCTGAATTGCTCAGTGACTGACAAGGAGGCAGGCTGGTAGCACTGTTGATCCTGGGGTTTGTTCAGCAAGCTGTTCCCAGCTTTGGCAAGAGTTTCATACGTTTAGTTCTTAAAATAACGAGAGCTGATGTTGCATTGCTCTGATTAGAAGAGCCAGTTGAAAATCATTTTAATCCCTTCAATATTTATTTTCACACCACAGTCCCTGGAAAGCCTGTATCTCAGGAGAGGCCGCTTCAGAGCTTCTCTACTGGCAGATTTTGATCACTAAGATATTCTTTTGAAAAACTTGACTTGTGAAAGCATTTTGAAACATTCCTGTTGAATCTATGGATGTAGTGTGGAGGGTGTCAGGTGGTGGTTTGCAAGGGCAATTTGGTAGGGTCTGTTGTTAAGTATTGGACCATGGTTCACCCAAACACTGGGTTTGGGATTAGAATCCTGGTTTGGTTGGGTGGTGATGCACAAGGGTTAGGCCTAGACTTGGATTCATACCCCAAAGGTACAGATCCCTGCTGGCTGTGTGCCCTAACCTACCATGAATTTAACCTATCAACCCTTCCCAGGTCCAGCATCAGCTTTAATGACTCTTGCAGGCGTTAATCCTAATCCTAATTGCCTTTCCTTTTAGCTCCACCTTTAGACCTAGTTGTTGTGATAAAGCTCTGACCCTGGGTATCCAGCTGCTGTTGACCATAGCTCACAGGCAGCCACTGCCCTGCCTGGTGCTTGCCTGGATCTGCCTGGCAGCTCTTGCTGAGGGAAGCCCTAAACCTCAGTAGATGCCACTTTTGGGCACAGTTAATAACCCAGATTCAGCACCCAGTGCTGGCCTGAGTTCACCATGAGAGACTCGGGGCTGAAAACAGCCCTGACCACAGAATAAGCTGGGAATGCAAATGCTCTCCCTTGTTGCCTGTAGGAATCATTCAGAAATGGTGTGTGGGGAAAAGACATCATATGTAGGAATAAAATGACAAATTACAGCTAATTGCTGTGAGACTCTGCCCTCTGGGCTCCTCAGAGAACTGGCATTGTAAGTTTTTCATCTGTGGTTGTTTTGTTTTTTTCCTCCTTCCCAGCTATGCGGACACTTAGTGAAGACACCATCAGGCTCTTTCTCCAGCAGATAGCAGGTGCCATGAAAATGCTGCACAGCAAGGGCATCATCCATCGGGACTTGAAGCCACAGAATATCCTCCTTTCCTATGCTGGAGGCAGGAAATCAAATCCCAACAACATTCGCATAAAGATCGGTAAGACCCCGCTACAAACATCACCCAAAGCACTCGGGAGTTTGGTGGTGGATAAGTGGCAAACTTCAATATTTCTCTGGGGAACTGTCTAGGAGGAGAAAAGCATTGCTCCACTTATTTTAAAAATACCCTAATGTTTTTCATCCTTAATTCCTCTGCTAAATGTAGCCTTCAGCTGCCTCCAAGCAGTAGGAGCAAAAGCTTTCTGCTCTGCCAGGACACAGATTTAACAGAAAGGAATTGGGCAGGCCTTGCTCCACTCCCAGTTGGATGGAGCCTCCCTCAGTAAAAACAAACACCAGCCTGCCCTAATTGGCTTGTAATCTCCAGGCTTACCAAGAAATAAGCAGAAGTTGTGACTTTCATCTTCAGCTTTTAACAGTATTCAGGTTAAATGTTGCTGTCTGAAGACCTGACACTAGTTGCTCTCCTGGCTGGCCTCAGAGAGTGCAGTGGGTTGTCAGGCAGACCCAAGAGTGGAAGTTTTCCCAGTCTGAACCAGAGACAGGCTTCTCAGTTATATCTTGAAGAAATTCACATTCTGCACATCAGGCAATTGGCACAGATGGACCAGTAGTTGAGACAAGTGCTCCAGAAATCCAGTTACAGAGCACACATATTCCCTGCGGTCCCTCAAAAATAAGATGATATCACCCTCACACGGGGGCTTTTGGTTACGTTACAACTCAGAGCTGAAGCTGACACCAATTAGGTGAAACTGTTCCTCACCTTAACCTTGTGCTGTGGAGAAAATGTTAGTGCTTTCCTTCAGCTGGGAAACAAGGCCCAGTGGAAAAATTTGAAATGTTGCTGCTTGTTTGACTGAAGCATTTTGATATGTTCTTTGTTTTGGTTTGGATTTTTTTTTTTTTGTCAAGTGCAGACTTATTCTCTGTGAGGAAGGGATTGGGAACTGTAAACACAGTCAGGAGGGTTGTGGGCACAACTGCTCTTGGGTGTGATGTAACCTGCAACCCTCCTTCTGCTCCCTGAGGAGTACATGGTCCAGGGAGAATCTGGCTGTACCAGTTCATTAGTGACAGATGACAGTGTAAACAGCTGTGTCAATGTCCTAGCTTGAAATATCTGGTAACCTTGAGAGGACATCTCAGTGTCATACGATCAGGTGCTGAGTAACCTGCAGAGGTAATTCCTCTTAGTATTCCTTGTTCCTGGCTCTTCTACCTGCTCAGTGAGCTGTGGCTCAGTTTTCTGTCCTAGTGCTGGGGTTAGCACTGTTGGTACCCTTCTAAAGGAACAGAACAAGGCTTATTTTGTCAGGGCAGGTCTACAAATGTGGGTAGTGGTGAGGAGTGGTTCCTCCTGGATGTGTTTCACATTACAGCTTTTTCAATGGAGGGGAACTTTCAGTTCCCCAAATGAAAGGTTGAGATACCAGCAGATGAACTGGCTGGTTATGAACTGGCACATTCTCACTAAAGTGAAGAAAGATTTCCCAGCTGACATTTCAGAGTGCAGGCAAATGGGTACTGATCCCTGAAATAGGGATTGGAGTTCATTCATCTGAATACTGCTGGGGCTTGGTCTGTCCTTTCCTAGTGTCTGTACTGTGCATTAATAACTAGCACAAGGATGCTGCTGCTCAAGAAGAGCTGTCAAAGTCTTGCTAAGATGGGATAGAGGCTGCAAAGATTGATGGAAGTGAAGGTAAAGCAAGAAGAATCGACTGGAGAAGGTGCAGGCTCTCTAGAACTGGTGTCTGCTCCTGACCTACCTCTGTTTCTCTTTGCAGCTGACTTTGGGTTTGCCCGGTACCTGCAGAACAATATGATGGCAGCAACATTGTGTGGTTCACCCATGTACATGGTAAGTGTGATTTGCCTACAGGTTTTTCTGTGTTGTTCTTGCTTTGACCCCCAAAAGCAAGGCTTTGTTTTTCTCTAGTCTTTCCCCCAGAGGTGAAATTTTATTTACTTGTTCAAAACCAGCTGTTACACGGGGAGATTTCTAAAGTTCTGGCTGCTGGTAGTGTCAGACAGCAGGTGCCTGTGTTGTCATGTAACTTCCAGGTGAGATGTGGATAAACCATGCTTCCAGGATGACTGCTTAGACTGTGAAACTGATGTGTATAAGAAACCAAACTCATCCCTTTTACCCTCTTTGTACTTCCCACTCCAGGATCAGGTTGTGATGAGGTGATCTCTTGTTTGTGTTCATGGCAGCAGTCAAGGTCTCGGTGTCACATCAAGTCAGTAAAAGGAAAAATGACAAAACTAGACAGAAATAAAAATGTCAGAGCCAGACATGTAATAGTTCCTGGGGACGTGGGTGTCTGAGCTCAAAGTAAAAAGATGATCTGAGTCAATTTAGGATGAAGTTTTTACAAGTGCCCTGGGGCAGGAGGCACCTCATTTCAAATACAGTCTAATCCACTCTTAAGTTTTTTGTCTGTAGTCTTTGGGCAGAGTTAGGCTGGACTGTGTTGCACTGCACAAGCATAGTGCATTTGGTAGTTCCACAGTACTAACTCAAGCAAAACACACTTCCTCTCACTTTCCTTTTTTATAAAACCTGATGTTTATTTGAACTATGCTATATGTGAAGATGATGTAACTCTCTTCTCCTGTGAGAGTTTCCTGAATTATCTATTTTTAGTGATACTTTTTCTTTCAGAGTCTTTTGTAAAAGTAATTGAAAACACCCAGCTTATTTTTGAAAGGGCTGGAGGAAACTAGTGATGATATTTTTTTTATTTGTTTTTTATTTTTATTTTAAACAACACTGAATGTTACAAGAAATCTCAGTGTTTCATATTGTTCTCTGTTTATTGATGGATTTGAAGGAAGATGGGAAGGGAGGGTTCAACTGGGATTTAGGGAGTGTTTTGAAGTCTGTCCCTACTGCTATTGTGGGTCTTGTGCAGGAGCCCAGGGAACATCTGCTGGCAAGGCAGGACTTTATTCCCTGCTTCAGCTCACAGCTTATTGCTGCTTTGTTTCATTTCACTCTTTTAAAAAAAGAAAGGTGTTCTACCCCTACCAGAAGGAGCTTTCTGTCTGAACCCCAGTATGATCCATGCCATAGCAAGACTTGAAATCTGCTTGTGCAGTTCTTGTCCTGCTTCCTTGGCTTTGTTTGGTGTCATGCCTGCTTCCCTTGGGGACAGACCAAGCTCCTGTCCACAACTTATTTGTTGCCTTTTTTTTTTTTTCCATTACGTGTGGCGTTTACTTTTAACAGAGCTGAAAAATTGATCCTGTTCCATGCTGGCAGCACTGCAATGAAATCTGTGGTTATAAACACGTGGGATTAGCCAGCCTGCCCTCCTGTCCCTCCTCTGCTGCTGCTCCTGAGGCTCTGCCTGCTGAGCCAGGGGCTCTGGGGGCTTGCACTGTCTCCAGCTTTTGAAACAAGCCTGGGAGGGAGCAGCTGAGGGCACAGTGTGGGATTAGAAACCAGAGTCTGAGGCACAGCAGGGCTCAAGCTGTTGGACTGGAACGCTGCCTTTGAACCCAAAATGTGACCTTGGCACCAGGCCCTGGAGCTTAATTAATGTGCTGCCATCTTGGGCTAAATGAGGGAAGTGCCCAAGTGGTGCAGCTCAGGGTGGAGGCTGGAGTTTACCTGTGCAGTGGGAGCCTTTCTTGCTTTGGTTGAGAAGATCTGGGTATGATTTCTGTGGGGCTTCTAGTGGATTCAGCAGAAAATGGTACACTGGGAGAAGGGGAAGTACTGGGTTTGCCCAAAATACACAGTTATTAGGATATATTTTTGTCTTCTGAATTAAAGTCTCTGCTTCCCCCACTTAAATAGGGAAGTGGCCCTTTCAATGTAGTGTTACAGTCTTATTGGGAGTAAATCTTTCATGGTCATTGGGGAATCTACCTCAAGAGATTTTAAAGCATAATATTGACTTCTCTTTCTTGGAGTTGCTTAAAAAAAAGCCAAACCAAACTACTTCTTTGTATAAAAGAAATGTCCCTTCTCTCCCCCAAAAGGCACCAGAAGTCATTATGTCACAACACTACGATGCCAAAGCTGACCTCTGGAGTATAGGAACCATCATTTATCAGTGTCTAACAGGAAAGGCTCCTTTTCAGGTGAGTTGTTTAGATTTGATGTTTATGACTCTCTCCTGCTTTTTTATCTCTTTTTTTTTTTTTTTTTCCCTTTTAATCTAGTTACTTTAAGGCTTCTGTCATCTCTAATATCAGCTCACTTAGATCCAGCCTCATGAAGGTCTGGCTGTCCAACACCTCGACAATGTTGTGCTTTTTATGTTGTAATGCTGGATGTGTTACTAGAATATGACTCTTCTCTGGGCTGTACCTCATTGAAATGCACTTCCCTGTTACAAGAGCTTAGGAAAGGTCTCTTATTGAGAAAATTACCATGAATCAGTTAAAACAGTGGGGTTTTTTTAGGCCTACACTTTGAAAATCAGTTTTTATTTACAACTGTAGTCAGTGTATAATTTATAATTGTAATTCTGTTGGATATAGAAGGAGTATAAGATTGTAATTGCAAGTTAATGTTCAGGATGATTTGGTGGTAAGTAGTGTATTGCAGCTAAATCAACTTGGTTTTCAGAGCAGTTAAATAGGATCTTATCAAAAGAATCTTATCTGTCGTCTCACAGCAATCTCTTCCAGCCTGAAATGTTTATGTTCATCAGATCCAAACCCCTCCAAATATAACACAGCCCTGTAAAGCTCCACCCTGTACTTAATGCCATAACTTCTGGATGAGCTACAGCATATCCTTTGTGAACAGCATTCTCTGATTTTAAGTTTTTGAATGGTGAAGAATTCACCACAGCCTTATGCATGTTGCTTCAGAATTACTTCACATAGTTTTCATCATCCATAGCTGGAATTCATCTAGACCCAGGGTATTTTTCTCGTTCCCAATCATTAGCCACACTGTGTGTTACTTGACTTCTTCCATCTCTAAATGAGATCAGCAGACTCTCCCTTGAAATGACTATTTTAAAGTATTGTATTTGTCAGATTTTTTTTTTCCCCTTGCTTTCTGGTCCTCTCTTCTTATGTCCTGACATCTCTTTATCCTGATTCCCTAACAAAACAAAATGGAAAAAAATCCCCAACAAACCCCAAAAATGGATAAAAAGGAAACAAAAATAGCACAAAAGAAAGTCAGTTGGAGGGAAGTCTATGCTCATGAAATAAGGCAAATTTTATGAAGTGAAGGACTTTATGAGCTTTAGTTCAACAGCTCTTTAGGATTTCACACAAGACTTGGAATGTTTATGCAGTTACATCATCAGAGAGGATAAAGTGAGTTCTGAATCCATTGCAGGAAGGAGTGGGCAAATGCAGGAGTAAACTAATGGTATGTTTTGGTTTTGTCTAGAGCCAAGAACACTTTTTTCCTTCAGGGTAATTTTTTCCCTGCTGCTATAAGAATCTTCCATTCCAGTGCTTTATATTCTGTCCACCAGCTTCCTCTGTATTTAGAGCAAGGCTTCATTTCCTTTGCATGTTTCTTTTTTTATAAACCCCTACAAAATGCACTGAAACTTCTGAATGGCTCTGTTTACTGGCTGCATCCACTTGTCATCAGTATTGGTATCTTTGTTTGAGAGGAAAAAATGACTGTTAGGATGAAAGAAAAGAAATATTTGTGTGTTAAGAAGAAAATGTGGAGGAGGAGAAAGCTACCTTTGCACGCATAGGGGAGCCTGGCATGAATTCTCCCATGTATTTTGGTGCCTTTTAGTCTCTAAAGACACCTTGATACCTACTCATTCAAATGATTTAATTACTGTTTAATTTGGTGACTTTGTCATAGGGGCTGTTTTACTGAGGCATGGCAATACCCTGCCTTGGAGTGGGCAGTGAAGGGACACTTCAGTCCCTGCCCAGCAGTTCCTGACCCTTGCTTTGTGCTTGCCTCCCTAAATAACTCTTTCCCAAATACATCTGTTGGGCTGGGAATGGGGGTTATTGGTTTCTCTATTTCAGTTTTCCTCACACCCTTTCCTCTTCTGGAAAGCAAAATGCCAGGCCCTGTTTGTGACTGCAGTAGCAGCTGTGGATGTGTTTGATCAGGGAGAGAGAGGAGCTCAGCCCAGATGGTTCTTTGTGCCCCATCTATTTGTTTTGGCCATGTGTGTCACAAATTGCTGTCCAGCTTGAGATCCAGGTGAAAGAAGCCTGTCTGGGGGAAGCTGGTTAAAGGTTAACTGGCTTTCTGTCTTTGCTGGCATGACTGTGTTGTAAGAATTTGCTGATGGTCACTGAGCAGGCAAGAAGCTGTTGTTTACAGGGCTTTTAGGAGAAAAGAGGGGCAGTAGACAGAGGTGATTGGGACACCACGAATAGGAATAAGTGCTTTTGGGAGGGATGTCTACCAGTGGGTGGGAAGAAACCAGGCAGATTCCACATAATGCCACCAGCAGACCCAGTTGTGCAGGGAAGCCAGGAACTGGATTTCTGAGTGAACCTCTTGGGGCTAAATCCTCACTGTGCCTTCCCTCCCAGGCTGGCAAAGACAGCCCCTCGTCTCTGTCTGGCTGAGATTCCCATGGGAATCTGCAGCTTGGTGGCATGAAACAATGCTGTGTTTGGGTGCTGTAGCTGTCACTGCCTGAGCCAAGGAGGCTCCTTCAGGTGCAAACAAAAAGGACTCCAGTGTTACCTGCGGTGAGGAGGAGTGAGCTGCCTAAAAATAAAATAGGGCTTCAGGGAAAAATGGGTTAGATGGAAAAAAGATAAAATGTGAGGAAAGGCCGAGGCAGCTGTCAATCCTGAAAGTGCTTGTAAATCAAGGCAGAGATGTGTGTATGTGTGTGAATGTGACTTCTGGCTGTCTCAGAGTTAAAATTAACTGTAGCTGGGTCACCCTAGGCAATTTCCCAGAGCCTTTCCTGTCTCTTCCCTGCCTCACTGCACACAGACAAGAAAGAAGCTGCTGATGCTCAGATGTGAACAGTTGGTAGGATGGCTGGTGAAGCTTTCTTAAGGAGCTTTTTGTATTAAACATGCCCATAAACAAAACAGTGAGACTGCCATAGGGATGAGATTAATGGGATTCATAATCCCTATAAACAGATTTGCTGAGCGCTGTATTAATGTGGAATTGTTAATTTGCCTTGCCTAATAAGTGGTCAGCACTCACATCTCTGCACTTCTGTTGCTGAGGACAGGACTTGAACAGTGCATTTCCTGCTCCTGCTGACCAGAACTGGGAAGTGCCTTGGGAATGTAGTGGTTTGCTCTTGTCCATACCTGAGCTGAAAAGATTGGGACCCCATGCCCACCGTGAGGTGGTGCTGGTTGTGTAAACAAGTGACAACCAGAAGCAAAGCTGGAGGCAACAGAAGAAAGATTGACATGAGGTCTAAAACAATCCAAAACCAATCTAGTCCTTGTCAGATGGTGTTTTAAATATGATTAGTTAAATGACCTCAATCTCCTTTTTTTTTTTTTTTTTTGTTTGCTGTGTGGGAGGAATCACACTGATATTTCTAGTGGTTTCTGTTGTGTGACCCCTTTTAAATCTGGGCAGCTCTTGGTAGGCAGACACCCCACTGAGCACATGCAGGTTGTGTCAGAGCTGGCTCTGGCAGTGGCAATGGGACATCAGATCCTGCTAAAGACCATGAAAACTGCTTGTCTGCTCTCTGAACCTTTGCATGAATCTTCCAGCTTTCTATGGGCTTGGTGCCCTGTGTCTGGGGGAGAGTGAGCCAAGGAGCAGGGAACTGACAAGAGAATAAACACAAGTTTTTCTGCCTGGTCTGGCAGCTCTGAAAGAGTTAACCTGCCTGTTTATGTTCTCATCCCAGCTAGCTGTTAGGTGAAAAATTAATTTCTAAGTCTGGTGTACCAAGTTCACTGCTTTAATTCTGAGTTAATTCTGTCTGCATAAGTACTAGGATTATGTATCAGTTACAGCAACTGCTATGTTGTGAAATGGGCCTTGAGGAACACCAGGAAAGGGCGGATTTTATGCCAAGAATTTGAACCCCTGCTTTATTTGTGAGGCAGCCTGCTCTTCTGTTCCCAGATCTGTTCCTTTGGAGTGCCCTGTGTCCATGGGGACAGGAATTCCTGGCACTGGTGGGTTATTCTGCTGAGACTGGGTGCAGTGATTGACTTGTTGCTGTAGTCAATGAACCACTGACTTTTGGACCAGTGTCTGTGGGTCTGATCGTGCTCTGTTGGCAGTAGAGAGACATCCATGGACAGCTAAAGAAAAAGGTTCAGGGGGTGGATTTTTTGTTTGCTTGTTTCTAGGTCTTGGACTTTCAGGTCCTCCGAATGCCAGCCACTTAGTTGTGGGAGCCTTAAAATATCAAAAAGTATTTTCAGCAGCTTTTCAAGCTTTTCCCTGGAGCTACTGAGCTGGAAACAACATTACTGATTTATTTTTTCTTTCTAACATATCCGAATCCCCTTTCTGCACCTCTGAATCCTCAAGGAAGGGATTCAAAGAACAGGACAGATACCATACACCTGCTATGGGGTGTTGATTAGACAGGGCTGTTCAGGGAAGGTGTGAATGTCTCTGGCCTTCTTCTGCCCGAATGTTAGGCTTTTGCATCCAGCCGTTGCCCAAGCATGACAAATCCACTGCTGAGTGCTTTTGGAAAACACCACCCTGCCTGCTTTTCACATGCAACTCACTTCCAGGCAGCCAGCACTGAAGGGGATTTGGCAGGGTTCTGCTGAATGCCTTTGTTGGCTCAACATATTTCCACTGCTGCTCAGGACAGAGTAACGGAGTGGCAGGATTGAATTTGTCCAATTGCCTCTAAATATAGAAAGGGTAGACAAAACCAAAGTGCAGCTGCTCCATACTGACATGAGAGGGGGACTGAGGGTGTGAACTGACCTGCTGGTGTGCCTCCTGGCCTTAGGGAAAGCTGAGCTGTCCATTCTGCATCCCTCACTCTGATAGAGGGGTGCTGTCCCACAGGTAGAAGTTGGCTCTGTGTACCTTGAATGGTCTGGTTGTTATGTGCCTAAAGTGTGCTTTTTCTGGTGTTTTTCTTGGGCAAGGTGTATCTGCCTGGAAGGCAGATTTCAAGTTCCTAGCTTCCTAGAAGAGGGAATTCAAGTGACATTTTTACTGTGTTACAAACATTTCTGGGTCTTTTTTTCCATGATTCTTAGAGGAGCACTATTTATTGAAAGGAGAGGTGAGCCAAGTGGCTGAGGGTCCTAATGCTTTATGAATTGTATGATAGCAAGAGAGCAGTGGACAGGTTACTGGGAGCAGAACAGTGTGACTCAGTCAATTAATAATGAAGTTACATGAAGATGCAGTTGGTTTTACCAAATTAATGGTGATTCATGGCTGTCTGTGCTGGACACTCACTAGAATGACTCTCTTCCCCTGGTATCTGTACTGGAGACCAGCCTTCAATCACAGGCTCTTGGGGACAGCCCAAATGAGGGAGTATGGTCTGGGTGGGGAGGAGCCTGACAGGTATGGTCCCTGCAGAACAAGTAGGGATTGTACCTCTGAGACAGCAGGATGTGGAGGAACAGCATCCCTCCAGGGACATCTCTTGAATTTGTACAAAGAGGAGGGAAACTTCATTGAGAATTTTGTTTCTGTCCAAGCCAGAGCTTAGAAACCTTCTCTAATGAACTGGCCTTCATATATGTGCTGATTTGAATATACTCTTTCTTGCCAGGAAAATTTCTGACAAAACAGTGTTTGAAGTAGATCAGAGCTTCATTGTATTTGTGAAACAATTGAGCTGTTGCAACAGGAAATGACCAGAGCAAACAGCCAAGGCTTGTATCTCTCTGAAGTGAATGGCCCTTCCCTTCCCGTTCTGTAGTTCTGCCCCTCCTTGTAGGTTGTGTCTGTCAGGAATATTTGTCATCACTCTGGGCAATGTGGCCAGGCCATTTGGTGCAGTGTCTATGCTTGCCTCCCTAAAGTTTGCCAAATATTAATTTAATTACATTCCAAGATCTGCAAGGGGAAAGGTGTAAAATGGTATTTTCCTGAATCAAACTGAGTGGCAGCAATTGGAAATTATGATGCAGTTTGGCTTCTGTGTAACAAGGTGCTCTGCATTCGTTTTGATGGTTTGTGGAGAAATTATTTTTGTGCCTTCTCTTTGGGTCTCTGCTGTGTCTGTGAATGGCAGAAGGTGTATTATAACAGAAGAGACAACCAGGATGTCTTTACTTCCTTCCTTCAGGAATCCAGTAGTATTTATTGGTGCAAATCAATAAGAGAGCTGTGCAGCTTGTGTTGGTAAAGCTGTATAAAAAATACTGCCCTGGTGAGTGCTGCACAAGTGTGTTGATACTATCAGCTTTTGAGACTCTCCCTTTGGTTTCTCTTGAGGCTTTTTTACTGAGCTCTCAGTTATCCTTAATTTTCATCTTCAGCCAGAGGGAGTAGGTGATGTTGAAACAGCATCTTATGTGGCTGCTTTTCCAGCCATACCGTGCTAGTGGTATTTTGATGGCCATCTGCAGATTGGCCTGTCTGATTTGCCATTTTAAGCATCTTAATTGACCTTAAATGCTTCTAATTTAGAAATAGAAGTAGGTGGAAGGCTCGAGGGGTTTTTGAGCCTGCCCTGAACATCAGGAGAAGCTGCCTGTTGCCTCCTCATCCACACTTTCCTACACACTCTGCTGCACTAATAATTGATTGCAGATGAATCCCTCTGATCTTCCTGCCCTGTTTATGTGCCTTCATGTCTGTGTCGTGCCAGCCAGCCTGCTCTGCCTTTAATAAAGAGACTTTGCCTAAGCAGAAAAGCTTGAGACACTAGGGTTAATTTACTGGCCTGTATTATTCATGGCATGAAAACAAATGGAGAATTTATGTTAGGGGATTTTTACGTGTCTGTGCTTCTCTACTGGTGATTTTATTTTTAACCTCAGCTGTAAACCTCTTGTGCCTAGCCCCCACCTTTTTTTTTTTTAATCCCATCTCTCAGAATTTGGAATCTTGTCATCAACATCCCCTGCAGCTGTGTATATTACTGCACAAATAAAATAGGAGCTGTGGCTTGAGACCTTCTGGCTTCCTGGAATTTAAGTAGAAAATCCTAATTCAGTTGCAGTTTCTCCATGTTTCCAGCCTCTTCACAGATCCCTTACTCATCAACAGGCTCCCTGCCCCTTTTCTAAATGCCCTGCAGCATTAATCCATGTTCTCAGCAGGATCTGCCATTCATCATTTGGGACTCCTCACGTCTACAATTATTTAGTCTCCTGGGTGAGGCTATTAGGCCAGCTCAAACCTGAGCATCAGAGCCCACTGCAGTGAAGCTCAGCCCTTGGAAGGGCAGAGCAGGACAGAACCAGGTCAGGGACAAAATGGCAGCAGGTTAAAATTCTGTATATTCACTGTGGCACAGGGCTGGCTTTTCAGTCTAAAGCAAGCTGCAGGTTCTCATTGTCTGTGCTGGTCCAGCAATTAAAAAGTGCCTCTGCTCTTCAGAGCTACTGTGAAATAGAAATGCTAATCCCTTTCCTTCACTGTCAACTGCTTCATGGACTGGTTTCTTTCTCCCTACAGGCCAGCAGCCCACAGGATCTCCGCCTCTTCTATGAGAAAAACAAGATGCTGATGCCCAAGTAAGCATTTTTCCAGTGTCAATGTTTGTAGGCACTTGTTTACTCTGTGTTTACACCTGTCCTTGCATGCTCCTGGCTTGTCACTTGGGGAGGTGACTAAAATATTTGGCCACCTGCCTTCTCCCCTTCCTTAAACCAGCAGTGACGTGGCCCAGAGAAAGTCCAATGGCAGCAGATAGCCAGGGTTGGGGTGTTGTGTCTCTCTGCAGACACTGTTGTTCTCCTACACTGCAAAAATTCGGGAGTGCTTGTGATTCCAAGAGACAGCTAGAGGTCCTGTTCCCCACGTGGCTCCCCTGAGACTGAGAGGCTCGGGAAGAGCTCAGGGCAGTTCTGGGATGGTGCAGCCTCTCCTGTAACCTGCCATACCTGACTGCAGATCACATTCCCACTTCTCACGTGTCAGGGCAGCAACTGCTTGTGTCCATCCTGCTATTAGGGGGAAATACCATAACCTCCCTGGAAAAGGACACTGCTGCAGTCTCCAAGGGGAAGAGAACTGCCCTCATCCCAATGGGGTGTATGTTACCTCTCTGCTCGGTGCTGTGATTTGTCAGGGTATTTTGGTTTTGTTGCTGTGGTCTTCCTAGATCTCTGAGCTCTTGAAGCAGAAGCTCATGCCTGGTCTGAAAACCTCAGCCTGGTACAGAGACAGGACTGAAGTTCCAGATTATATATCCAAAATTTGGATGGCCTTTTTTAACCAGAAAGTTAGCTCCCAGTTGGCAGAGCTGCTAATGCAGCCACATATACAGGAAGTTCATTGGGTTGCTGTATATGGATTTTTTTCTTTTCCCTTATCAGTTCAGACAGCTCCAAGAGATAACTGGAAGGAACTGTCAAGAAGCTGGAGCTCTTATCAATGACTTGTGATATGCAGTTAATTTCCCTTTAAGTACTTCCTTTTTTGATTTGGGGAGAAGGGACAAATTTCTACCAGGATTAACTCTGGGGCACCTGGTTTGAACTGGAGGGCGTGATAGAGCAAAGCACCCAAGAAGAATCAATTTAAAGCAAAAATGTGACTGCATTCTTGAAACAAGTCTGTGTGAGCAGAAAGTAGAGCTTCTGTTTTTCCTGCACAGCCCAAAACACGGCTGCTCACCTTTGAGGTAGTCCCTCTTACTAAATAAGAAGTTAATCCAGAAAACGAATAAATTTTCTTGTGTCAATCCCACTGCCCTGCTGTTGTTTGGCTCATGGTGCAGGCGAGGGGAGAAATGAAACTCAGCTGTAAGAGGAGAGCGTGTCTGTTCTTGTAGGGATTAGTCCTCCTTCGAGTCCTTCACACAGCCTGCATTTGCCATTTTCACTCATCTGCACTTTTGAACTAACAAACTCCTCCAAAATTCAGACCCAAGCTGATTGTTTCTGGCACTGTTGAAGTCAGGTCTGAACTGGCCTTTGTGTAAATGGCAATTCCCTCTTTCCAAAGTCAGTTTGTCTCTAACATGGGCTGCAATCTGTGCTATTCCTGAGTAAACATGAATAAACTGCTTGAGAGCCTTGCCAGCACAGGATGAAACACAAAACTACTCCAGAGACCTCCTTCTCAGACTGCAGCACTGCCAGGATTTGGTTTCATTTTTCTCGGGGCTATGCAGGCTGGCACACACTTCCCTGCCATGGCCAGGGAAAGTGTTTTGGCTTGGGAATGGGGTGGGGAAGTGGTGCCTGCCTGCACTGCTGCTGCTGACAGGTGTGGAGATGCTGTTCTGAGCATTCTGAAGAGCCCAGGGCAGGAGAAGCCCAAAGGCCTCACAATTTTAATAGTGCTGATCTAAATCACTAACATTCATTGTGCTGGTTTGCATGGCAAAGTACATCCCAGGTCATGGGGGCAGGGAGGCAGATTTGTTGCTTGTATTTAAAAAGATGGCCTTAGAAAACAATACCTAAGAGTAGCAAAGCTTGATGCTTCAGAGTTGGGAGGTAAGAGGTGACAAACAGGCTGTTAATTTGCACCCTCTGCATCTGTGTGGTGCCATCTGAAGTCCACAACTGTATCTTGGCTTTAAAACCATACCAAGGCCAAAGTCATAGCTGGGAAATGGACTCATTTTGGATGAGAGCTTTATGTGTCACAGATAAATAAATGATGATGATAACACTGCAGGGCTGCAGGACTCCAGCAGTAATGCATTTTTCAGGAGGCTGCTCGCCGTGGTATCTTTGGGTTATTCCATTACACAGTGTGCTTCCAAGGGACACCTCATTTGATGGCAGGCTCAGTCTCAGTCAAACTGCATCCCTTCCACAGTCCTGCTGGCCTCCTCCTGTGTCAGCCTGAGAAGGTGCACAAAACCATTCTAGCACCAGGCATGGAAAAGCAACTCCTCCAGTACGAACAAGGATGAGGGATGCTTGCCATCATTCTCTGTTCTAGGAATTGCTGGGTTCAAATTCCTGCCCCAGCAAGGCCTAGGGCTTCACAGCAAAATAATTGGGTGGTACTGGAACATGTAAACACATACCTTGCCTCCCATCTCCTGTTTCACTGAACAGGAGTCTGGTAGTGTTAGCTAGCCATTTTTTCCCCCCACTATTTTTGGGCCAGCTTCTGTTTACCCCTGTCTGTGGCAGGGTGTGTTGGTGGAGATGGTGTGGGAAGGGTTTTTTGTCCCAGTGTTGGTCAGGCTTGGCCTCGGGGGGATGAGTGATGCCAGAGCCATCGAGAGCTAAAATTACTGTGCTGGGCACACGTGTCATTACCTCAGCTGACCCAGCGTGGGGAGAGGGGAAAGCCTGGCAGAGCATGGGGGCTGTGCTGGGAACAGCCATGATAAACAGAGTTAATACTGAGAGGAGCTGCAGCCACCCACGCTTCACTGGGAGAGCTCTGCCCCGGCCCCAAGCCCTCAGCAGCACTTCTGGGGATGGAGGGAAGTCAGCAGAGCTGAATCCACTTATGCAAGAGCTGAACTCTGCTTTCCCTGCCTTGATCCATTCATTTATTCCCTGCATTTTTCAATCTACAGGGGTTATGAAGAGCTGTCATGGTCTCTCCCCCATCTGCTTGTGGGGTGAGGGAGAGCACAGTGCTTTACCAGCTCTTTTGTGTTGCAAAGGCTGTTGAAAAGAATATTTTCTTCCTAACGATGCTGAAAAGTGGGGTAATAACTGCACGAATTTTAGCTTGCTGAGGTGGCAGTTGCTCACATCTTAGTGGCCTTTGATTAATATATGCTGTATATCAAGGAAGCAAAAAGAAAAGGTTACTTGCTAGTCTTACATAAGCTGCACTGAAAAATAAATGCCTTAATAAAATGGTAGTAATTGGAGATACATTTCACCACCAGTGTCTTAATTGGAAGCTTCCCCTTGGAAACCACTTTGTTCTAGTGATCTTATTCCCATTAGAGCAAGTAGGAGGGATTGTATTTATTAAATGTGGAATACTGCAAGTGGAATGGGCTTAGGTTAGAACCAGAGGGATGGCACTGTGAAGGGAAGGGTCTGCAGGTCCTTACAGGAGAGGCCACTAAAGCAAAATTAGCTGTAGCCTGAACAATGGCAGTGGGGACTGAAAGCCAGAGACACAAAATAGAGACATTTCTGATCAGCCTCCCTCCAGTGAGCTCCTGGTGTTCCTGGCCCAGCAGGCACGGAGTGAGTTTGCATTTGCCAGTTACCTTCCTGAATATGTAAAAGCAGTTTAAGTAGACCGCAAGCCTCTCTTATTTTGCTTTTGTTCTCAATCCTAGCATCCCCAGGGAGACATCCAGCCACCTGAGGCAGCTCCTGCTGGGCCTTTTGCAGCGGAATCATAAGGACCGCATGGACTTTGGTAAGGCCTCCTTCCAGTTCGAGTTCTGCTCTCTATCTCTGTCTCTTTTGGCAGCCTCTCCTTTTGGCTGCTGCTAGGAGAAGCATCCAGACACCTGGATTTCACCTGTGCCTGGAGTGTTGCATAATCTCAGGGGTTTTAGTTTATGTGCTGGAAAGGTCAGTGCTGATTTCAGTACAATTTTGTAAACCAAAGAGACTTGGCACACATTTAGCATATGTTTGTTACTTGCATTCCCTGTCCTGGCTTCTGTTTTTACAATCTCTCTGAACTGTGGTTAAGTGTGCTGCTAGGTAAAATGTGTCTTGTGCATCTGTGCTTTTCTGTCTCAGTTCCTTCCCAGAGCTGCAAGCTGCACTGATTTACTGAACAATCCAGTCACTGCTCTCTGTTTCTCAGGGTTTGCTGTGATAATCTGAGCCAGGAGATGTAACTGCCTGCAATCCCTTCCCTCCTTCTCCAGTTTCTGTGGAAGGAAGCCTTGGTCCTTCTCAGGGCTCAAGCTGGCAGTCTCCAAGCCTCTGTCTCAATCCCCTGACTTGGCTGACACAAGAATTTCCTTTTTTGTCTTAATTCCTTCTAAACTGAGATCAATCATTGTAAGCCCAGTGGTTCTGACTTGGCAGCATCTTACAGATGTGTTTTAGCTGAGCTCAAAGGTCTGAAGAACCTCCTAGGAAAGCCATGCCCTAGAGGAAAGCAGACAGAAGTGGAGCCTCTCCTAAAGTCCCTGGAAGGGACCAGATCATCTAAAGGCAAACACATCCTGTGTGTGTTCAGGTTGTTGCTTTTTAGTCAGACTTGGGGTAAAATAGTTTGATATTTCTGAGGTTTGAGGGTTGGTTTTCTGTTGGGTTTTTGTTTGCTTATCTGCTCAGGTGAATTGTTTCCTGCTGGGCAGCACATGCCAGCTGATGAAGGGGAATTGTTTTGCACCTTCTGTTATTCTTTTGGATTAGAGATACCAGGAAAGCCTTTCTGGGGATGGTCAGCTGGGTAAGCAGCTGTGGATTACCTGAGGTTGGTCATAGTTATCCAGTGACTACAATGCAAAGGACTGGTTACTGGGGTGTAGAAGTGAGAGAAGGGGCCTTTTGAAAAGTGAGTTGTTGAAGCTCCTGACAGACTGACTTGGCTAGAATCACCTGGCAGGGTTATTCCCTGCAGATCTTTTATCTGGGCTGTGGATCTCTACCTCTTCTATCATGCTGCTGTGCATTTCAAAAGAAGGTATCTTTGAGGTTCTTGATTCCCTGCTGTCAGAAATTGTCTGGCAAACCTTTTTAGCCCACACCAGCTGTTTTTGTACCGCTTGGGAGTAGGCTGCATGAGCCCATGTCTAACACTTGGAAATTTAAGATAGTAGATTTTGATATCCCTCTGGACAACAGTTACAGCACATGTTGCAGTACTGAGATTATTCTTGCCGTTCATTATGTATTTATCAATAAATTGGCATGTCCCCAGAGGAGAAGGTTTCCTGCTGCTCCTTGTTCCCTGAGACCCTCTGCCTGGAGATGTCACAGTGACCTCCACAGAGCTCCCCCAGAGCTTATTTGAGTCACACAACAGCAACTCATCAGCTTGAAACTTCATTTGCTTATTGTGTGTCCCAGCTGCTCTTCTGCCAGGAACTGATGCTCTCTGCAATCTCAAGATTATCTAGAGGAAAACCAGGAGGGTTTCAAGTTGCAAGTTTCCTGCTGGTGATTACAAGCTGGGTTGTTTAAATTCTGCTTTGCAAGCAGAGCTAATAAGCAGTTGGGAGCGGGGAGGGGGAAAAGTGAAAGAAATCATCATTTCCACCCCCTCAGTTGAGTCAGCTTGGCTGAGGGATGGTACCCTCCTCCAGTGCAGCAGGCTGAAAAAGAAGCAGGAAACCCCAGCAGCTGAGCAGCTCCCACAGGATGGGGATGTTCTCCATCCACAGCAGATCTAATCTGTGAGATGCCAGCTTTCCCTGCCAAAGATTTCCATTCCTTGTCTTGGGCCAAGCTCCAGACCACTGCACTCTGGCTGCAGGACCCTGGCATGGCAGTGGCAAGGAGAGGCTGGGGAGACAGGGATTGTTTAAGGTTAAAAAGCAGACAAACAAAAAACCTGGTTACTACTTTCTGGAAAGCTCAGTCTCCAAAGAGGAGCTGTTTACAGAAGAAGTTTGTAAACCTTGGGTGTTGCAACAGGAAATCCATTCTGGGAAAGAAGCTGAAGCTCAGTAATCAGAGTTGATCCATGGCTGACGTTCCCAAAAGGCTGAATTGCTGATTATGATAGGAGAGGGCTCTGGCACAGAGCTGCAGTGAATCAGAGATGGAGGAGCTGGGAGAAGTGGCTACTTGTGACAACAGGCAGACATGTAGAGAGTCTTCAGCAAGCCAGGACAGAAGCTTTTCTTGGCCTGGATCTGTAGAATGAATTCCCATAATGAGGGGAGGAAGCAGCAGTTGTGTTTGATGTGAAAGGGAGGGAGATCTGGGCTGTGGTTCTGGGGCGGCCTATTAAAAAACACATTTCTGCCCTCACTGCATGATGGGTTTGGGTCTGTGTGTCATGTGAGATCACTCAGTGGAAATCTTTTTGTCCATCACTCCTCTGTGGAGTGAGTGGCAGTGCAGTGTGATAAATACAGCTCCCCTGGCTCCCTACAGTTAGGGTGATTCACCATCCTGATCAGCCAGTTAATTTCCCATCCTTTTTTCAGGAGCAGGTCCTGCATCCAGTCTCCAGCCTGTATTCTTGACCACTTCTATATGCAACCACAGTCAGCCAGCTTCCATGGTTGCATGGAATAATCACTGTATGGCAGTGTAACTTCCTATGCTTTAGCTGCTTTGTAAACTTCTTACAGTCATTTTCTTTCACTGAGTCATTGTTCTTGATTTTTTTCAGATGAATTTTTCCATCACCCATTCTTGGATGCAAGTGCCTCTATGAAAAAATGTAAGTATTGCATTTTTGATTACAACTCTTTCTGAACCATGGCCTGACTTCCTTTGCTGCTAGTTCAAAAGGAAAAAAAAAAAAAGACTGTTTTATGTTTCCTTAGTTATTTAGGCAGGGATTCAGTGTTTGTTTCTGTCATGTCCAGATTTTGCCATCAAAATGTATTTAATTTTACTGAGTTATCTTCAAAGGCATGATTAGGGGGATATTTAGGAACCTAAAGTGGAAGCAAATGTAGCTTTGAAATGTATTCAGAGGCTTTGTGTGGAGTGCTTGTAGGTACACGGGGTTATGCATCATGGTCTTGCTTTTCATCCTCATCTGTAGGGCCATTCAGGACACTGAATGGTGTAAACTGGCACTCTTGGCTTGCCAGATTAGCTGTGCAAAAGCCAAATTTTGTGGTTACCAAATCTTATTCCATCATTTACCTCAAAGTTCTTGATAAATCTTGTTTTAGAAGTGTTACATTTGGTACTCTGTGGGAGCTGGCCAAAACAAAGACAGATTTCCATTGAAAGTTCTCTCTTCCTCCTTTTGAGTCAAAACTCTTGAAAAGCTGCAGCCACACGTATTATGGTTCAGAGGTTTAAGTGGCAAACAGTTCAGAATTGCTTCTAGTACATGGAGCATCATAGTCCTCTGGCCAGGAGACTTAGGTTAGTGGAATTGTGTGTGGTTGTCTTCTCTGGAGGGATTCTCCTGGACCTTTAATCTCCTGAGTAAATGACAGCACCAAGAATCTTCATCAGTGGCTAATTTGGGGTGTCCAGCGCAAGGTCTTGGAGGAAACACGTCCAGCACAAACCCATTTTCCCTCTTGGATGTGTGCCATGGATGGACACTCCTTGTCCGATATCCACATCATTCCTGACACCCTCTTGCTTTCCCACTGCTGGAGTGGGGTTTCTCAGTTGTCCCTGATGAGATTTTACCTGTGCACTCAGGTGATCGTCCTGCGGGCAAGAAAAGACGCTTCTGGTTTAGGGGTGCTTTCAAAGCAGCCAGGGCCCTAAAGCCACCTGTGCCAGCAGGATGTGGGGCCCTGAAGCCACCTGTGCCAGCAGGATGTGGGGCCAGCCCTGGAACACGGGGCAGGAAAGGACTCTGCCCGTACAGGGCTGCTCCTAAGCCAGCCCAGCTCCTGGCACCTGCTTTTCCCTTTTTTGGGAAAAGCCCTTTGGAGTCTGATCCCCCTGTGGGCAGAAGATCTCCCCCTCAAGATGTTCTTGCGTGCCCACCAACTCATCTCCTGCCTCCAGCCATCCCACTGCTTCACTGGCCAGCAGAGCAGAAAACCCCAGAAAAACGGGAGAGGGTTCTCCTGACTTGGCCTCAGTTTCCAACTTGTGCACAGCTGCTGTGCAGGAACCAGAGGTGCCATTATGAGCAGGAGACTGGAGCTCAGCCTTTGCCCCCAGCTGCACCAAGATTGATGGTGTGGGGTCAAGGACCAAGAAAAAAAGCACCTTTACAGGCAGGTAAGGCCTGTACAAACTCCAGACCTCTCTGTCGCCCTGCTGATCCTCATCTCCGGACGTATGTCCACAGCCTGGAGTCCTCTCCAGGCAGGAGAGACTTCTGCTGGTTTTGAGGACATGGGAGAAATACCTTCCCATGGCTGGAGATGTTCAAGTTGTGGTGCACAGAAATCTGCTAGTGGAGGAGAGAGTTCTTTTAGTCTGCTGTGAGGTCTCTGCTACTGCCAGACGCCAGTGATGGATTAGAGCCTTTGGGAAGTGTGGTGAAGAGCCTGGAGGAGAAAGGCTGCCTGTGGTCCTTTTGATTTCTGAATAGGAGAGAGAAGAGCCAGTGTGTCAGCAAAGGTTGGGTTATGGTGATCTCCATAAGAAAAGCTCACCTGAGGTGCATGGAATGCTGCCTGGCATGGCAGTGTGCTTGACCCTTGCACAGCTGTGGCTGAAGTGTGTCTTGGCAAGGCTGCAGTTCTCTGGGGATGGCTCCCCTGACTCTGTGCACAGAGCTAGGGTGAGTCCAAAAACTCACTGTGCTTCTTCATCCCAACGTGTGGCTCAGCATCACGAGTGTAGGAAATACCCAAGAGAAGAAGAGCTGCATCTGAACCATGATGGTTGTGCTCAGACTGAATTAGAGCCTGCAGTGGAGAACTGGGGGAGTAACAGTGTGCCTTGTCTTCTTGCTCTCCTTGAGAGCTTAAATAATAACCACTAAGTCATTCACATCTGAGGGTTTTTTTTAATATAATGTAACTTTGGAATTCTGGAAAACTGGTGAGGCCTCAAAAGTACATCATTCTCCAGGAGGATAATTTCAAAGCTGCTAAGGCAGGGGGATCCCCCTTGTTGAAATACATTTGCATGTTTTTCGAGATGCTTCAGCAAAATCAACATTTCTTTCAAAAATCTTTCAATAAGACATTTCTGACAAGCACCTCTTCTTCAGTGCTGTTTCAAGAGATGGTTGTTCTTATGTCCTTCCTCTCATCTCCCTTCCTGGAGAGTGGGTGCAGGGCCTTTGGGCTTTGTTAACTAAGATGGTGTACTTTTTTTTGTTTGTTTGTTTGTTTATAATTTATTTTATATTGTGGGTTTTGTACCTGTGACTAAGCATGTACCTTAGATGTGTTACAATTAATTAATAAAGTCTTTAAAATGCTGTGTCTAGTCAGACTGTCGTCTGTCTGTAGCCAGGTCTGATCAGCATATGTGTCTGATCAGCCGTGTGTTACAGTAATAACACATGAGAAGACATAATTAGATGCTTGTGCAAGTCTTCTCTCAGTAAACACATTGTAATTGGTACCCGTGCAGAATATTTTGGAGGTTTTTCTGCTCCTGCCTTTAATGAATGAGAAGCTGCTGCCTCCTTGACTCTGAGTTAAGAGAGCATGAAAGGTGAGCAGTTATGGTTCAGAAGTGCACGGGTGGTTCAGTGTCTGAAAGACCTGTCAGGCTTAGCTTGACTTTTGCCATCTTTATAATCTTACTGTACATTAAATACTAAGGTGAAAACTAGCAAAAAATCCCCATCATTTCTGCATATAAAAGTTTTTAATGCTGCAGACTTTTAAACTCTAAAAAGAAGCTTCATTGGGCAAGTCCTTTCAGAATTTGCACTCAAACTTTATTGCCTTGTCAGAGATTGCAATTAAAGAACTTTTTGATGAGTGGTTTTAATTGAATCCAGATAATCAGAAAAGTGCATCTCTCCAGTGTATGTAATTCCAAATAAAGCTTTTCCATAAAACTTGAGGGTTGGATATTTTTAGGACAACTGAGCCCCTGGTAGGATGATGTGTCAGAAGTTAATTTTACAAGTATAAGATCCAGTATCAGGATCCACACAGCTGGAGCACAGGCTTGCCTTTATGGCTCCCAGCTCTCCCATTTTGAAACCAGTTGGCATTGGTTACACAATGTGCAGGATGACTGTTTTGTTGCTGGAGCAAGTCGGAGAGGACAATTATGAAAACAGACTTATTTACATTACAATTACAATCCAGCAATTTCTGGATTTGGGTGGGGGCCTACAATTCATGTTAACATTCCCCACATTCAGACTCAACTGAAAACATGATGAGCCAAGTGTTTGCACCCTTTTTAATTTTGAGCTGGGAGTGCCTGGGTGTGTGGAGGAGGTGGAAGCAGGCGTCTTGCTTTCAAGCTGGCCTACGTGGCTGACACTGAAAAATGCCCCGACAGGGATGTGGAGGTCAGAGAGGGTTTGTCAGAGCCAAACCTCATGGTTCTACATGCATCAAAGTCTGTTTGGAGTGTCAGGACCTTCTGAGTTGGAGCTCACAGCATTACAGTGTGAATTTGGGGAGTTCAAAGGGATTTAAATAAGAACAGTGATTAATAGAGGCTGTATCTGAAGGAGTGCTTCATGCAGCTGAATTTGAGTTTCAGATAATAATGGCAAAGTCTGCCAGCTTGTCTTCCCTCCTGATTAATGAAAAGCTGTCTGAAGCAAATAGTCAAAAATAGAAAAGTCTCAATTGTAGCCAGGTTTAAATCAATAATCACTGAACCAAAATAGACTGGAGGGGACCTTGTGAGAGAACTGGAATGACTCTAACAGAAATACTAATTCCAGGAAAAATGAATGGTGATGCAAGTCTTGCAGCAGGCATGTGTAGATACAGTAGAGAATTCACTTATCTTTTTTTAAAGGCACCCTTCCATAACAGGAAGAGCTTTTTGTACATGGATGAATTGTTCTGTAGCAGCTGGCAGGATAAATAGTGGGGGAGACCTTTTTTCCCTCCTTTCTGGTATTGAATCTATAGGGAAGGTCTTAGGGATTGCTCTGCAGGCCCTGTGGGAGGACTGTGGAGATCAAAAGCAGTGTGATAGGGGCAGGACAGAGCTCTCCATTTTACAAGTTCTCAGGCCTCTGTGTGTGTTCCCTGAGCCACGGGGAGGGGAAGCAGCTGTGCTGGCTGTGGGCAGAGTGGCTCTCCATGCCAAGCCCCTGCCCCAGCTCCCAGAACACCCATCCTCGGGATGCCTCCATCCCAGCTGCTGTGCTGGAGCCAGGGCAGGGTGTTACAGCAGCACAGCCCATCAGGGGCTCTAAACCTAGTGCAGAATAGATGCAGAACCTAAAAAGTGTGTCCAGCCCCCTGCAGCCAACCCGCTGTGGATTCCTACTTTTCAATGTTGCCAAAGTCTGAAGGGAGATCTCTGTGACCCTGCTTAAACTGTTAAAAGTGGTCGGTTACTTACATTAAAATATACATTTTAAGTCTACATTGCTTTGGCTTTTCTTTCCTGTTACTGGATCTTGTTACATCTCTCTCAGACCAAGGAATTAATTCAGTGTCTCAGTGACTGCTCTCTTTGTGATAAAAGGCTCTGTTCCAGTCATCCTTTAACCTTCTTTGATAGGCTGCATGGAAAAAATTCCTAAAGCCTTTTATTAAAAGGCATATTTTCCCATTCTTTTATCATTAGAACACTGTTTCAACAGTTAATTGTAGAGAGATGGACTTTTATTTTTCTAGCCTGTTGAATAGAGTAAATACTTTGTAGTATCTAATGGGATTAATGACAGAGGTAGTTTTACTTCAGACAGAAGCATTCTTC
The DNA here is from genome assembly GCA_013397915.1 of Daphoenositta chrysoptera. NCBI lineage: Eukaryota > Metazoa > Chordata > Aves > Passeriformes > Daphoenositta > Daphoenositta chrysoptera. The sequence goes on from VZRO01000763.1 coordinate 373,431, forward strand.
TATGTTTTATTAATCTCCCTTGTATTGGGTATGGAGTCATTAGCACAGGTACTTTAAAAGTAGAAATTTGATAGAAGGTGCTAATTCTCTGCCAGCATAATGGAAGAGCAGCAAAGTGTTCCTCTCCTCAATTAAGCATTGTCTCTGATCTCTATCTTAAGTCATTCAAATACCAAAGTGGTTCCAGTGTAAAATCTGACTTCAGGCTGCCTTGAAGTGGGGATTTTGGGCTCTTCTGTGCTGTTCAGTCTTGTGCAGGTGGACTGGGGAATTTGAACCACTAACTACTTCAAAGTCCTTTGCAGAGCCATTGTTACCTTTGACTGTCTTCCTGCTTGGCTGAGCTGAGCTCTTCTCTTATTTACTGAACCTCACTTGCATAAGTCATTGGAGTTAAATATTCTTTTCTCCTGTGATGCCTTAATCATCTTTTCTGCCTGAAGGTCAGTGCTAACCGGGCCTTTCAGTGTAAGCTTTAGGCCTCTGTGAGGGTTACAAAGGCCAGTGCAACAATGAAGTGAATAAAACTGGCAGTTCCTATACTGAACAATAAAACATAAAAAGAAGGGATGCAGGAATGGCCTGTGCTGTGGAAACAATTTCTGTACGAAGATATTAAATGACCAAAACATGTTTAACTTGCAGAAGTGACCTATAAGTTGAGCTATAGGAAGCACTGCACTATTTCCTTGAGGAAACCCCCTTGAGGGTTTTTTGTTGGGTTTTGGGTTTTTGCTGGGAGCTTGTGGCCTGGGATGCCCGAGTGGCTGTTTGGACAGCAAACACATAGGCTTTGAGTAGGCATGTGTTTAACTTGGCACAGACCTCCCAATATTTGATGTATGTGTGCCAAGGCACGAGGTCTCACGAAGAAGAATCTGTCAGGGTAGGGTCTGGCTCCTGACTTCTGCCCCAGACATGAGCAACTCAGTTCACTTTTCTGTTTCTCTTTACCTGCATTTTCAAAGATGCTTTGGAGGCTCTTTAGGGCAAAAACCATCTTTCTTCCTGGGTAGGTCAGCTGTTGAGTGGGCATCTGACCTTGGTCAGGAGTTCTGAGACCTGTGAGAGTGTGCACGGAGGAGTGGATGGATGGGAATCACATAACTGAAGAGAATGCTGATTTTCTTTTGTTCTCCTTTAATTGACCACATCTGATACATGAGATACATGATGGTGCATGAGATAAACCTGATGGGAAAAGCCGAAAAAGACTTTATATTATTGCTAGATCTTGGTTTAACCACTTCTTTTGGTTTTGTGTCTTGCTGGTTTTAGCTGCTTCCGTGCCAATGCCTTCTTACCCCAGTTCTGGCTCCGGTAGTTCCTCCAGCAGCTCTTCCACTTCCCACCTGGCATCACCTCCTGTAAGTACAGCTCAGGGGATGCACTGTTTGTGTTAATGGTTTCCCTGCTTGAATCTTTGAAATGAGGTTTCTGCTTTTGCTCTCTTCTGGTACAAGTCACTGAGCACAGTAGTTTTGGTTGGGTTTGGTGCAGCGTTCTCTCCAGTTTAGAGTTTGGGTCCTGAAGGTTGGTTTGCTCTCCCCAAGACATATTTCAGTGTGTCATTGCCTGTTGGATGAAAAGTCTTTATGAAAGAAGTTGGTATATGGCACTAGCTTGTCTTGGCAGAGATGGGAAGCTCTTTGGAACCCAAACCAGTTGCTAATTCAGGGTATAGCTCTGCTTCCTCGGCTGCAGCTCCTGTGTTTTCAAGCAGAATCTCTGCAGCCTGACAGTAGATCCACCTCCTTCTGACCAGCATGCCCAGGCTCCACAGAGGGACATTCAGCAAAGCTGGCTTTGCTCAGACCAGACCTGCCACAGTCCAGTGCTCTTGTGAAAGATGATCTGAGCTGATGGGTTTTCTCTCTGGTTACCCAAAATGGTGAAAACTTTTCTGGAGGGCAGAATATTAACTGGCCAGTGAAGTGACATTCCTCCAGCTCGCTGAACTGAAAGCTTGTTTTTGAAGGCTCTTGGTGGAAGCTGCCTTTGACTTTGAACTCAGGAATGCTGGTGCTGTGATGGGTAAGGGAAAGGAGAAGGATGGGATTTTTTCCTCCTTGGCACGACTGCTTTTTTGCTCTGTTCTCTGAGTTTCCCTGGGACAAAGTATCTCAATTTGGTGTGGAAAAGGCTGAGGGGCTCTATCAGAAGTTGATGTAGGTGTTCATGGTGTGAGCTGGACAGAGAGGACAGGTCTGCTCCCCTCTGAATGTTTCATAACTGTGTCCCTGAGAGCTTCCTCCCTGCAGCCTGAAGTAGAGGGGGGTTGGCTGAGGCCCTCCTGGCCGTAAGACTCCAGGAATGAGCAGATGGTGTGAAAAGCAGACTCACTCTCCTGAGCTTTCCTGCTCTGGGAGGCTTAAGGATGGTACAGAATCACTGCCAGGCTGGGAGGGGGTTCCCTGTTAGAGGTTTACTGCCCCTCTTCTGCTCTGCCTTTGGAGGTTTTGCTGATGGAGGTGTGCTGGCTCAGTCTGGGAAAAATGCCATGTCTGCAGGGCAGAGTTCTCAGATTGGGTGGAAAAGAGACAACTTTGACAGCTGAAAAATTCCTTCTGCCTGTATGAACTGCATGTTCAGCAAGAGGGAGTCCCCACTGGTGCAGCAGGAGAGTCTCTGGAGGGTGAACAAGGTCTTAATGAGGCCCAAGTGAAAGCTGCTTCAAGTCTCTCTCAGCCTGGAAGTGCATTAGGATAAAGATTGTGATCTGCTCTGTGGGCAGTTCAGCTGCCTTAAAGCTTTCTTAAACCATCCTGCCTCCTCCATCTGTCTGCAGCTCCAGGGGATTTGTGGGGCTATTCATCATTTAGCTGAAGGAAGCAGGAAAATGGGACTTTTTAGGGACTGTCCTGCCTCTGACAGCTGTGAGCTGTTTATCTGCTGAAAGTTTAGTCTCTTTTGAGCCTTTCTTTACCTCCTTAGCAGCAGTACAGCAAAACAGGGTGGTCTTGAAAGTTCAGGAACACTTATCTCCATGTTACCAAGTGCTGCAAAAGCACAAATAGAGACCAGATGGTTCTATGTTGAAGAACAGAACAGAAAAAACATAACCCTGAAGAACAACCAAAAGTATCTCTGAAAGCTCCTCTCATGTTTCCAGCCATACTAAAGTGGGTTGGTAGGAAATGTGTGGTTGGTCCAGAAAGTCTCAGCAGAGGGATGCAATACCTCAAGTGAATTTTTCTTACCTGTGGAGCATCAGACACACGGGAAGTGTGTTCTGTGTAACAAAAGATGCGCTGTTCTGACAGGGACATAAAAGGCTGTTCCTTTTCAGTAAACTAAACAGCTGCTTCTGGCAAACCATCAGCCCTGGTTTATCAGCAAAATGTTGTTTGTAGCCTTGTGCAGCTCTGTTTAAAGGACGGAGCAGAATGATGAAGTAGCTGTGCTGAAGCCAGTGTTTGTTTTCTCCTTGAATTAGCAGTCCCTTGGAGAGATGCAGCAGCAGCTGCAGGAGAAGGCCCTGGCATCTCCTACCCAGGATTCTCCCGGGTTTCTGCATGGATCCAAGGACTCTGCAGGAAGCAGCAGCAAGAATTCCTCCTGTGACACAGATGACTTTGTCATGGTCCCAGCACAGTTCTCAAGTAAGGTGGTTTCTGAAAATGCAGGTCTTCAGAGCAGAGGGGGATGTGGATGTTAAGAATAGATATTGGAAAGTTGAAAGAGTGATTAAACCTTTCTGTTTTGACTGAATATCAGCAATGGTTTTGTTCTCAAACTGTGGGAGACATCTGGCTCACTGGCTAGTTTCATAGGATATTTTGTAATTACCTTTAAAGACAGGATTTGAGAGTAAAGATTACTTGAGGAGCTCAATAAGAGATTGAACCAGGATATCCAACTGGAAAAGAAGATAAATAGGCTCACAGGGAAAGGTCTTTCTCTCCCAGAAGCCTTTACCATGTTATCCTGTCTTCAGTTTCACTCAGCATCACAGTCCAAGGCAGGATTTCAGCCAGCAAGCTGGATTTTACACTTGAAAAAATCCTCGAGAAAAACTAAAATATGTTGTTTTTTCTTTGAACACCCTAAATTTCATTTTAGCATCTTTGTGTTTATACTTTGGTAGGACTTGCTTGAAAATACAGATGCACATAGAGCCAGGGCCTCAGCTGAGCCACATGCCTAAGTATGTTCATGCACAAGTCCTTCCTTAACCAGCAGCAGGACTTTGTTCAACCTTGCCCATGTGTGTGATGCTTTGCTGAGTGGGAACTTGGTGATAAATGCTGTGATTCCTCCTTTCACAGTTGCACCACTTGTAACAAAACAGGAATTTGGAGGGGTAGAACTGTAATCTCTGAAAAATCTCTGCAATCCTTATGAAAAGGAGGAGCTCGTGTTTTCCCTGGAATCAGTGGTGGGACCAGTATGCACTTGCCTGCTGCTGGTCGTGTTCCCAGTGTTCAGATGTTTGTTGTGTATCCAGCTGCCAGCTCATTTGGCTGCCCTGGATTTTTGCCACAGAGGACAGGGATGTTCCAAAACCCTACGAACAGCATGTACCACTTTACACTCCAGCCAGTGACTTGCACCAAGTGGACATGGACCTGTTGCCCCAAATGATTCTGTCAGGTTTTGGCCTCTTTTCAAGAGGACTTGCTTTCAGCCTAAGTTTTCCAAAACTTCAGGATGTAAGGATCAGCAGCATCCACCATGAGCTTCAGCCCACATGTATTTTGCAAAACTCTGACTTCAGGAACAACTCAGCAGGGCTTGTGGGAGCTGGAAATTCTACACAAAATCTCAATTGCTGTGAATGTATAAAGATTTTTAAGAAAATTATCTTGAATTAATCTGTTTCTGCACTTCCTTGTCCCTCAGGTGATTTAACTGCTGAGGCTGCAGGAGGGAAACCAATCCAGGACAGCCTGATGTACAGTGGGTAAGACCACCAAGGCACCTGAAATGGTCCAGCCACTGGATCCTCCTGGGTGTTTGGGAGTGTGGGGTACTGGTGGATGGGAGGGAAGTTGCTCCTGAGTCAGCCTTTTTTTCAGGGATGTCACCAGCCTGGTTCTGACCATTTTCAGTTTCCTGTGGTGGGGGCAGCATGACAGGCCCCAGAGCTCCCACAGCTGAGGTGCTGGGCAGACAGAGCTCTGTTTCTGTGTTTTGTGGGAGGGAAACAGGCTTGGTTCCCAGGCTCTGACAGCTGGGTGCTTTCTGTTTCCCTCAGGAGTTCCCTGGTGACTTCAGCAGGCTTGGAAAGCCAGGGCAGGACACCATCTCCATCACCCCCATACAGCAGCTCTCCAAGCCCATCCGGGTAAGAAAAACTGTTTGGTGGTGTCTGTGCAACACTGAATGATTGAACTCCCATTGACTTCCAGGGGGGATTTTACTGCTGTTGGTGTGCTGGGCAAGACCCACATGCCTCCTCTTAATTACAGGGTAACACCCAGGAGAAACTCCCCAGCCTTGGGCATTGATCAGTCCCAACTACTGAGCCTGTCTCTCCCTCTTCTGGCTCTCAGGAGGGGCTAGGAGAGAATGCAGGAGAGCTGGAATTAACTCTGTTCCCTGAGGGGGCAGGGATTGTTCTCAAGCAGAAGGTAAATGTACTCTGCTGGCACATATGTGCTGCTCATCCCCTCAGTGCTCAGCCCTCAGAGGTGGGGAGAATTCCAGCTAAAGACCCTTGGTTCTAATTCGTGCAGGGAATTAGAACACAACACTTCATCCAAGGCTGAAGTTATGATGGACTTGAGTTACTGGACAAATGTGGGGGACTGTTGCTCATCTCCCTTTGCTGTTGAAGAAGAGATGAGGGCCTGCTTAGTTGTTTGTGGTTTTGTTGAAAAGCTCCTTGCACTGTGTCTCTGTAAAGTAAAGGTGATACTGGACCTTGTTTACTAACAGGGGATGCAGGAGTAGGAGGAACATGTGCAAACAGGCGTGGCCATGGGTTTAATTCCAACTGAACCAGTTGCTCTAAACTCAGTTTTGGCCTTTAGAAACGTTGCAGGGGACAGCTGCCCACACATAACAGCACCAGCTGCCCAGTGGAGCCAGACACCTTTGTAGAAGGTGTTAATGGTCTGTGGAAGGTGATCCCCTTGACTCTGGGCCCTGAAGCTTTAGGGTACGTGCTTAGCTTGCAGGGCACTGGTGGTGGTGCTTCCCATCTTGTTCTTGCCTGCTAGGGAAGCAGGACAGCTTTCATCTTCTGTTCTGTCAATATGGCACCTGTCAGGGGAGGACAGTTAAAGGGGATTTCACACTGGGAGATGGATGACCCTAAAATCTTTTTTAAGAAGAAAATATAGTTCCAGGCTGTGTGTTGAACACATTTGTCACATGAACAGAGCCCAGAAAATGACAAAACATAGCCTTAAAGCATACAAATTTAACAGAGAATAATATAGCTCAGAGCCTCGCTGACGTGATCAGATTAATTGGCAAGCATGTACCACAGTGTGGAGTTTAATTGCATGAGGCTTCTCATGCCATCGCCTGCTAAGCTTTTTAACAGCTTACTCCTTAACTGATTCCTTTGCATTCTGGAGATCAGTCTCTATTAAAGGATTTGGCCTCGCTTCTGGGCAGCAGTGAGGGGAAATTCATGGAAGCTGACTACAAATGCTGCCCATTTCTCTCTGTTCACCAAACTGGCCTCATTGTCTTCTACTGCACCCCAGGGTAGGCAGTCAATGCCAGAGGCTTTGATCTAAACACGTTTCCACTCTCACTGTCTTTTCCTGCTCATTCCCAGCAGCTTCTGTGGAGCAGATTCCAAACCCTCTGGTGCTACTTCCCACTTTTATACCTGCCTTGAAGAAACACTGGAAAGTTCCTTTCTGTACTGTTCAGGATGGGGAATAAGACATCAGTAATGAAAGATTAGAGCAGTTACTCTGAGTCCAGAGCATAAAGCATGCTCTTTTATCTGTCCCCTGAAAGTGCTCAGAACTGGTGCCACCCACGAGTGCCCTCACTGGGTTTCAGTGCCCTTCCCTGAAGATGACATGGTTCAGGACTTGGCTCCACTAGTGCAGAGGACTCCTGGTTTTCCCTCTGCCTGCTCACTTGGAAGCAGCAGTTCTCCTTCCCGTGTGTGGCTCCAGGCTAGCAGGCAGTGCTGGCTGCAGTCCAACTGGGACAGAAAGCAAGGGCTGTGTCAGAGTGGCCAGCAGTGGGTTTTCCACAGGATGTCATGGTACACTCTAGGACAACTCTCCTTGCTCTTAATTAAGAGATTAGGGACTGGGCAGAATTAAAATACGCTGATAGTTGATCCTTTTTTTTAATTATTTTTTTAAAACTCTTCCTTGAAGATGCTTAGTAAATTTAATGAAAGGTAATTTCTTGGATGTACCCCACAGCAATACATTTAATACCATTTTCAAAGAGCTTTTAATTACTGCCAAGTAATTAAACTCCCTGTCCCATCTTTATCTCTTGGACTTTGCAGGTTTATGGTCAACTGTATTCTGTAGGGCTTGAGGCCAGTTATCAGGTTTAGTGTATGTCACCTCATTTGGATCATTTCCTTTGCAACTTGCACCATGTGAAGGAAATAACTCTTGGGCAGAGGGAGGATCCTTTCACCCAAGAACTTCTGTTCTGTTAAAGAATTTTGACCAGAGAGAAAAGATAGCATTTGAAATGTATGTTCAAAGTGAGTACAAGGCTTCACATGAACCTTCAGATTTCTTGGTTAAAGCTTTGTTTGATTTATATCTCTTACAATACCATGTTTTATACTCATGGAAGGCAGAGACACCAAAGCCTCACCTTTTTGCTGAGCCACTGGAAACCTTGAATGCCTTTATTTTACTGTGTGAGTGAAGAATCAAGGCACCCATGCTGCCTTATGGAGACAGGCAAGAAATTAGCAGTCTGTTTTCTTGGTGGGAGAAATAAAAGCACACAAGGAAGAATATATGGAACTTAAAAAAGTTGAGAGAGGAATGAAAAGATCAGAATCATGTGATCATTCAGCCTTAATGAAAGATCTCTTCCAGTTATTCAGCTCTCCTGTGATGGAGGAGTGTCTTCACATGCTCTATGTGGAGATCTGCAGACACTTTCCTGCAGGTCAGCTTTGTTCTGTGCTGTCACCATAAACCACAGAATGCTATGACCTTCCTCAAAACAGAAATTCTGGTAATGGGATGCTTTGAACTACCAAATAAGTCACAAACTCTTCTTTCTTCCCAAGTACATGTGTTTTCTTGCTGAATTAAATACATCCTTTCATCTCATGTACAATATTTCCATTCCAAGTGTTAGACCCGAAGGAGTGATGCTTCCAGCTCGTCAGGGGCAGACCACGGTGTGTGTCCTCAATTGACAATGAGGGAGACTGCAGAAGCCTTCATTACCAATAAGATCTTCCTGTAATTGTTCAACATCCCTGCAATTGGCGTTGGCAGTTGTTAATAGCATTGTCATGGCATTTAATCCCAGAATTCTGGGGCCTTTGGGAAAAGACTTTAGGCAGCTACTTAGTTAAATGTGGTATTTGCATGGGTTTTGTACAGCATGGTTCATGTGCAGCCTGGTGGACAGGCCAAGAGTAACCTGGGGGAACAGGTATCAGACATGAGCCAGTTAACCTGCTTGGATGGAAGGAGCCTGAAATTTGCAGAATGGACTCGTCCCGTTTTGTGTGCGTGATATTCTGTTTTGCCCTTGATGGGTGTGTAGATACCAGCTCCTGTCCCTCACATTTATTCTCTCCTGAGTTGCCTTCTCCACCCTGTAGTTAACTTGCCAATACTCTGATCCCCACCACCACATTCCCTTCGTGGTGTGAGTTTTCCACGGAGCTGCCGTGGCTGCAGCAGTGCCTCTGCATGAGTCAGTCACAAGCAGCTCCTGTCAGCAAATCCTGTGCTGGTGTCCTTTGTGAGCCACGTATGTTTAGCCCCTGCTCAGAGCTGTCTGCTTGGCTGTGGCTCTGAGCTGCTGGAAACTAGGCCAGCCATGGCCTGAAATAGCAGGGCTCCAGCTTTCCTGGAGGGAGTGGTGCACTTGGGTGTAGGTTTGAACATGGGGCTGTGGGTGGGAGTGGTGCTGGAGGAAAGCTGCCTGTTTCCAGGAGATGTGTGGTGCCACTTCCCTTTGCTGTGACTTTGAGCCACCTCCCGGTGCAAACCCACAGCCCCAGAGCAGCCCAGGGGATGCTCCCTGCGTGCAGTTGCTTCATGAAGATAAAATCTCCAATTAGCTGGTTGAAGGCCCAGCCCTTACAGGAGGTTGTCTCTGTGTGTCTCCTTTCCACAGCCGGCCAGGGCAGTTTTCCAGCAGCAAGTACGGGCACTCGGTGCCCATCCCAGTCCCCACACAAATCCACAACTACCGTCGGATCGAGCAGAACCTGCAGTCTCCCAATCCATACTCCTCTCCCCGGTAAGTGCTGGGGCAGGGGTGAGGGGGTCTGTAAACAAACTGCTTTACACTTTGCTCTCTGTACCTGTATAAACTTCCCTGTGTTGGGCTCTCCCCCTTGCTGTAGGGAGCCAGCGTGGTGTGTTTTGGGGTGTTCTTGTGGTGGTGTTGAGATTTATTTGTTAGCACTGTAAATTTTGCCTGTGTGCTTCTATGTGAGAAAGCTCCTGTCAGCTCAGAGTGAAGGCTGAGCTACTTGGAGTCTGACAGCTTTTCCCATGCCAGCTATGGATTGGGTGTCCAAGTGTCCAGGCAGAGAGAACCATCCATCTGGCAGATGCCTTTATAAAAGGAAAATTTGAGATAAACAACTAAAATGGATGGGGTTGCAGAACCTACCTGACTTTACCTTAATTGGTTCCTGTAGCCAGTCATGCCATAGATGATGTGTTGTGCACGAGCTGCATATTAATGTGGTTATGCAGCCAGGACTGAGTAAATCATGAGCAATTTATGCCTGTGAGGCAGAGCATGTTTTCTGAGGGCTGTCAGGAAGACCCTGATGCCAAGTCTGCAGCAGACAGCTGACCCTGTGAGTTCAGAGGTAATGCCTGGTACATCCAAGACATGTAGGGCTTCTGTCTCCTCTCACATAAGATTTCTGGTTTGCAGCAGCAGCCCAGGTCATAGACTGATGGGAAGGAGACCAGTACAGGTTCTTAATGAGCTTATGCAGCAGGGGCACTCAAGTAGAAGAGTCTAGGAGGTGTCATGTCTTTTTTTGGATGAGTTGTGTTGGTATCTGGAATAGTTAAAGTTTAGATTTTGAAAGTCAGGTAATACCTACATCAGCCTAAGTTTGGGCTTCAGCCAGCCTAATTCAGGATAGGGCTTATTTGAAGTGGACCCAGAAGCAGAGACACAATATGCTGGTATTGATCAGGGACAGGGATTAGCAGAAGGATTGGTCTGTGCCACTGTTGCTTCATTACTGTTTTACGTTCACTTCTTTGAGTGTGTGGCAGGTTTTGTGGTAAACTCTGTCCTGTGGACACTGTTGGTTTTGGACCTCCCAAGAGTCCTGGATATCCCTGTGAGAAGGTGCTGTGCCAAGCCCAGAGCTGGTGATGGGCTGCTGAGCTGAGGCTCAGCCCACAGCTACAGTCAGGGAGCAAACTGCTGTGTTTTGCTCCTTTTAGTCACCACTGTGTCATGCTGAGATTGGCATGTCCCTGTCCCTGCACAGGAACTCGAGGAATGGGCCCAATCAGGGTGACTCACAGGCTGCTTTTAGCATCATCTCAGCATCTCTGGCGTCATGTTTTTCCTGCCCCAGGAAGCCATACTTATCTCTGGCCATCACTTCCTCTAATCAGCAGGTTCAGTAGACACCCTTCAGGAATGGCAGGAGAAAACTCCACCAGGCATTCAGTGTGTGATCCCACTTTTCCATCGGGTGTATCAAACAGCCCAGTCGTGTTTGCTGAGTCATTTGATTGCAAACCTTGACGTAGACTCTCGTGTCTGGGAAATGTCCCCGTGTGTCACCTGAGTGGCTGCTGTGTGCCTGTGTAAGGTGGCGTGGTTGGGGACAGATGTGTGGCTGGGTGAGGTGCTAATTAGGTGGATGTACCTCTGGCCACATCACCTGTCCTGCTCATCTGCTGGCTTACCCCGGGTCTTGTAGGGTGGCATTTGACATTCCACATCTTCCCAGTGGCTTTTTTCTGCAAGTTCCGGATAGATAAAATTCAGCCTTGTGCATGGCTCATGGTCTGGAGAATTAAAAACATGGGAGGGCAATACTCTCTACCACTGAATATCTATGTATCTTCTCACCTTTCTCTTTGGAAATTCATTTTGCTTCAGGGCCAGGCACTTGATGAGCATTAGTCTCTGAATCTGGAGCAACCTGAAGAGAAGTGATTTTTAGGTTAAAATTTTCAAGTATTTCCTTTTTTCCAAGCATGTGATTATAGCATGGATTTATGTGGCTGCAGAATGTGGTAACACATTGATTAGGGGCAGGGAGGGTGGCAGATTAACTATCTCAACTATCTCAGCTACTGAAACAGATTTTTTAAAATGGATTTATTTTCTGAAATGTGGCATAAAGTGAAATAGACACCTAGAAGTGTTGGGTAGATTAACTGGCAGTTCATTGGGATGATTCTGCCCTTCCTGGCACTGCTGAAACCCATATCCTTTGTTCCTTCTGCTCAGATGCACAAGGACAGCTAAATGCAGCATCCCTGGCAGAGGAGGCAGGGTACTTTAGTGACAGCATCTTTAGTGGCTCAAGCATGGAGGGGTTTTTTTCAGCAGTCGTTGATTCCTGTCCAGAAAACCACCTACTGGTTGAGACTAATGTTCTTTCAACAAGAGAAAAAATGTTTCCAAATTGAGAATAGAATGAAGGACTTGATGAATAGACTGTGTTCTCATATAGAGGAGTGTAATGGGAGTCTTGGTGAAGGAGCCTGCAGAGGCAGAATGGCATTGCAGTTTAGGTTGTATGTTCTTAATGATGGTGAAAAGAGTAACATATTGAGAAATAATGAATTAACATGCAATAATCCTGTCTCTCTCCAGACTGATGGTGTGGATGTTCCCACTTTCCCACTAGTTTCCTCTTCTGTTTCATTTTAGCACTGAGTAATATTCAAGGTTCCTACATGTGTGGGCTTTAAAAATTTATTTTAACTCCCCAAGTTGAGGCTTCACAAGGAGTGGAAGGCGTTTAGACAGGCAATTCTGACTGTCCAGCCCAAAAACCCAGATTCCTCTGGGTAGTTGTGCAGTGTTTCAGATCTGACAGCCACACACTGCTGTGTTTTGCCTTGTAGCTCCTGATTTGAGTCCAAGCTCTGTTGCAGAGCAGTGCCTTGGCACACTTCACCTCTGCACTGAGCACAGAGCTTTCTGCCTAAAGGCTGCTCTGTCTGAAGGGCAAGTGGCTCAGCACAGGAGGCACACTTGAATAAAGCCCTCTCAGGGCATTCTGGACACACTTCCTACAATAAACATCTTGGACATGGCACAATAGGAAACTGTGTCTTGTTCAGGATTGATGTAGATACCTAAAAGCATCTAAAGTGTCTCTGAAAAATTACTTTCCTGCTTAAAGCTAAGCAATCCTCCATTGTTCTTTTCATTTATTTGAATTGAAACTCTTGAGAACAAGGATGATCATCCTAATCTGTTTTTGTGTAGTGCTAAAACAGTGGGATTTTGATCCAGGATAAACAGTCACGAAGCTGTGCTTTTGTGGGAATAGCTGTGTGTGTGTTGGGTGATTTCTTCTCTTTCCTCTTCTGTCCTGGCCTCTGGAGTAACCTGGGTGCTGCTCTTGTTTCCTGCAAGGTCTGGTACGGTCCGGAGGTCCAGCAGTACAAGTCCTCTTGGTTTTCCCAAAACTGGTGCTTCCCCTCCTTATCCTGGAGAGCATGGATCTGTGCCCAGCACTAAAAAGCTCTCCTTTGGTGGTGCCAAGCCGTTTATGCCATCACCACAAGGTAAGATGTCAGCTGGCACATTGCTGTCCTAATAAAATCATTTGCCTCTTTCCTGTAAAGAGGGGGGTTTTGACCAGCTGTAGCTGCCAGGTAGTGGAGAGTTCAGATTGTTCTGTTCCCCTGTGGTTCTTCTCCACAGATTATTTGACAAGTGTTTTGGCCTCAGTAAAACGGAGAGAAAAATCCCTGTTAGCCCCAGGAGAGGCAAGCTTTGCTTTGGTGCCTGCATCAAACATTTTGCTGCCCTCAGAAGAGGGCTTCTGTAAGTGCAAAGTATCTTTTTACTGGCTCGGGTTGGGATTAGAACAAATGTAAGCCAATTATTGTCAAAGCAAAATTCTGACCAGCTTTGAAAGGGCTTGAACTTCCAGACTGAAAAGTTTTGACTGAAAATCTGGTAGCCTGATCCAAATGCTAAGAAACAATTCAAGTGGAAAGGGACAAGAGAAAACCCAGTGTGCAGTGGATGGAATTTGCTGTTTTCTGTAAAAGAACAGACTGATATAATGAGCTGTTCTATATCCCTGGTGTCTTCAATCTTGTACTTCTTAGTCTCTGCTGATGGGGAAATACAGAATATTCATATTCCATTCCTCTGAACGAATATCATTGCAAAGTCAGACCAAAACTTGCTAAACTAATACCAGGCAGAGTTTTTATTACCTCCTTTTACAGGAGTTGAGGATCTTCTCACCACACAGTTAGGGCTGAGAAGATGGAAGAGATAACTGGCATCTTTCTATAAACAGGTGGTTATAGTGCTGTTCTTGCCTATGGAAACTTAATACTGAATGAACTTCTCTTTATTGTGTTCCCTCACAGTTGGAACAATCCCAGAGCAGCCCAGCCAGACTGTTATCCCCTCTTCTCTTGGAGCAGAAGTGAGAAGCCGTGTTCCTGTTGCCGGTGTGTTGGTCCTTACCTTCCTTCATTATTCCTGTAGATAAAGCCAGAACTGTAGTCTCAGGGCATTCTAGGTTGGGTTGGTTGCTTCAGCAGCTTCTCTGGATGGTTGGCCAGCCAGGGTCTCTGTGTGCTGGTGGGAGTTGGGGTTGATCCATTCACATCCCATCAGCCAGCATCTTCCAGCCCTGACAGACCCTGTGTCACAAAACCTCAAATTTGGGACTTTGAAGCCAATAAATGGAAAGAAGGAAAAGCATCTCAAAACCTCCAACACCCCCTCTGCTAAGGGGCCTGCTTGATGTGTAGTTTCCTTGCTGCTGAGCTCTGATAATCAGGGTCTGTGTCCCTGAAAGGGCAGCAATGAAAGAAAGAAGCTGCCCTTTTATTTCGCTGTTGTTCATATCTCATCCTCCCACAGACTCAAAACCTGACCAGGCCTGGCAGTGCTGTGGCTCTGCTTAGTGCCATCCTTAGCCATAGATGGTTTTGATCTGCAGCTGTTGGAGCTGTGGATCCTGGATCAGGCTGCCTCTCTGTGTTAGAACCAGCCAGTGACGTGGTTTGTCACTCTGCGCCCTCCAGGTTCCTCGGCGCCCGAACAGTCTCCTCGAGGGATGGGCTCCCGGCTCCACAGTGCTCCCAACCTGTCGGATTTGCATTCCTGCAGGCAGAAGATAACCAAGCAGCACTCTGATCCTCTCGTTGCTCACTTTGGTCATACCCCAGTCAGCCAGCCTCTGCAGATTCATGGCTTGCAGCACTGCCGGCAGCTCCGGTCCTCACCAAAGCTCTCCGAGTTCATGCAGAGAAGCCCTTTGCCAACGATAATGGGCTCCCCCACAAAGGTATGCCCAGCAGTCTGCTTTTGGACCTCCCACACCTTGATCTTCTGGGTGATTTGGGGATGAGCTGCCGTGTGAGCAGATAACTCTGACCTGGATTTACCCGCACTTGCTTCTATCCTGTGAAGGCTGAGCAGTGATCTGTGTGAAATGGGGCAGTGTCCTACTTCCCGTGGGCAGCTCTCCCCTGGCAGCAGTGCCCAGCAGCTGAGCAGAGCCCGGGGCTGGCAGCAGGCAGGGGAAGGAGCTGCCCCAGAGTGCACGGTGGGGACACGGTGACACGGCTGGGACACGAGCGTGTCCTGCAGGGATCCCCAGCAGCCAGTGACAGCCCTGTGCTCGTGAGGAGCTGGCACTGGGACAGCATTTGCTCTGCTGACTAAATTCTCAACTGTTTGTTGTACTTTCGTTTTAGCCTTTCTGGGTTTAGGGACAAATAACTGTTTGAGGTGGGATTTCTAGCTTTTTTTCAGGCAGGTTGTTAAAAAGTTTCATTTTGATAAACAAATATGGATCAAGAGGAATGTTCCTCCTTAATTTTAAAGACAGATCTCTGTTCTCTCTGTTCTTCTTAGGCTGTGTCCCCATTTGAGTTTCCCAAAACCCCAAGTTCCCAGAATCTCCTCACCCTCTTGGCCCATCAGGGGGTCATGATGACTCCAACACGGAACAAGACCTTGCCAGATCTGAAGGAGATGGGTCATTTCCACTGCCAGCAAACTGGGTTGGGATTGAGGCCTGTGGAAGAGATCAAGGGCAGGTGAGCTGGAGTCTGCTTCATATGGTGGTGCTTCACTCCTCAGTACAGGATGGATGGGGCAAATTTCAAACCCCAGCTGATGCTGAAGGTGTAGTGAGGCATCTGTAAACATTGTGTAGTTATGTGTTAGCCTTTGGATTGCAAATGGATATGGTGCACATTTAAAAAGTCTTCCTCTACAGGGGCAGGCCATGGCCTGGATTTTTTAAAATGAAAGATTATATGCAGCTTCACACCATGTTTAAGTGTGCAGAGTTTCATCAAGTGGGGATGCAGGATTTTGTTACCAGACAAGCAATTCTTCAGATGCTTGGCTTGCTCTCTGCGGGGCCTGTCATGGAGGAGAGGCTGTTCTGGGTGTTCCTCCTGCATCAAACAGTGGGCACAGGTCTTCAGAAGAGAGATCTGTTGGAAAGCCTTGTGCTGGCTGTCATGAGCACTGCAGGATAGAAAGTCACTCAGGTGCTGCTGTTAAGTTTTTCTTATGTGCCTCTCTGTACATTGCAGCTTTCCCCAGTGTTCTGGAGGAGTCCTCTAGTATTAATTTCCATACATTTCAACAAAAACAAATTGTGTTGTATTAATGTAGTGAAGACTTGCATTACTGCAGTTAGTCATTATATTTTTGTGCTTTCTACAAGTACCAGGAGGTGCTTCAGATGCTCTGTTGAAAGAGTGTTTTTTTCAGCTCCAGACTGTTTACTGTGTGGTGTTAAGTGGCTGTGGACCAGGAACGGCACAAAGAAGTGAAGTTGGCTGACACCTCACACCTGTTGACTTTCAGCATCGTGTTGTGTGTACTCTTTTTAGATCTCTGAGCACAGGCAGGCTCACTGACCTGCTTCTGAAGGCAGCCTTTGGGGCACAGATCTCGGAAGCTGGCAGCAGCGACAGCCTGAACAATGAGAAGCCAATGGAAATTGCAGGTAGGTGGGGAGGCCAGGCAGAACGGGCAGGGTGTGCTGGGCTGGGGTTTGCCCACACCCCTCCTGCAGATGGGAGGCTGCTTTGCCAGTGGCTGCTGGCACAGGAAGCGAGCGCCGTGTGCGAGGAGTGCAGTGTTTGCTTTCCCCTGCTCCGTGGGCTGTGTGAGCTGTGTAACTGCTGGACAGTGGTGTGATTTTTGTAGGCAGGGCTTCCTCTTGTGGCCCCTCCTGAGTGTGATAACCCGTGGAAGTGGTGACTTGGTGCCAGGCAGCTCGAGTGTGAATGGCTCTGCCGGGGTGGGTGTTCTGGGCATGCAGGTCAGGCAGCGAGGAGGGAGAGCAGCTGCAGCAGTGGCTGGTGCTGCCCAGGCTCTGTCCTGGGGCCCGTGGTGCTGGGGATGCCTCACTGGGCTGTGCTGGTACCCACTGTGTCCCAGGAGAGCCTGCAGGAGCACACCCTCTGGGCGAGGCACCCTGCTCTGAGTAACCTTCCTGTAACGCCAGTCTGCACCTTTCGCCTGTCTCCCCAGCTCCCTCAGGTGCTTTCGGAGGGACCCTGCACTCTGGTGCCCGGGCTGGGGGCTCTGCCAGCCCATCCCCAGTGATTTTTACTGTCGGATCCCCTCCCAGTGGAACAACCCCCCCACAGACCACGAGGACCAGGATGTTTTCAGGTAAAGGGCCGATACCTGCCTGTTCCAGTGGGGCAGAGAGATGTGTTGCATTCCTTGCTGCTGTGCACTGGTGATGGCAGAGGGCTGCTCAGAGCAATCTGTAGAGCTCAGCTGGTCTCAGCATCTTTGAGGTTCTTGTGCTGGCTCCTGCCAACCCCAGTTATTGCTGCTAACTGTTTGCACTGGCATTAGTGCCAGAGAGTGGTTTTCCAGTACCGTAAGAGACAGACAAACTTCTGCTTTATTGCTCTCTGCTTCAGGAATAGTGCTGCAGCTGTTCACAGAACCACTGTTGCTGAGAGGTCAACAAATGTAAAGACTGTGTTGTGTTCTAATTGTTCTCCCCGTGGGTTTTGGATGAGCTGTAAAAGATGAGTGTGATTATCCGTGCCCAACAATTTCAGTGCACAAGGACTGTTGGGAAAGGGCCAGGATGGCTCTGTGTGTTAAACCATTAGTGGTGTTACCTATGCTCTGAGCTGCTTAGGCAGGAGATGGGGAAATGCACTCCTGCTTGACAGGTACTCCGTGTAAGACACCAGTGGCCTTGTCAGCCAGCAGTTGAGGCTGTGGTAATTGGCCCTTGTGGGATAGAGTGTCTGGGAGTTGGAGTCTCTGTTCAGTTTAAGAAAATATTTGGACACATTTTGATTTGCTTATTTTTCTTGTTCGTTTTTTTGTCTTGGCTGTTCCTCATCTGAATGCACTTGACTCTGTTGTTCTCAATTACTGCAGGGAAGGTTTGGATGTGACCATGAAATAAGCTGCCTGACTGGGATGGGGGGACATGTGGGCTGAGTTCCTGTGTATAAACTGCATTTCCATCCTAACTAAAACCACTCGTGTCTTTGATTGCCTGGCAGGTTGGGACCACAATTCTTTCTTTATCTCATTTATTTGAAGGGTGAGCTTTAAGACTCTTCTAAGTGTGTGAGGGACCTGTAGCACAGTGGGGTTACTGTCCTGGCTACAGCCTCCAGCTACTACTGCAATGTGATGGATAGAGGATTCAGGCTTCCTGTGTTGTTTTTGCAGGAATAATGGCAATCTGGGAGCAGATCCAAGCACCAAATTTTAGCAGGTTGATACTCAGGTGCTCAAGGCTCTGCCCAACAGTCAGAATGTCAGGTGGGAGGCCTGGAACAGGAGGCTGTTGAAAAGTGAACCTGCAAAACACACACAGGGTTAGGTCAAGGTGACAAAAGCAATGCTGCAGGACAAGCTTTGTTTATTAGGCCTGTGCAGGAACTCCTTATGTTATAGTTAATGCACAAAGCTAATGGTGGAAAGGGGAGATTTGCAAGCTGAAACTTTTCACCCCAAGTGCTTGGACAAGCCATGAGTAAGGACAGTTCTAAAGGCAGAGCCTTTCTGTGAGTCATCCTAACAATTTCTGCAAACAGCCTCTTGGAATTACAGGGCATCCAGAATGAAATGTTGTAGGTCCTCTCCTCTCTTGTCTGTGAGAGAACTGGAAATACTCTGCCTGTCTTTGATGATCCACTTAGCTTTGAAGCATCACTACCAACATGCAGAAGGCTTTGGGAGGAAAGGAGCTGTGCCTCTCTACAGATCACTTGTGCATTATTATTTTGTTGAACCTTTTGAAGGCAGGGTAGGGCAGTAAATTAAATTTGTTGTTAGAAGAGAAACATCTTCCTCCAAAGGACCAGTGACAGTGGACAATACCACCTGGGTAGAATGAGCAGAGTGTTGGAGCTGGTATTGGCATCCCCCACAGACAGGGTGTTTCCCTCTGTGGCAGTGTGCCAGAGGCAGGAAGCCCTGTGGAAGTGGTGAATGTATTGTGAATACTCTGAGACAAAAACTGCTTTGTGCTCCTGGGGTGGATTCAGTGGTCAAGAAGGGGAAAAGCTGATGGTGAAGGAATTGTCTGATGGATACTATACCTACAGGGTCTCCAGAACCCTGGGGTTAGGCTCTTGACTCAGCTGGTCACTCATCCTCTGCCCAGCCTCTTATTTATAAAGAGGGGAAAGCAGAAGTGCAGGGATGTAATGGAAAGCTCTCCTGGCTTGCATACAGGATGTTCTCGAACCATCCTTATCAGAGTGCTCATTCAGTGACAGTGACAGCAAACAGGCAGGGAGCCAGGGTTCAAACTGTGCTGTTCCTTGGTGGGGGAGTTGGCTGTGACAGTGTATGATTAAGATCAGCCCAAGATGTTGTGGCAGGATTCAGAAAGGGTTTAGCCAAAGAAAGGGAAAACAATTTCTTCTGTATTGTCTCCATAAATGATCGTCGTTCTGGAAAGTGCTTTGAATCTGCCTGAGCTTGTAAACTGGTCTGTCTGAGTCACTAAGGAGTTTATGGTGGGGAGTGATTATTCTGCATCCAGAGTCCTTGCATCTTCCTCCAAAGTTCCTCTCGCTGGCTTCTGTCAGGTCCAGGATCCTGAATCCTACAGAACTGTCCTCTCTCCTGTGTGAGGAATGTCTACCTGTCCTGCCTTTAATACCTCCAGTTAATTCCTTTGTCTTTTTTTCTTCACAGTGGGGTCTTCCAGCTCTCTCAGCTCTGGAGGCTCCTTCAGTGGGAGGCACCTGGCAGTGGGAGCTGCTGGGGAGGCTCTGGAGGGCCCCTCGAGTCTCCGCTACACCTTTGCTGATCCCATCACTGCCAACCTGGAAGGTGCTGTTACATTTGAGGCACCAGAGCTGCCTGAAGAGACCCTCATGGAGGTGGGTGTATCCCAGGGGCAAAGCACAGGGCAGTAAAAGTAAAGCAAATCCAGACAACTCCAAGTCAAGAGGGTTACTTCCAAAGGTGGAGCAAACAGGAGAGCAAGTTCCAAGAGAGCAAGGCCAGTGCAGTGCTCAGAAAGCCCAGGGCATATTTAGCACCAAGCCCTTCAGTCCATGAGACAGCCCATGACTGGGGTTAAAATTCCCCATTTCCAAAGCTGGAATTGCAGGTTGGAAGATCAGTTATCTGATGCATTCTGTATGAAGGGCTTCTGGAGCAAACCTGCCTGCTTTGGGCCTCTCCTTGTTAAAGGCTCAGCTTTAGTCCTGTCTGACCTGGGAGTGTGAGTAGCTCAGTCAGGTGCTTGCCTGCTGCACTTGGGGAGTTGGCAGTGATATGGTCTCTGCTGAAAGGACCTGAAAACAAAGTAAACCTGACACTTCTGTTCCTGCTGGGGGTGGGGGACACCGTGTTCTGCACCAGAACGGCTGAACCAGATTGTGGAGCTGAAAGGCTGCCAGGCTCCCCTTCTCTGCAGGCTGAAGCAGAGCAAATGCTGTTAAAGCTGAGATATATTTGAAATGTAGGTCAGGCTGCCCATTTGCAGTGGAGGTGGGAGGCAGATCCAGTCACGCTTTTGGCTCTGCTTGTGATACCTCCTTGGGCTGTCTGGGACTGGAGAAGACTCTTTGTGTCTGACACTTGTTGGTGCTGCTGAAAACCCCAAGATACCAACAGAGACTTTGTTTTAAGGATGTGGGTTTGCTCTTCTACTTCAGATTTTGTTGAGCTTATTTTTTCTGTCAGTTCTGCATTGAATTGCACTTATTGGCTTCATTACCTGTAAAGCCACAGGGCAAAGGCTTCCAGCAATGATGTGATCACAATAGCAGTCAGTTTAACTGAGCATCCTACCTGTGTGAGGTGACAGAAGTTTGGGGCCCTGCCAGCTGCCACCACTTCAGACGCTGCTCTGAAGAGAGGTGTCCTAAGGAAGTATCAGTTGATCTTGGAATAGCACTCAGCTTCTCTGTCTGTAATGAGTCATTTGGCTTCAGTCGTCGTTTCTGCTGAGCACAGTAATCCGTTTGCATGTCACCAAACCTTTACAGCAGATTTCAAGACCCTTTTGTGCTCTGTGGAGTTGGCCAGAATGCAAACCTGGCAGGTTTTCTGATTTCTGCTCATCTTTCAGGGCACTGCAGTCTTACTGTGTAACTGCCCTTGTTTATCTTGAGCAGTGCTGTTGCGTTCAGATGGGTGGTTCTTCCATCTTTTGTAAAAGTTTCTTTAGGTGCAGACAAGGCATGCTGGAGGCTGGGGTTTAGTTTCTTTTGCAGTGCTCTAAAAACACAATACAGAGATAGCTACAGAAGACTTGTGATGGCAAATGAGGCCATAAAAGCCAGCACAGTTAACAGAAGCTGCCTGTAGGCAGAGGAAGGACTGCCTGTTGGTTAGAGATAGGAGGCTGAGACCTGCAAGATCTCAGCAGTTTCCTGCTCTGCCACAAACTTCTTGTATGACTTGGTAATTACTTAATCTCCAGGTTCCTCCTCTGCTTTTAAAGAAAATTGAGGAGGATGGAGATAACACTTCCTCACCGTACTGGACTGTCCAGGTAGCTAGGTAGTGGGAGGAGAGATTCATATTCCAGATAATCAAAGCTGCCTGAGCAGCCAAGTGCCTGAGCCAGTAAAGGAAAGAAAGAAGCTCTCAGATCCTGAGCGTGGGGGTTCTGTCAAATTCATGTAGGAAACATCCTTACCAGCCCCCTTTGAGAGAACTGAGCCTGTGAATCTTTGAAGATCGAGCAGGTTACCCACTTCTCAACAGAGTACAAACAATGGAGTTGGCATCTGATTCAGGCAGCGATTCATTTTGCAGACCCACAAGCATTCAGTTTTCCCCACAAATGCTAACTTCCCAGAACTGGTTGCAGTGACTTAAGCAATGCAGCTTCCCAGAAATGGGATAATCCCCTTTGATCTGTAATAGCAGAGGAAAAACTACTCTGAAATGACCACAGCACTTGGTGTGAGCACTTCCCTCACCAGCTGGACAGGAGTTGCAGATAAAAGGTTGTCCTTGCTGTCTTCTCAGAGAACCTCACCCAGAGCTCACTGCACTGAACTGGGAGGGGATGAAGGCTGCGATGTGGGGTGGGAGACACTTTGTTGGCAGTTTTTTGTGGTGTAGGAGGTTGTCATTCTCATGAAATCCACACTGGCATTGCTGTAGTGGGAACAAGAGCTGTGCCCGTGGTGCAGATGGTCTCTCCTCCTTCCTGGCTGACTTCTGAAAGAATCCCACAGAGCTGGGATCCTTCTTGGGAAGGGAGCTTGTAGTTTTAGAGTAAGTCTCACCATCTTCTCCAGGGAGCTGTCTAGAAATTTCTGGCCTGGGGCTGTTGTTTGCTGCTGTCACTGTGGAAGAGGAACCCCAGTGCAGGCTCCAGGCTGAGTTTGGCCCAAAGCAGAGGTGTGGAGGGGTCTGGGGGTGAGGTGTTGTTTCTGTGAGCTGGGGTGGGTTGCTGGCACGGCTGAGGTGAGCAGCTTTCCCTGTAACCTCCCCTTGGCATCCCTTCAACAGCAGGAGCACACGGACATCCTGCGCAGCCTGCGCTTCACGCTGGCCTTCGTGCACTACGTGATGGAGATCGCTGCTCTCAAGGGCAGCTCCAGTGACATGAGCAGCTCGGTGACATCTGAGTACCAGCTCCAGGAGAGCGTGGTGGCCGACCAGATCAGCCTCCTGAGCCGGGAGTGGAGGTAAGGACGGGCAGAGCTGCCCAGCTCCCGGGGCTTCTGTCGCTCCCGCCCACCCCACACATCCCCGTGTGCCCGCAGTCCTTGGGGACACGGAGCTGCTGTCACACTCATCTGTCTGCACTGCACTGCTTTCTTTGCAGCTATGCAGAGCAGCTCGTGCTGTACCTGAAAGTGGCAGAGCTTCTGTCCTCGGGGCTGCAGATGGCCATAGAGCAGATCAAAGCTGGCAAGCTGTGCCTCTCCTCCACCGTCAAGCAAGGTAAGGGGCTGCTGCACTCATGGGGGAAAGGACTCACCTGGAATGGAACTGTTACAGAGGGCATGGAGGGGGTGGAGTGAGTGTGAACCCCACTGGGGTGGTGAGGGCTTATTTGTGATTGTCCCCTTGCTTAGGATCTCCATTCATTCTGAGACTGTTCCTCTCTTCACACTGACTTAGTCTCTGGCTATTGTCGTGCTCCTGTGAAACTGTTCAGCACTAATTGTGAGGGGGGGATGTATCTTATCTGATTCCTTGTATATCTCTGTCTCAGGTGCTTATTTGTACTTGATGTAAGCCCAGCTTAATTACACAGTGCATGTCTTAGGAAGTGCTTACTTGGCAAACAGAGACTTGTCTTGGCAGTGATGATTTTTCAAGTGAAACAAAAACACAGGAAGTGAAGTACTGGTAATGCCAGAGTCACTTCTTTGCTGGTGTTACAGCCTGACATTTGCATCTGGCTGTGGTGAGAGCTGGCTGTGAGTCAGTGATCAGAAAAAATAATTTTAAAACTCCCATTGTAATATTACTGAGGGAGATTTTTGAAGCACTTGAAATACTTGAGCCACCAGCCACCTACTCCAAGAGCTTTGTCTTTGCAAGTATTTGTGCTGCCTTGGGATGGGGTGTAGAAAAATGGATGTTAAATACAATCAGCACATATGCATTGTAGCAGGCAGCGTGGAGCAGAAGACACCAGATTTAGCTACACGTCTTCCACAAGTTCAGGCTAACAGGAAAGCTGTCATAACCCAAATAAATCACTCCTTTTCAGAGCAGATTGCAGCTTCTAGATTTGTAGTGTCATTTGTCCTTCAGTGTGTGGGAATTGGGCAAGGCTGGCTTGTCTTGTTTCATGCAGCATGGGGATTTTTTCAAATGTGCATGTAGGAGTTAGTACTCATCAGATGTTGGTGGGAGTTTGTGTTCAGTACTCTGTGTAGATGATGCCATGTAGCTAGGGAGACTCAGCCTGTGGCATCCCTTGCAGTTTGGGATTGTTATTTATTCACCCAGAGTCATATTTGATTCCTGATTCTCTATTCCATAACCTTCCCGTACGAGCTGCTGTGGTTCAGGAAAGGAGTGGTCTTTCACAGGCATCCGTGTCTCTTCTTAGGGGGACAGCAGAGTTCCAGGAGAGATTCCCTTGCTTAGTCAGTGCTGCTGATCCACGCTCCAAGAGCTCCCACGTGTGAGCCAAGCACTCCTTCCCAGCACATCATCACCCATCACGCAGCAGAAGCTCTGTATCTGCTGCTGCTGGTGGTGTGTGAGACATCCTGTGCAGAGCAAACTGCTCCTGCCTTGTGACAGCTGAGGGAAACAAAAATAGACCTGGCCTCAGGTGAACCAGAGGTGTGTAGGAGTTGCCATGTGCAGGCCTATAACTGCTGAAGGTGACAGAGGAAAGGGAAAAGACTCTCTTGGTGCAGGGCTTTCCTGCCAGTCTCTTGCTTTTGACATAACCCCGTTGTCTCCAGGTTGATCCTTCGGGGTCCTGCACCTGGAGATGGGGAGGCACGGGGAGAATTGGAAGTAGTGCCTAAAGCATCTTTCTTTTCCTGCAGTTGTGAAGAAGCTGAACGAGCTTTACAAATCCAGTGTATCCTCCTGCCACTGCCTCAACATGAGACTGCAGAGGTTCTTCTTGGACAAACAGAAGCTCATGGATCGGATCAACAGCATCACTGCGGAGAAGCTCATCTTCAGCTATGCTGTGCAAATGGTAAAAACCTCACAGTGCCTCAAGTAGGGTTAGCATGGAGCAGTGCTGGGCATTAATGGTTCCTGGTGGTGGCCTTAGCAGGTGGTTTCCCTCATGATGCTCCTTCTGAAGGCTGGGCAATGGGGGTGTCTACGCAGCTGAGGGACCGTGGTGGGAAAGCTGGGTCTGCTCTTACTCTGGGAGTAAGCTCTTTTTTATGGGTTGTTGCCCTCAGGTGCAGTCTGCAGCCCTGGATGAGATGTTCCACCACAGAGAGGACTGTGCACAGAGGTACCACAAGGCTCTGCTGCTAATGGAGGGGCTCCTGAACATCATCACTGAACAGGGGGACATAGAAAACATCAGTAAATGTGAGTATTTGGGGACTGTTTTTTCCCCAACTAGAATGTGTGGGCTTTTTAGCTGCATGATCAGAAATTTCAGTTCCCAGCACCATTTTTTTTTCTTTGGCTACATCTTGGTGGACATAGCAGAGATCTGTTGGCTTGTTACAGCTCCTCACAGCCTGGCCTCCTGCTTTTCCAACAGAAAAACTTAGAAATGCAGGTCCCTGTTCCGAGCCACATTTTGAGAGCTTCCCATGCAGAGCAATTGCCAGCACTTTGTTGGAACTTTTGATGTGTGAAAGAACTCCCTGAAGGAAGTGGTTTGGCAGCAGCAGGGGCCTGGGGTTGGTTTCCAGCAGGAACCATCCCTTTGCACAGAGCACTCAGGAACATGAACCTGCAGTGGCTGCAGGGCAGAGATGGCTGGTCAGCACAGCAAGGGCTCCTTGCAGCACATCTCTGAGCCAGCACTGCTCACCTGCCCGGTTCCCCAGCCCCGAGCCTGGCTGGGAAGGCAGCAGACACAAACTCTTCTCATCAGCAAGTGCTTGCTGTGGCAGTGAAAGCTGAGCTCTGACCGTGTGCTGTCACTGAGCCTCCTCTCCCAGGGACTCTGCTGCTCTGAGCTGTCCCCTCCCGTGCTCTCCCTGTCCCCTCAGGGGTGCCACTCTCCATCGGGAGGGGAAAGGACTGACTCACTGCTGTGAGCACACCTTCCCTGCCCTCATGGCTGGGGTTTAATCACCTCTGTCACCTCTGCCTGCGGGCGGTGGGAAGAGGGGATGGGGAATGACCGTCCTCTGTAAGAGCAGCTTGGCTTGGCCTGGGCTCTGCTCCACCACAGCCGTCCCAGCCCACCTGCAGCAGTCCCAGCAGTGTCCCTGTGGCCACAGGGGGAGGCCACAGCTGGCAGACCATGTGCCTGTCCCCTCTGCTGGCCACTCACTGCCTGCCTCGGGCCAGCATCCAGAGCACTGGATGGCTCTGGTCATCGTGGAGGCAGAGCCCTTGGATAGGTAATGAGGGAAGAGATCTCTGGCTCCCAGGCAATCAGTCAGTTAATTATCACCAACTTTCACAGCTGACAGGAGGCTCACTGAAGGAGAGCAAAGGGAAAGGTGAATAGTGTGAATTCCCTAAGTGAATAGGGAATACTAAGTAGTTTCTCTTGTGCTGTTTCTTACCAAACCTAGATCCCACCTTTTGATCCAGAGATACAGTTAATGCATGTAATAGATTTCTTCTCCCAGTTGTTATCCTGGTATTGCAAGTTCCAGCTTCCTGATTGAGCTGTTCTCTGATAGGCAGTAGTGGGTGTGTGTTTCATTTTAGATCTCAGGTCTATGATTACATATTTCTGAAAAGTAAAACGATGAACCTAGAAATACAGAAAGTGTTCCTGTGAGAGGCAGGAATTCCACCAAACATTTTGCTTTGAAAGATTCCTGGGCTCAGGTCAGGAGAATGTGGCACTGATGATGCTGGGTGGGCTCTCTCCCAGTGTAAGCCAAGGCTGATTGCACTGGAGACCCTGAGTCATTTTACCCACTGGCAAAAGCTGCTCCAGTAACTGGAAGTGAATAAATTCTTCCTGAAGGATGATGATCCTTTGTAACATCTTGATACCTCTGTTAGAACTGCTGCCTCCCAGCTTTCACTGTCAGATCTCTGTTCAGCCTTTTGACCTGTCCCTTCCCAGCAGCATGTTTCTGGTCAGGTCATCACTGGCCTAATTGGCACCTGGTAATGACTCTCAAAGTACTGCTTAGATTTGTTGAAATTCTACTGTTTTTCCTTTTCTGTTCAATCTCTAGTCATGATCTTTACATTGCCAGGAAAAAATGAGAAGCTGATTGCTTGTGCTGTTTTTTTTCCTCAGGTAAGCTGTGCATCGAGCGCAGGCTGTCAGCTCTGCTGTCGGGGTTCTGTGCCTGATCTCAGCGGTGTTGTCCTTCACACACCTCGCCCCAGCTGATTGCTTTGTTCCCAACAGCCTGTGCTGTGGTGGGAAACGATTCTGGCAGTAGGACACCTGGAGGATGAACTGCTCACTGTTCTGCATTTGGACGTTTTGGGAAGTTGTTCCACAGACTCAGATTCCTTTGTAGGGACGTGTGACTGCAGCAAGCACAAGTACTTCCCTGCCTGAAGGCCTGGGCGAAGACAAAGCTGATGTGGAAAGGTCTCCCTCGTTGTCAGAGGGGGTGAAGGATAGAAGTCTGCTTCTTCCCAGCACTTTGAAGGATAAGACTGCTGCCTATCCCTCCTGCTTAAGAACAGGGTATTCCAGGGCTGTGTCCATTGCAGGCAATGGATGTGCTGAAACTGCTGGCTTCAGTTGATGTCCGAGTGTGTCATTTAGACATAAAGGCCAGTTTGTGTGCTTTCCCCTTCCCAGCTGAGAGCCGGGCATCTTCAAGCTCCCTGGCAACTGGAGGCTCCCCTCCACTCTCTCCTTTGTCCTTTCTCCTTGTGTTTATGCCTTGGAGTGCTTGGAGAGGAGGGAGTTGGCGTTGTGAAGTAGCTCCCACCTCTACAGACTCGCTGAGTGAGGCAGAGGACGTGCGGCTGCTGGGAAGCTTGGAAATCCCATGGCTGCTGTGTGGGCTCCCTGTCTGCCTGCCTGGATGGGCAAACAACACAGGGAAAGGGACTGTGCAGGGAACAGGAGGACAACAGAAAGCATCACACTCCTGTGTTCGTAAGAAGCCAAAAGGAATCCGTTCCTGCCTCGGTGCCCAGCTCAGTGGGATCGATGTGAAAGACTCCTGGCCTGTCAGCACGTACCTGTCTGGAGGAAGCACTAGCACTGTCCTGCTTTCAGCTGTTGGCTCAATAACCCCTCTCCTGGAGCCCCCCAAACTGAAAACACTAGCTTTGTGAATCAAAGGAGCACTTTACACACTATGGGAACTTTGAGAAGTTGACTTTGCATCACACAACAACCCAGGAACATCACGACTGTTAGGAATGCTGTTCTTTTTATTCCTTTCCTTGCTTCCTGGTTGTTTTATTGCACTACGTGTGTGCGTATATTAATATGTATTCCTAAGAGTGAATATATATTGATATTGATATGGTTTGTGTGTAACTGTACGTATTTAACTGTACTGTATCTCGTGAGTGTGAGGCAAAGAGCACTGCAGAGTCTGTGCTGTTCCTCCTCCACACCAGGCAAAGCTGACTTGCAGTCTGGCAGTACCAAGATTTGTTTTTTATTTAAATGTTCTTTTAAGGACAGTCATTACAAAGCTCCGTGCATTTTAAAAGCTGAAGAACAGGCGTTAGGATCCCACACACTTGGAAATGCATTTTATAAGAAGTTTTATTTGCTGCTTTGTTTTTGTTTGTTGGGTTGTTGTTGTTTTTTTTTTTTTATAAAGAAATCTCGTCGCGTTCAGTTTTACGTTCAGCATTTCTTTCAAGGTGACTCTGAAGCCAAATGCGACTGCGGGTGCGAGTGGCTGGAGTTCTGCTTGAGGCTTGGGGTGCTGTGAGCATGTGTGTGAGAGGGGAGCTGCCTGCCTTCCCTCTGTCTGTGAGAGCATGAGTGTGACGTTCCAGAGTCGTGGCAGTATTGTGGTAGCGCTGGGCAGAAAAGCATCTTTGAAAGCAACTCGAAACCTCAGGCTTAGTTTTTGGGGATCTAAAAATATTTTGCACATGGTGGTTAAGTCCTCATTGCTTTTTTTTTCCTCTTAAGATTGGCACATTCGGTGGGATGTTTTACAAGGGTTTCAGGAGCAACTTCATGGGCTTTGGAGCTGGCACCGTGTTTGGCAACATGGGTGTTTCTGTTCGCAGAGCAGAAATGCCAATAAAGAAATTAAAAAATATTTCCAATTGCCCCGACCAAGGGGAGCTTAAGTGTAGCTTTCACAAATGCTTCAGTATCTGGCTCACAGTCTGCTGCTTCTGTGGCCGTTTGTGCTTGTGCCTGGGAAAAAAATGGGAAAATAAAAAAGAAGAGAGAAACAACCCACTGCCCCCCAGCCTGTTGTGGACAGAAATCCGAGGAGACCCAGACTGCTTTGAAAGGCTTTGGCCGGCTGTGCAGAGGGCTGTGCTGCAGGCAGGAGCACTGGGAGGCAGCATGGAAGCACCAAGCCAGGACTGATTCTGCAATACCAAGCCCTGCACCCCGGAGCCTCCTGGGACAGCTCCCAGGGGCTCCACGGGATCCTCATTGCCCTAGTGAGCCCTGTGTGTGGCAAGCTCAGCACTAACCTTCCAGCTGTACTTAATTACTTGAATGTATCAAAATCGTCCACATTCAATGTATACAAGTATATATTGCTCCAAAAAAAAAAAAAAGAATTGTGGTTTACAGACCTACAACCGGTATATATGTATGTGTTTGTGTATATACATGCAAGGCTGTGTGTGTGTATGTGTGTGCATGGGTAGAGATACACACACAAACACAAACGTGTATATATATGTTTTTTCTCTCAATACTTGAAACTTAGCCACTGTGCTTGAATTAAAAAAAAAAAAAGAAAAAAACCAACAAAAAACCAACAAAAAAACCCCACACAAAATAACCCCAAAAATAGGGGAGGAAAAAAAAAAAGAAAAAAAAAAGAAAAATCTGACAGGTGATTTATTTTGCCATCACTTTGGTGACTTTCTTTTTTATCTAACTGCATGTAGCGTGAAACCAACTTTTTTGGTGAAAAATATTTATTGCTTTGTAGACAATAAGGTATGCAAAAAAAAGGAAAAAAAAAGAAAACACCCCAAAAACCAACCCCCAACCATTGCTGAAGTTGCTAGTGTAGTCCACCTGCTATTGTCATGGCTTTGTTACTGTTGCAGCGTTTGTGTCTGGCGTCTTTAATAGATTTCAAGAAACCTCAGTCTAATTACACGTACTTTCAGGTTTGTGAGAGCGTATGATGATGTTCTTTATAAGGTAATGCTTGATACTTTGTCAACATTTTTTATTTGTGTTTTGTGTGACTTTTTTTTGGCTTTAAATTGTACAACACCAATTTAAGACAATAAAATTGATTTGAAATTGTTAGTGGCCTGTTTTCAGTCCTTTATAAAATTACAGTTCATGTGGCATCTGAGTGAGGTCTTTACAATGCGTGTGGTTCTACTGGCCTCAACTTTTGGGCAAAAAAAGGGCTGTTGCTCCCTTTTCACAGCAGGTGAAGCCTGGGGCAGAAAATCCACCGTGCCTGAATCCACATGAAACGTGTGAATTTGGGAAAGTTGAAGCCAATTGCTGGGTGGGAGCTGTAATTGCTGGTTTCTCTGTCCATATTCCCTGTCCTCTCCTCCTGCAGTGGTTAGGAAGTGTCACAAGTTGATAGCAGACCCCTCCCCAGCCAGCTGGATGCCTTAAATTCCGTCCATATTTCTGTATTTGCAGGATCATACTGTCAGCAGGCTTGTTGCTGAATAAGAAAGGGCCTTAAAGGTGAAGTGTGATACCATAATAAAATGTGTTTGTACTCACTGCAATTTTGTTTCTTGAACAGAGCAGGCACAAGGCTTAGAATTCTCTTGCCCACGTAGCTTTGAAAAAGTCACTGAACATAGCAAAAGGGACAGTGAGGATGCTGAGAGTGTTGGTCCTGTGCATGACGGGCCCCTGCTCTGTCTGGATTGGAATGCTCCAGGAGGAAGAGCTAAGCCCTGCACCTGGGATGTGGGAGAGGTGTGGAATGAATTAGTCCGGTCCTTGCATTCTTGCAGAAATTTCAGCAACACAGCTGCAAATTTTCAGGAGCCAAATACTGTAATTCCACCCAACATTTCCCAAAACTCCACTTGCTGAACTCTCTGTGTTGTTGCCCGTGAGCATCACAGGGGAAAGTCCTGCCCACAACCCCTGTGTGATGCAGCATCACCCCACAGTTACTGCACAGTGTTGTGGTTTGGTTAGAAAAAATCTTACTTCAAAATCATCATTTACCGTGAGCTGTTATTGTTTTCTTTCTTGCTCTGCCCTGTTTATAACCTCTGTTTCCTGTCCCTGCCTTTCCCACACCAGGGAATTGCTCTGTGAGAAGGTTCCTGCCTGGAAACACTGGGCTCTTGTTGATGCTGACTCACATGCAGGGACAGTCGATCCCTTCTCCCTGCAGAGCTGCAGCACCATCGCTGCCGGGGACAACTCTGGGAAACTGCACTTCTGTCTGGTGGAAATGTGGTGGTACAACCTGGGCAAGACCCCACGGCAGCCCTTGGAAAGCTGGTCAGAGCTAAATAATTTAAAATGCTGCTGTTGCTTAAAGTTTGACAGCTCAGCACACTTGGGTGTTTGTTTTTTGAGGGTTTTGGGGGTTTTCTTCTTTTTTCTTTTTTTTTTTTTTTTTAACATTTTTTCCCTTTTGTGGAAAAACCTTGTGTATGTTTGTTCCCTGCAGCATGGGAAATATATAAAATGTAAAAGTTTCTGATGCTGGTGGTGAGGGAGCGGGCTTCTTTTGAATTTCAAAGGTTCAGGTGAAAACACTGTAGCCAAGTGAAAGAGGGACCCACTGTGTGTCACATGCCTGTGTGGATAGAGACCTCTTTGCTGAATGCATGGGACTCTCACAGGCATCAGAGCAGAGGGGGAAAGTGCTAGCTGGGAAAACTTCAACAACAGGAATACAGAGTCTCTTCTGAAAGCACTGAACCATGGGACCTGGACAGTTCAAAAGCACCAGTGGAAATTGCACAACTTTCTAGATGTTGGCTGTGACGTCATGCTGCTGTTGATTCTGGGAGAAAACAAACCCGAGCAATTCTTCCAGGGCATTTGGCTTTGTTCCCGCATTTTATATTTAGTTGCTGGTAAGTACGTCAGCAAAAACACTCTCATTCAACTCTGAAAGATCAGAGGTGACAGTGACATCAAGGAAGCAGAAACGGGTGGGTGTGTGTTGAACCAAGGCGATACAAAGATCAATTATTCCGCTTCCAGCTCCTTTAAAGCTTTTTTTCGCCAGGAGTTAACTCCTTCACAGCACGTTTCAGCACTCTGGTGTGTAACTTGATGTTGGCTTCTCTGCAGTGGCCCACTGTGCCTGGTCACCTCACACTCCAGGGAGGGTTTTTGCTCAAGGAGGGGAAGGGTTGTCTGCAGGGAGACAATACCCTGGAATAGCTCTGCAGGGCAGGAGCTAATGCTCTCCAGAGAAATGCTAGCAGTTGGATTTATTTAGATTTATTTCCATAAATGTAGCACTGAGCATGGGTACCATTCCCTGGGTGAGGAATAGCACGTAGTGCAGGGATACAAACTTCCCTGGGACATTTCTTTCTAAAAACAGCCTTTTTAGGGACAATAGATGCAGAACCACCCCCCGCCTCCTGGGAGCTGGGACCTGGCAAGGGATTTGAATGCTTTCAGAAAACATGTTAAATAGTGTATTTCTAAGAAGGAGCTGAAGCAAATGTCAAACACAGGTTTCCCCTTGCCATGGACAGAAGGTAACTGAGTTCCCAAATGTGCACAATTTTTCTTCATGTTTCCAGCTAATGCCCAATACACAACTGCTGGGGAGGAGCAGAATAAGGTGCTCTTTGTCCCTTGAGTTCAGCTTGTCACCAGGTCCCAACATGGATGTAAATGGCTTTTAACCACAACGTTTGGTACCTCCTGAACTTCTAATGCTGTGCAGCAAAGCCCTTAAACTCACTAAAGATCTGTTTAGCAGGTTTTTTCTTCCCTTTAACAGAAAACAACTGGAAAAATTGTCTTTCAAAACACAATGTTTCCTTGGAGCCTTTTTTTATCGATTTAAAAGAAATTTTATTTCTCTGTGAATTGAAAGCAAACCCTCTTGAAGTAAATACCTCCTTTTCCAAAGCAGGCCTTGGGGAGGAAGATGAGAATGTTGCTGGGGTGGCATTGCCACAGCAGAGCAGAACAGGCAGCTCAGGGAGGGGACGGCCAGCTGCAGCGGGGCCATGGGCCCTGCCCTGCCAGCCGGAGGGGACAGCCCGCAGTGTCCCCAAGCCGGGAAGGGTGGGAGCTGCGTGCCGGAGGTGCCTGGCAGGGCACGGCTGAGCAGCCAGGGCTGTGGCTGTTCCCAGCACAGGCAGGGAGGAGCCGGTTCGCGTTGCCAGAGCCCCATCTGCAGGCGGCCACCGCACCCCGCGCAATTTGGGGTGAAGAGTGACACTGACAGCGTGACGAGAATTAAATGAACTGCCTCAAAAAACATGCCAAAGCCCCGTCCTGCAGCCATGCTGTTCGACAAAGGTCAGTTGTGTGTGAGGCCCCAGAGGGCTGGTACCTAGAGAGCTTTGACGATGCTGATTTCAGTGCTGAGCAAACTCGAGACCTCCTTGAGGTCTGCTGATGCCTTTAGGTTTTAACTCGTATTTTTCAAGTCTTGTGTTGCTTGGTGTGTAACTCTGAAGTGTCTTGTAGCTTGTGAGCTGCTGTAGACATAACAAAACCTCTCTAGGTTTGCTCTCCAAGGACACCCAGGCTGTCCAGGCCCAAAACCTCTAAAGGTGGGGCAAGCTGAGGGGAAATTGCATCATTAACTAAAGTTTTAATTGGCAAATTTATGCTGATATGCAAATGAACCAAACTTATAAAGGTGTGGGGAACTCGTGACTCGTTGTCCATCTTGGGGTCCAGCTTGGAGCCCTTGGCTCCCCAGGGTGCACCTTTGAAGGCCTTTCAAACATATACCCACCTTTATTCCCTTATTCCTGTCTAGTTTTTGTTTCTACGTAGCCACTCAAGGCATCACTGCCTTCCCATCCTTGACGGCCTGACTCTCCCAGAACATACCAGCAGCAGCAACTCTGACAAGTCACTTAGGTTTCTCCTTGCTTTTGGTAGCCAGATAAAATAGATAAATTATATATAGGTGTTTCAAGATAAAATAGATAAGTTTAAAAAAGGAAGAGGCAGTATGTGCTGTGGCAGGTTAAGAGCACAGCTTGTGCTGCCTGTTTTGAAGCTTCTTGGCTGCTCCTAGAATGGGTAAGGAGCTGGAATACCAAAGCTTTTCCCTCATGGGATATCCACGCAAGTCTTTCTCCTATCCCGTCACTGTATTCCGTATTGACTGGGGCCTTCTTCCCTCTCCCAAATTTACTGAAATGAGCCAAACTTAGAAATCAGGGCGGGGAAGGAGGAGGAAGGGATGTGGTGGACAGGCAGTGCAATTGCATAAGCTCCACTTCCTAAGGAAATGAGGAGAAAAAAAAAGATTCAGACACCCTGATTGCAATGATAATTTTTATTCCTGTTTCTTTTGGCAGCAGTACTGCACTGTGACGGGCTGTCTTCTATCACTTCTCTAAACAAAGTGCAGCTGGGACCCTGTGATAAATCTTCCCTTTGCTCCATCCCGCTCCTGAAATAACTCAGAAGTGCAAGCTCAAAAAAGGACGTGCTGCATTTCTTCCCCTTATTAGCTGAAATAACAAGCCTGTGATAATCTGGCCTGCTTGGAAGTGTCAACCCTTCCACATTCCATCTGAATGGATAAGAGGAGCTCTCCTACAGTAATCTTGCAGTGTGCCAGAGAACCCACGTCCTCACTGGGTAGCTCCAACCTACAAAGCACTGGAGCAAAAAACTATTCCAGGTGCATTTGGCTTTTTGGGAGGTACATGCTGTGGCCTGGGGAGCGCTCCTGTTGTGCTCGGCTCCCCCATGAAGTGCATCACTGCAGATAAAACTTGCTGCACCAAACCTGAGCCCGAGGATTGCCTGAGCAAGCCGGCTGGAGCAAAACCTGAGGGGAAGTGGGACCAGAGGGGCCCATGCTTGACACTGGCAGGAACAGAGGGTGTGTGGAAAAGGGATCCAAAGTGACATCCCCCTGGGAAGGGAACCGTGAGCTTTCACTGCGGCCCTGTGTACCTCGGGAACTATTCCCTCCCCTGTCCTCGCCTCACCGGGACTGCAGTGCTGTCAGTGCCTGTTTACCCATGGAGAAGGAAAAACGGGCTGCTTTACTGACACAGCCACCATGTCCCACCGGAATGTGTTTGTTAGTTTGCCTTTCCCCCTGCTTTTCCTCGATTTAACAACCTGACAGACTTTTTTGCGTGAAAGCCCGCGTGAGGGAGGCGGTGCTGAGCAGGGCAATCCCCCACCCTGCTCACTGCCAGCACTGGAGCAGGGCGGGCTCTCCAGGCTGGGAATGCGGGAGCAGAGCTGGCTCTACACGCCATCCCTTTTTACACTGAGAGCGAGACCAGGGAAGGGCTCGGTTTGCTGTAGGGACGGGGCTTCCCTCAGCCCGCCCCGCTCCCCTCACGGCGCTGCCCTCACGGCGCTCCCCTCACGGCGCCCGCTCCCTTCGCGCTTCCCGCCATGTCCCCGCGCGGCCGCCGTAGCCCGCGCGCCGTGTGTCCCGCGGTGCCGTCGCTCCGCAGCGCCCGCGTAAGTGCCGGTGGCGGTGCCGGTGGCGNCTGCCCTGCCGCGCCCTGCTCTGCCGCCGGGACACCGGGACAGGCCGGGTGGGCCCCGCGCCACTCGCCCTGCCGGCCTTCCCAGCCGTCCCGCCGGGTGTCCGGGCAGCGCAGGCGCTGCTGCCCCTCTCCACAGAGTGCTGACACGGCCTGGGGGAACAGCGGTGCTCGCCCTTCCTGCCTTCGACTTGTTCATGGGCTGTCCCTTTCTGGGCCCCGGGGGATGGAGCTGTCACGTTCTTCCCGAGTTTCATGCCATTCATGCTCGTCCCATCTGCGGTTGTTTCCCTGCAGGTTCTTACAATGGCTGAGGATTTAAAAGCAGCGGTTGCCAGCCAGACAAAGAGACTGAACAGCAGCAGCGAGGTGGTTCAAAGGCTGGAAGAAAACGGGCATCAAAACAAAAGGTTGAAGAGCAATGCGGATGAGGAGGATGCAGAGGATCAGAATAAGAAGTCACCCAAAAGGAAGATTGTGCTGTTGATGGCATATTCTGGGAAAGGCTACCATGGGATGCAAGTATGTAGTTTGGCAAAGCAACATACCCAGTTAATTTTTGTTTTGGAGTCTATTATGTTTATACCTGTAATCACAGTGCCTGGGTAGGGAAACAGTTGAGCATTTGCAGTGTGAGAAGCTGGGGCAGGAACAGTGTATGAATGGATTCAAATAGCTCGGTAGTAACTCAATTTAAAAAGTCAGTGGTGCATCTCTGATGACTGTAGGGACTGTGCTTTGTCATAGCACCAGACCTGCCCGTGCAGGGTGGTCTGTGGCACAGAGCTGGCAGCGAGAGGGTGATCCTGCTCCATCTGCTGCTCCTCTCCACGTACTGCAAGCTCCATACACTTAGGCAATACTTTGAACACTCCAAGGAATGACAATCTTGCACACAGACAGGGAAGGGATCCTTTCATGCTTATACAACAAAGCAGGTTTGTTCACCAGCAGTAAACCTAATGCTTACAGGCAATCATCAGGTGAACTGAGCAAAAGAACCCAATCTGATATCTAGAAGCAGAATTTGCAGAGGCTGGGTTTGGAGCAGCAGCTGTTAACTTGCAGGTGCTGGGACAGTATGTCATTGGTGCTGTGTTTCATGCAGTTGAAGGAATTGTCAAAAAACTCCAGAAGTGTTGCACAGTGAAATTAGAAATGAGCCTTTATTTGCTGCAACAGTAACAGCTAAATCAGAATGATGTTTTATTAACACTCCCTGGTAAAATACAGTTAGTTTTGTTAGAGAATGGCAATGCTCTTTAGGATGTGAAGGGAAGACTTTAAAAGAATTTCACAACAATGTGTGATTAACAAATTTGCCGTCTTCAGTTATCCAACTACTACTATTTGTTCTATTCCTTATTTTTGCTACATGTTGCCTCTTAGAGAAACGTGGGATCTTCACAGTTCAAGACAATTGAAGATGACTTAGTCTCTGCCCTTGTTCAGTCAGGATGCATCCCAGAAAACCACGGGGAAGATATGAAGAAGATGTCTTTCCAGCGGTGTGCTCGAACAGATAAGGTACATTGGGTAGGGGCTGTGCTCTCCAAAATCTGGGGTTTACACACCACTGCTCCTGGGATGGACTGGTAAAGCTTTGTCCAGAGGGAGGTCCAGCAGCAAGTGCTGTTCACAGTGAATGTGGCTTGAAACTTCTCCTTTTGTCCACTGTTAAACTAAAGGACAAACAAATAAATTTGTTATTCAGCTATTTCAATTCTGCAGGTGCTATCCCAGAGCTTCCAAAGTACGTAATTATGTGGGGTTTTGTGTTTTATGGTTTTTACAGGGTGTGTCTGCAGCTGGGCAGATTGTGTCGCTGAAGGTCAGGCTAATAGATGACATCTTAGAAAAGATCAATAATCATCTTCCGTCTCACATCAGAATTCTAGGTAAGAATACTGAAATGGGCAGAGAAAATGTTTCCAAGAGAAGCTTTCTCCTGCAGAAGGTCTATCCCTTACTATTATAATTTTACTTAAAAGTGGTTTAGTTTAACATGCTTCTGTTAGCTTGAAATTGGTGTTCTCTTAAATCTGTTTTTCGTTCGTATTTTACTTAAAAAATACTCTTGTTGGTAGGAATGAGATCACAATCAATCTGTAACCTACTGATGGAAAAACCTAATGTCACTTTTAAATCCAGGCCTGAAGAGAGTCACTGGGGGATTCAACTCCAAGAACAAATGTGATGCCAGAACCTACTCTTACATGCTGCCAACATTTGCCTTTGCCCATAAGGACCATGATGTGCAGGAAGAGCTTTATAGGCTGGACACAGAGACCCTTGAAAGGGTCAATAAACTGCTGGCCTGCTACAAAGGGACACACAACTTCCACAACTTCACATCCCAGAAGGGCCCCAGGGACCCCAGCGCCAAACGGTACATCATGGAGATGTACTGTGGAGAGCCCTTTGTCAGGGAAAACATGGAATTCGCAGTGATCAGAGTGAAAGGTCAGAGTTTCATGATGCACCAGATCAGGAAGATGATTGGGCTGGTGATAGCAATTGTGAAAGGTTATGCTGCTGAGTCCATCATGGAGCGCAGCTGGGGAGAGGAGAAGGTCGACGTCCCCAAAGCCCCAGGACTTGGGCTGGTTTTGGAGAAAGTACACTTTGAAAAATACAACAGGCGTTTTGGGAATGATGGGCTGCATGAGCCACTGGAGTGGACAGAGGAGGAGGAGAAGATTGCTGTTTTCAAAGAGCAATACATCTATCCTACCATTATCAACACAGAAAGGGAGGAGAAATCCATGGCAAACTGGCTAAACACCCTCCCCATTCACGACTTCAACTCGTCTGCTGTTGAGATGCAAGCTAACAACAAAAATTCAAAGGTAATGACTGAAGCCATTATTTTACAAATGGAAGCTGTCAAGTTGAAACGTCTCTTCCCTTTGTATCGTTTTTGTTTTCCATGAATGTGCTGTGGAAGATGACTGTCATTTGGAGTATGAAATGTGTATAATCTTTTCTGTCTTTGTGCGCCTGATGATAGTGGAATGAACTGTACAAAGAATTGTTTTCTCAGGGTTTTATGGGGAGCAGTTTACAAGGGAGGAAGGAAAGCTTTAAGCACAAGCAGTTTGCATAATCATAAACTAGCAACAAATCATGGACACATTGCCAGCCTTTGCTGTTGTGAAACTGTTTGGGGGTCCAGGTTTCAGGTTGACAATTTTGCTTTAAATACCTGCTGGCTTTTTGTATTCTCTGATTTTGGGCTAGTTCTCATTTTGTGTAATTCCCTGTTACCAGATAAGGTTTGGGATCAGGGAAGTTTAGGACCAGCTCTTTTAAATAAATCTGCCATAAGCTCAAAATAGGCCATCAAAACAGCTACTGAATAACTGGGATATTGTGGAATTGGATTTGTGCCAGCAGGAACTCCTGGGAGCTGTAAGGTGCAACACTATAAAGGTGTAGAATACATTTTTACCAAAATGGCAATTTCGGTTAAAGGCTGGGAAGTCCTCGAAGGATGAATGACGGGATGGGCTAAAACTTCTTTGTAGTGCAACTCCGAAGAAAAGAATGACCTTTTTTCATTTAACAGAGTCCTTGAAATTAGCTATATTTTGTGTAGCAAGTGGAGAATATTAGGTTTAATTATGTCTCTGCCATTTTTTTGCTTGAGTTTAAGAGTTTCAACACATAATATGAAACTTAGAGCCTTGTTGAATAGCACAGGCAAGATACCATCAATTTCTCGGGGTTATTTCTGTACTTGTAATATTTTTTCTGAATTGTGGAGCTGTGAGAGGGGTGTTTAGGACAGGAGGTCACAGCAAAAGCCACGTTAGTTTGGTTAAATGAGACCCAAAGAGACCTTGTGGCTCGGAGTCCTTTACCTGGTGATGTTGGCAGGACTTGGTGCTGCCAGGTTCCCAATCCCTGACATATTCCTGGCAGGATGGAGGTTCTGCAGATAGACCCGACCAAGTTTGGGTTTGGCATCACAGTTAGCACAGGCTGTGTGGGAAGGATAAATAAGGCACGATATGACAGTCTGTGTGAGATTTTGCAGGCTGTTTGCACTTCAGTGAGCTGTGCTTGCTGGTATGAAGTCAACTGTGTGAGTGCCTTGGAATTTGTTTTGTAGTAGGATATTAAACTGCCAGTGTTAAATTTGTGGGATTTGGTGTTTTCAGCAGGTGGTGAGGGATAAAAAAAGGAGTAACTACAGATATGTAGTCTATAGACATATACCATGCTAGCTTCTCTTTATAAAAATACTTTGATATTAGTCATATCAATTAGTCATATCAGCTTCAAAAAAACACATTAACCCCCCAAATTAAGTGACCTACTCCTGAAGGAGGGGCTCCCAGAGAAGATCTCTGCCTTAGTCTCCTTGTAAGTTTCTAACATTTGTAGTTTTTCTTCAGTACTAATTTGTGCAACTGACTTCACTTTCAAACAAGTATTAGTGAGCCCTGGGCATATCTGCAATACAGGTTTGACATAAATTCTTTGCAGCATACAAAACTCTCAAATCTGGCTTTAGACTATGTAACTAAGGTAGCTTTTGAGGGACTTGCATAAAAAACGACTTATCTCACCTGCATTTATTTTAAACATCAGCATTTCATGTTGCTATCCCACTTTTATGTTTCCCACATACTGCAGGTTGTAATTATGGAGTTGTAAATGTAAGCGAGAAGAAATTTCCTCTGCTGGTAATTGTAATCCAATGTGCTTTTTTTGCTACAAACAGCATCATTTACCACCAGAGATTTACTACAATAGGTGGGTCTAAGACATGAAGTTGGGATCCAGAACTATTTTCTTACACTTTTTGAGAGGTTTGAAGTCAGTATCTCTGATTTAGGTCGGTCTGTGGGTGTAAATGCAGCACTGATAAAGCATTTCCCATTTTGCTTTGCAGAAGAGCAGCGATCTCGAAGGCAGTGATGGTTGTGGTGATGATTCTGACTGAGCCAGCAGTGGCTGGATGTGGGACCGTGCTGCTTACAGTTCCCTTTGCCTACAAAAAAAGTGGCCTTTCTAAATCCAAGAATCCAGTGAAGCAGAAGTTTGAGTGCTTGCAGAACGAGAACTGGATGCCCAGGAGAAACTGGGTGAGGAAGACAGTGCAGCAGAAAATACAGAAGCTTTTTATACCACTGATGGATTCACCTGACTGATATACTTGAAAACAGTGTAGTGAGAAAGCAGCTTTCTAAAAGAATCTTGAAATGCAGGATATCTTAACTGCTATTTGAATAATGTTTTTATTACGTTTACTTGGAAAATAGTATTTTAAATATGTATAATCTCTACATAAAGATGGGGCAAATCATTTTAATACACTCTTTTTTATTATTAAGTTATGACTTCATGAGCTTTTGGGGTTTCTTGAAAATCATTTACCTTTACTTAAACTGAATCTCTAAACACCATTAAGCTTATTTTCCATGTTATCCATGGTTTTCCTGTGGAATAACATGTATGACCCTGAGATTAACTCAGTTAGAGTGTGGTGCTAAAAATGCCAGGGTTGTGGATTCCATTCCTGTATGGGCCATTCACTTAAGAGTTGGACTCAGTGATCCTTGTGAGTCCCTTCCAACTCAGAATACTCTGTGATTTAGAAATGATGGGTTAGAAGCTCATTATCCTGCTGACTGCTGTGAACTCTTCTGGTATTGAAACAAATTTCTGTGTTTTCTAGAGCTTTTCAGGTCTAAAAGAAATTTTTTCCTACTCAGTGAGAGGGCTTCAGTTCGGAATGTGGACTGAACCAGACATTCCAAGATGAGACCTTTTCTGTGGGAGGTGTCATCCTCCCAGCATTGCCCTCATGCTTGGGCAGGTCCAGGGATATTAACCCACATTTC
Organism: Daphoenositta chrysoptera; assembly: GCA_013397915.1. Taxonomy (NCBI): domain Eukaryota; kingdom Metazoa; phylum Chordata; class Aves; order Passeriformes; genus Daphoenositta; species Daphoenositta chrysoptera. The sequence continues at coordinate 414,437 of VZRO01000763.1, forward strand.
CATGTGTAGTTGGGCCTTCTCTGCCTGAGGTGTCAGCCAGAAATCCTCTTGAGCCATCTCTGGGATTCAGAGTTGAACCAACTTGGCACGTGTGAAGGAAATGGTGCTGAATTCTGGGCTTTCATCAAGCCTGGATGTGTGAACTCTTAATCCCATCAGGCTGCTCAGAACAGGGAATGTGTGCCATGATATGGGAAGCACACGTCTGAGCACTGCCATCCTCTGGGAATCGATTTTAATTTCCTGTCTTTTCAGGAATTGCGTACTCTGGAGTTCATGCTCCTTTTTCCCATCAGTGGTTTAACTTCTGGTTCTTGTTTCCAACTCTCTGTGGAGGTGGCAGAAGAAACGACACCCTCCTGCCTTACCAGCCTGCAGAACAGTACTGAAGGGTTGGAACAAGACTCCAAGCATTTGGATATTGGTGCTTGATACTCTTCCCTGGCTGAGTCTGTGTGGAGACTTGCTTTGGAATATGGGACTTGCTGGAAATGAGGAGCCAACTCTTTGTTCCCACATTTAGTGGTTTTTGGCCAAAGCTTTTAATTTTATGGTTTCTTCTGGAATTATTCTTTTGGTTTTGCGGGATTTTTTTGGGTTGGTGGGGATTTTGAGGGATTTATTTGGGGCAGAGCTGTCCTTTGAAAAGGGATTCCCATGTTCATTTTATCTGGGTTTTCTTTAGAGCTTTTTATTTTATCATGAAGGCCTTGCTCGATTTTATGAGAGCAAGCATGTAGAAGTGCTCTGGAGAGGGTCTCTGCCTGGATTTTTATTTATATCGCTTTCTGGTCCATACTATTGACCTACTCTGCATTATCTTCTATCCATCTTCCCATGCCATTCAATCTGAAAAACCCTTACCTTTACCTACTTATAATAAACGCTCCAAAGCTGTGATATGTACCGTAGTTGAAATCAAGGGGAAAACTTACTTGATGAGAGAAAAACATTAATAACAATAGTAACAACAACTATTTAAGTGTCGCGGCTCCTCCTTTTGTGCGAGTGGGACCGCCTGGGGGTGCCTCCCCCACGGTGAGAGGGGATGGTATCGCCCGGAGG
>VZRO01000763.1:416692-427016 GCA_013397915.1 Daphoenositta chrysoptera
ACCGGGCTGGGGTGTCCTTACAGCATCGATAGCCCGCGTACCGGGCTGGGGTGTCCTTACAGCATCGACAGCCCGCGTACCGGGCTGGGGTGTCCTTTAGAGCATCGACAGCCCGCGAACCGGGCTGGGGTGTCCTGTACAGCATCGACAGCCCGCGGACCGGGCTGGGGTGTCCTTACAGCATCGACAGCCCGCGAACCGGGCTGGGGTGTCCTGTACAGCATCGACAGCCCGCGTACCGGGCTGGGGTGTGCTTACAGCACCGATCGCCCGCGTACCGGGCTGGGGTGTCCTTTAGAGCATCGATAGCCCGCGTACCGGGCTGGGGTGTGCTTACAGCACCGATAGCCCGCGAACCGGGCTGGGGTGTCCTTTAGAGCATCGACAGCCCGCGTACCGGGCTGGGGTGTCCTGTACAGCACGGACCATCCCGCCCCTCTGCTTTATGAAACGGGAGGTCTGGGCTTGGGAGGAGTAACACCAGACATCCCCCTCCTGTCACAGCTTCCGTCATCTCCCGTGCGTGTGACAGCACCGGCCTCTCTCCGTGACTGCAGCCCATGAGTCCTGGAGAAAGCCTAAAGCTTGACCATCCTGCGTCTTCTTAATGTACAAACATACCCAGTGCAGACTCAGGATGTGCTGCAGGAACTCTCCGGGTCTGACTGCTAGAGATAAAGCAACGGGATAAATCTACCGGGATGATAAAGAATTCGAGTGGTTAATTTGGGTTAAAAGATCAGTGACCGCTGAGATAACTCCCTTTAGAGGTATGCAGGAAGCAATTCTGCAACCATAAAACCCATTCTGTAGCAAAATGAAGTGAATGTAAAATTTAAATCACAGGTAAGAGTGGATGGAGCTTTGGAAGTGCTAGTCCAATGCACCGTTTTATTGATAATGAGATACTTTATTAGGTTAACTTTATTTCAGTTCCAAAATAGTACTTCACAGAGAGACTCATAATTAGTTCTGGCAGCAATTAAAAAGAAAGTCACGAACTTTAAAATAATGCTGGTACATGTAGTGCATATATTAATGACTTATGATTAAGTGTAAGTTTTAAGCTTTGTAATTAAAGATAATTGCTTTAATGAGATTTTCTGTAATTGTAGTATTATATCTAATACCAATTGTTACACATTTTAAAAACCCTCTAGAGAAAATCTTAGAGATCCTAGTAAGTGCTGCACATCTCATTTTCCATGCATTGGGTTTAAAATTGTACCCTCTGAGCCTAATTTGTTGCTTTCCTTAATTAATGTTGTTGCATGAAATTTTTCCCTTTTGGTCATTTGATACCCCGATAGAGATTGGTTGTGTAGTTGTCAACTCTCTGCAGGATGTTGTTAGCAAATTTCTTGTCAGGTTGTAGAGTGGATAAGTACATCCTAGACTGGCATGCTGATTGAGTCACATCTTCAGAGCTTTCAGGCTGCCAGGTGTATTTGGGGTGTGGTTGAAAGTTGATTTCATGAGCTGTGTAACAGGCTGTATTGCCACTTTCTTTGGTTCTCTTTGTCATTTCACTATTTTCTTTACTGAAATTGCAATTTTTAAGTCTCTCTGCAGGTGGAATGCCTCCTGTCCCTCAAGAGGCTCAGCACAGTAGCCAGGAGGAAAACCAACAGCAAAATGGACCAAATTTGTCAAGTTTGCTTAATTCCTTACCCGCTCCACACAGCTCTGTGCCATCAGGCTGGGATAAGAACCATGTGCTTGTGGTCCCAGCTCCAGTTCCCTCACAACATCAGGTATCACATTTGTATATCATCTTGCATGGAATGTTGACCTTTGTGGTTTGTGTGGAGACTTTGTGGATGGCAGAAATTATTACTCCAACCTGGGGAGAAAGGAGCAAATAATTCCAATAGTTTTTGCAGATGGCTTTGCCAAGCCTGATAATTTTGCCAAGCTCAGCTGGGTATGAATCTTTCTTTACAATAAAGCTTTGTGTTCATTTAAATTTAGAATGCTCTGTGGAAACCTGTGTCTGTCACTTGGTTTTAATTAGTGCTGCAGATATGCATGATTTTTCTTGAAGAAAGGAAAGGGGTGAGAAGGAATCAGATACGTTCTCTAGGGAAGTAGCATTTGTTCTTGTAATGAAATCCTAGAAGAAGATTTAATTAAACAGAACCCATTATTTTAAATTTTTATGTTCCATCTTAGAATAAGGAGGGGGAGGGGGAATGACAGTGACAATTTGTGCTGCTTGTGCTGACTTGCCAGCATTTGCAGGATGCTTACATGTGTTAATAAAAATGCCAGAAACTAAATGTATTTTTATATTAACTTTTTTGAGAATTTTGTCCATCTTCCAGCTGGCAGAGTATTTAAATTCTGTGAAATTTCTCACTGAATCAGCCCTGCACTTCCAACGAGATCTAGGGGTCTATATTTTAGGAGGAAAAACAAAAGTTCTCAGGATTGAGTACCACTGCATCCCGAGCTTCTCTACTGATTTCTAATATTACTGCTGCCTCACAAAATCCTTCAGAGACTTTACATAAAGCTGCACAAAATATATTATTCATTATCTTTTAATAAAGTGCAACTTCAAACACCATGGGATGTTTCCAAGGACTGAATAATCATTTCTATTGATTATCCATGTAACATTTTAACATTTTTCATAGTGTCTGTCTTGGTTTTGTCTTGTGCAGTAGGTTTAATTATGTTTACTTGAAGAAAAATGAAATTCTTCAGCGAATAACAGCACTGAGGAAAGAAGGTTTACGGTCTCTGAAACATCTGCCCAAACTCCATGAGGTCCCACAGCACAAATCACACCATGATTATCTTTTGGAAGAAATGCAGTGGATGGCAACTGATTTTTTTCAATAAAGAAGAAGAAAGATGATAAATGCCAAGAGAGTAATGTGAATTTGATATTTTCAACCAGAAAATAATAGGCAGCATTTTCATGGTTAGGATGCAATCACTGAGAATCTGTGACTTTGGGGTTGCCTCTTCACTGTTTGTAAACTTTTAACAGTGCTCCTAAAGGAATTGTAATTATTTCCTTTCTTTAGAAATATGCTTTTTAGATAAAATTGAGTAAAAACTTAAAATAATTTTATGGTTTTATTTTAGGCTTAATGTGCCAAAGTGGGAATAGATGGGTCTGGAATGCCAGTTCTACAAAGGCAAACATTTTAATTACAAGCATTGAATTAACTGCAGAGCTTGTCATTTGAGGGTGCTGCCCTGTTTGTGACTGCTGGTAACATGAGCATAATGCTCTCTTTCCATGGTGTGGGTTGTTGGAACCTTTTAAAGTAACAGCAGCTGCTCTCTGCAAAGTCACATGACACCTGGCTCTTCCACATTCCACTTTAATTCTGCCATCAGCTCTGGGCTTTTTAAACATTCTCAGATACTGTGGTATTATTACCATTATTTTTTTTTAACTGCAGCTGAATAGTAGTAAAATATTTCTTGACTTTGTGGTTTTTTTTTTCTTTTACCATAACTTAAGCACATGGACTGGTCTCTCTTTGATGTGATTGGGGTGGAAAACCAAATTATTTGCTACGAAGCACAAATGCTGCCAAAACTGAAGGTAACTGGAAAGCTTATGGAAGAGATCTACTGCTCCCCTTGATCATCCAGACTTAAGCCAGGAAAGCTCAAACCAAATAGGTATGTAGTGTTCAGGTGATTGATTTATTTATTTTTTTTTTTTTTTTTTTTTGAGTAACAGGTGAAAATGAGTCAAATTTGTGAGGACTGAGAGGGTTCATTCAGAATTGTTTCTCTTGTTATCCTTTTTTTTCCAAACTGATCACTGCCAAAGACTGTATGCCAGTTTTCTGAGAGAAAGAGGAGGGCTTCTTATTCCTTAGTAGTTATTTTCATTTATGAAGGCTAGTTTTGATCTTTCCTGCCACACTCAAGAGTTGAAGTCACTTGTGGTTTTGATCAAACAGTGAAAATTACTTCTGGAGTAGAGTTTCCTAAGCAGAATAATTAAATATTCTCCTTCTAGTTAATTTTAAGTTTAAGATGTACTTACAAAACACTTAAAGAAGATTTTTGGGGGGAAGAGAGGAGGGCAGGGGGAGGAAAAGGTGTTAAATTTTGATCTTACTTGTTTTTTGTTCTTGAGTCTTCCCTCACAAGAGAAGTTGGGAGGGTCCAGTTTTGAGTCTTGGAGCAAATGTAATTCTGCTGTAGAGCAACGTAGAGTTAAATTTTACAATAAATTAGCCTGGTTGAAGCAGAGTATGGTTAGTGAAGCCCAAGACAGATTGTGTGACACGTGGCTGTGACAGGTGACAAAGAGGATGTCCTCCACTAGGGTTATAAAGCCCTTCTGCCAGAAGGGAGCATTGGCAGTTAATGTAATTAAGGAATTTAAAGTGATAGCTGAAGTATGTATGTAAAACAGAAAAAGAACTCATCCTTTTGCTGTTTAGACATCTTTGGGTTCCTGGAAATAATACACAAAATAGTTATTGTGGAGTCAGCTCTGACAACTGCAGTGTTTTTGAAACCATACCCATAATTAAGGCTTTGCTCTGTTAAGAAGTTTGACCCTTATTAGCATCTTTTGGGGAATTCTCTTGCTGTCTCCAGACTCCAAAGATGATTAAGGGATATGGGAGTTCTGTTCCCTTCCATGTAATCCTTCAGAGATGACTGGAGCATCAGAGCATTTGGTGTACTTGAATTTTACAGTATATTGTGTTTCTTCTGCATGTTGAGAGAAGCAGAATCCCTCCTACCATATGCTCTTCAGCTGGGTACCTCTTTCAGCTCAGATTACTGACTAAAAATAATATTTTTGCCAGTAGGCATAGAGTAGGAAAGCAGATTTATTTTTCATTACAATACCAAAGCTAACATTTGTCCTTGTATCACAACTGTCAGCTTTTCTCCTGCTCTCTTCTCTTTTCAGAGTCATTCATAGAATTCTTGCATGAACTAAATTATCCTTATTTTCAACTTTGTTTTTTACATAAGCTTTATCTGGTCACAATAGATTCAGAAAATAATTTTGAGTTTAAAGGATATCCCAGAAGAAAAAAGACAACTAAAGGAACACCTGGACATGAGTGTCGTTGTTCCAGAACCCCCCAGTGTGGCAGAGACCTGTTGGAAACTTGCTCTTGGATCAGTGAAAGAAAAATCTCTCAGCATTGTTCTGCCAGGATTCACAAGTGGTGCTGGACTGGCTTTGCAAATTGCCTTCTGCATTCCAGCACTTCAGAGGTTCTAAGGATCCGTTGCAGGAACTCATTTCGACACTGAGGCAGAAACAGATTGCCCTGAAGGATGTTTTTACCAGGTAATTGAGGCAAATCCACGTGCAGTCTTTGCACGGATTTGATGGGTGTGTGCTACCCTCCAAACAGGGTATTTAAGTGAACAACTGTAAAATGCTAAATGCTAAATAAGCTGCCTTGGTTTATCCTTTTTGCAGGCTTCCTTCCTTTGTGCTGAAGCTATTTGCATCTCAGATGTATAATTTTGGATCATTCTAGGATCTGAAACTCTCAGTAGTTCCATGGCAACTGTTATTAGTTATATAACAATTCTACTTTATTTTGATGTATCTTGTATTTATTGTGTTAATGCTGACAAAAAAAAAGTAGGAGGTGTAGTAAGCTTATCTTGATAACTTTAGGGATAGTGGCAATTTCCTGTTCAGTGTTTTTGCATTTACTTAATGTCAGCATAAAACTTCATGTCCTGATTTACTTTCTATTACCTTTAGCCAGGTGCCTTGTGCTTCTTTGCAAATATTACTGGTTTTGAACAGTTAATAGCCCAAGCAGTTAAAAATTAGTATAATGAAGTTTTGATTTGTTTTACAGAGATCTGTGTGTGTGTTGCCAGCTGTAGCTGTTGCTCCTCCATGTTTGTATGGAACAAATCCCCCTTACACATGGACCCCTGGAATGAAACTCTTGCAGTTCAGTCTCAAGGAACAGAGATGGTGCAGAGTGATTCAGGTATTAAACACCCACCTGTGTGCAGGGGCTTCCTCTAACTGTGAGGGTGACCTGCAGAACCCTCAGGTTCTCATTTCATACCCAGGCAAGCTGGAAGCTCTGGCTGTCCTGCTTGGGAAGCTGACAGCAGAGGGAGAGCAGGAACTGGTTTGGACACACATGATGGCAATGCTCAACATCCTGGAGCTTTTCCTGAACTTCCATGTCCTCACGTGAGTGAGAGTTAGTGAGTGCTGCTCACAGCTGGCGTTGTCTGGTAAGAGGATCTCTCACTCAAGCTAGGAGTGAAGAGACACTCATAGTGGGAGGGAAAATGCTAAAGGGAAGTCTAATACATTTGCAAGATTCATTTGCATAATTTCCTTACTTATTGAAGCAAATTATGTATGTAGCTGTAGCACAAATATGTAATTATATATGAAATATGTCGGTCATATTACTATTTGATGAGGCATCTAGGGTGTTTCCAAGGAGTGTGCCACTATTTATCCTACATTTATGAGCAATTTGTGCTTCAAATGCAGATGTTTTATTTCACAATGGCCATTTGATTAATTGTTTTGGCTTTCATTATCTGTAGCTATTTACATTGTTAGTACTTTAAGCATAGTTGGTGTTTTTATGTTGGCAGTTCCTCAGCCTTACTCCAGGGGCTTTTATTTTTCGTTGAGTGCCCTGGCATTGCCTGAGGATACATTGAAAGTATGCTCCTTTCCCTCCCCAGTAAGATTCTCTGTATCCTCTGGGGCCTACAATTTGAGCAAACATTACCAATATCGTTAAGTTTTTCTTATTTTTTATTCCAAATTGCATTGTTATGCTTTCTGTCAGATACAGTATAAAACATAAAAGAATACTTTGCCTTAAAGTAACACAAGACAGCACAACAGAAGGGATTTGATTCAGTCAATAGACAAGAAAAATGATGGAGCATGTACAGGAATAACAACTGAGGTGTGCTTAGTCATAGAACATGGTGTGATTACTGTAATAGATCTTCAGATTTTTATCTGGCTGACTGCACCATAAATTAATAGCTTTAATAGTAGACAGATTAATTATGAATTGTGTAGATCTGTGATGTGGGCAGTCAGGTAACTTAAAATATTTGCATGCTTAATATAAGTTGGGGAAGTAATAAGAAAGCAATTTTTCCAATCTTCTCACTCTGTTAAATAAAGTTTGTTTAGGGATTTATCCTTTATTAATGTGAATTTGTACCTAAGTTTCTTGTTTCCCCATTCTAGGATTTCATAAAAAACTTCAACCAAGACAAGGGATTCTTCTGTGCTATCCTTTATTCCCACACCCCTTCTACAGGCATCAGTCACACGGATGTGATTGTTTTTGTCTTCTGTGACATTGATTTAGATCTGCTCATGGACACAAAGACTAAGGGATGGTGTGACAAAATTGCAACAGGCAGAGATACCCACATATACAGGTGACTTCTATGCTGTGAAATAGTTACTGGTGTTTTAAAATCAAAAATAGAGAGAAGATGGTTTGGGGTGAAACTAGGATTTTGGGTTGAGGTCATCCTTCTAGTTCAAGTAATTTGGTCTTTTAAGATCCCTTCAAAGGGATCTTAAAATTCAAAAAGATCTATGATACTTCTTCCCTTCAGACTAGAGGGAAAATGAAAATCATGTCCTTTCCACACTGTCTCTTCTGTTCCTGTCTTTCCCTCCCACTTCCATCTAACAAACCATCTGGACTTCTGTGTTGGGACAGCCAAAATAAATGTGGGTGTTTTCAGCTCTTGATAAACAAGAAATGTCATTCTTGATTATCACTGGATTTCAGATCCACCAGTGATGAGATGCTGTTTGTGTAGTTCTAAGAAGTGTTTGAAAGCTTCTCTCGAGTGACTGTTTCTTTTCTTGGAAGGATGTGCTGAGAGCACAAGGAGTGTAATGGCTTTCTTTGTCTTACAGGCTTGTAAGTGGTGATTCTATTGAAGAGAGGCTGTTGAAAAAGAGTATTAAACACCTCATTCAAGAACTGGCTGCTCAGGGAGGCGATTGTTCCACAGACTATCTCAGGTACAGTAACATTAGGAATGTGAGCAGTTGTTATTTAATGATACATTAAAAATAAGTGTTTTACTAGATCTAAGTCAGAATTTTGAACAGGTAGTGGTATATTTATTTCTAGGCTTGTTTGGGAACCAATGGTATATGTGCACAGTTAAATTCAGTAGAAATCCTGAATTGTCAGCTCATATAGAAAATCAGAAGGTAACCATATCTAATAATAAAACTTTGCTTGTTCCAATGATAATGTTACCCTTTCATTGGCATGGTTTTAATCAATCAAAAGCAACATCTCCTGCAGCAAAAGGTGTCAAATATATCTGTAATCTGACTTTTCTAAACTTGATTTTGGATGACTAAAAATTTTTTGACATCATATCTTACCTTATTGAATACTCCAAAACATGTTTCCATAAGATTCTTTGCTCTGAATATGGAAAAGAGGATTCTGTAACATTTACAGAAGAGAGACTGTCTGAGCTAAGCAATGATGTAGATTGAGAGTTGCATGACTCAGGAAGCACCGTGGTTCCTCCTCAGTAAGAACAGCTGGCCAGCTTGGTGGAACAGGTCTGGGGATTTCTCTTGTTTTATGTAAACCTTTAGAAAAATTTGGTATTTACTTTCCTGTACAGCAATCAAGTGGCTTCTGTAAAGTACCGTGTTTTTCATCCATTTACATCAAACAGTTCTGTGCAAATTTAAATACTGAAACACTCATGGCAGGTAATTTGAGCTTGTTGATTGATCTGTTCTTGTTCTGAAACATTTAAGTTACCAAATGTTCTCTTGAGGGTTGTGAAGTGCATTGAACTAAATTGTATCTTGTGATGTAAAACTGTTCTACAGTCCTGTGCTTTGCCAGGTATTTTTTCTTTAAGATTTTTTCTTAAGATCTTTTTTTTCCTAAAGGTCTTGGATCATGTCAGTGATGTGGTTAACTCTTGTAACTCTGTTTATCACTCTCCAAAGCAAAATTGTTACATAAAAACCATTGCAGGTCCAGAGGGGAAAGTGAGTTTAAGTTGAAACATGCTTTGCATTGTGAGGACCTGGGGGCTTCTGGGGTCTTTTTTTTTTGTTTTGTTTTGCTTTTTAATTCCCCATTGCTGTTACAGTACTACACGAGTGTTCCTAAGCAGAAACACAATTATATTTTAGAATTTTGAATACCTTGGAATACGAGCAAATCTTAGTAAATACCTTTTCCTGACAGTATGAGTAATACAGGTTGTGTTTATTACATTTCCATACACTTAGGAATATAGATTTCCCCAATGTTATGACAATATGACCGTGGATGTATCATTTTGCACTAGTGCTATGTTAAAACTAAGGGAGGGGAGCTGTTTATTCTAACTTTCAAGTGGCAGGATATGAATTATCTTCAGTCAAGACTGTTGATAACTAGGAATTTTGAGGCAGGGCACTTTTGATGATGTATTTTTGGTACCTAAATCTTCACTTTGTATTTATCCCAGAACATAGGTGGTCATCCTCTTTGTGTTAGACAAATCTATGCTAAAGACCAGAATTCTGAGCATACTCAAATCTATATGGATACCTTTGAGTTGATGACAATGACTACTAGAAAAAGAAGTTCCTCAAATAGGTTTCTGTAGGTTTAATTCTACTGTCAGTAATTTTCCCCTGATTTAACAGTAAATCACTTTGGTGGCTTGACTGGTGAATTTTTTTTTTCTCTTAAGCATGAATGTATTTCACGGGGGCCTTTCTCTTGTCAAAAACTCTGTGATGACATTTAGCCTTAAGGTAGTGTGTTTACTGTCCAAGAATCAAATCTGTGCTCGTGCTGATGTAAAGAAAAGCTTGAAGTGCTTCAGTCCTGCTCCATCTGATGTACCAAAAGCTCTTCCTCCTGTCCGGATGGAACCTCCTGAGCATCAGCGTGTGCCCTGTCCTGTTCCGGGCACCGCCGAGCAGAGCCCTGTCCGCGCTCCGAGCCTCCCTGCAGGCCCTGACAGACAGGGATGGGGTCCCTGGAGGCAGAGCAGCCCCAGCTCCCCCAGCCTTTCCCGCACTCGAGGTGCTCCGGCCCCTCCATCACCGCGGTTCCCCCGGGCTGGCCCCGTCTCTCCCGGCCTGAGGAGCACAACCCCGCCAGCTGCCAGGGTGGGTTTTCACACCGGGATTCGAAGCGCTGCGCGGACAGAAATCACCCTTCGCTCGGTCCTTACCCTGCCCTGCCTCCCTACAATAAACACCATTTTCCTGCCCTGTCGCCGAGCGCGCTCCTATCGCGACAGGCCCGGCGGGCGGGCGGTCTCCCCTGTGCGCGCAGGCGCGGCCCGGCCCTGGTTGCGGCGC
>VZRO01000763.1:427148-473913 GCA_013397915.1 Daphoenositta chrysoptera
CGCTGCTCGCACACAAAAGGCGATCCCTGCTTCCGGACCTCCCTTATCGGCCTGTAATTAATTAAGTGTTTTCACTGGGGCCGTAAGTGTTAGTGAGGTGCGAGTAATTAAAATAATAAGACGTTATTACTGTTGGTATCGTTTGAATTTTAATTATTTGGTATCGGCGCCCTGAAATAACCGCAATACCTCGAAGAATTGCAGGATTGTTAAATCTTTTGGAAAAGGGGCCTGTAAGGAGTGCAGTTTTTTTCCCCTTCCCGCTCTGCGCAGGGAGCTCGCTTAGGTTTGAGCTCCGGGGAGTGGGAGAGGCGAGACCCGCCGGGACGAGCCCCGGAGCGGGAGAGGCGGGACCCGGCGGAGGAGCCGCTGTGCCCCCTGCGCCCCCCGGCACCCCCGGCACGGGAGGTCCCGGGCCGCCGGCCCCCTGTCGCTGCTGGCACGTGTGTGACAGCGCTGCTCTGCTCCACCTTCCCGGACAGCCGCCTCTTTCCCGGGGCAAGGAGGGGAAAATCTCCATCCCCAGGGCTCGGGCAGATTGCTGCAAATAGCGCAGGACAGGGGAGCGGAGGGTTGTGATGTGTTCCCTGCCTGGGCAGCGGAGCAGCGGGAGAGGCGGCAGCACCCGCTGCATCCCAGTGCATCCCGAGCTTCCCGGGAGTGCTGCCGTGCCGGGGTGCTGCTGCCTGTTGCCACTTGCGACCAACGTGGAGTTAGGAACACAAAGGAGTGGCAGCATGTTTGTGTGTGTTTGGCCCGAAATGCTAAAAATGAAAGTGTTGCTTTCAGAATAGGAGAGAGATTTTGAAAGGAGCAAAACCCCATCAGGTTTCATTTTCTCCTGCTGCTATTTCTGTGAGAATCCCAGCCCTGAATCTACCTGTCAGTGCATGTCATTGGAATTTTTGTTTGTCTGTGATTGAAATACAAAACCAGAACGTTTTTGGATTTCTGGGTAGCTTGACTCAGTAAACAGCATTTTAAATGAAGTGCAGATTTAGTTAATTTTCATCTCTGTGTATGTTCTGAAGGAAAGAGAAGGCGAAGTTAATAATCAAGTACAGTAGTTTTACATACATTTAGATGATTTGGCTTTCAGTAGCTAGAACAATAAAGTTGAATAGTCTGTCCATTTTCATATTTTTGGTTACTGTTGAAACAATGGACTAAATGTTTTAAGCAGTTGTGTTTACAAGAACTTTGTATTAAGAGTTAAAAGCACCAAAACGTTGGGAACAATGAACACAAAAGAAGAGTAGATGTCTTTGATACTGGAGACTGTCGTTTCTTGAAGTTCCACGGCAAAGGAAAAAGTCCTGTTTGGATTTTTTTATTATTTAAAGTTATTCTACCTAGCTAAGAGGAACATAGCATTTCTAAAACTATTCAATAGCGTTATTAGCTAGAGAAAATTATGAGGGATTTAAGTGAGCTTTTGTTGTGCTGAGAGTTTTGGATCATTTGAGACATTTTAAGTAACCGCAAAACCAGAATAACAGAGTTCTTAAAACAAGGTAGTCTTTTTAGTTGTAACTAAATACTTTCAGTTGCAGGAGAGTTTTTACCCTCCCTGAATTTCTGTTTTTGTGTATTCCTTAGAGTATACTGTAAAACCTTAGATCCGTGAGAATGCACCATGGCAATGGTCCTCAGAATGCCCAGCGCCAGCTCCAGAGATCCAGGTCCTTCACAGGCAGCGAGGGAGAAGAACAACAGGCAAATTTACCCCAGTCCCCCGCTGCCTCTTTTGCACCTTCTGCCAGCCCCTCTGCGCCGCAGTCGCCCAGTTACCAGATCCAGCAGTTCATCATGAGCCGCAGCCCGGTGGCCGGGCAGAACGTGAACATCACCCTGCAGAACGTGGGCCCGGTGGCCTCGGGCAACCAGCAGATCACGCTCACCCCGCTGCCGCTGCCCAACCCCACGTCGCCCAGCTTTCAGTTCAGCCCCCAGCAGAGGCGCTTTGAGCATGGATCCCCCTCGTACATCCAAGTCACCTCTCCGCTGCCCCAGCAAGTGCAGTCGCAGAGCCCCACCCAGCCCAACCCGGTGCCGGTGCAGGCGCTGCCCAGCGTCCGGGCGGGCACTCCCGGCCCCGGCCTGGGCATGTGCAGCCAGAGCCCCACCAGAGGCTTTGTGGATGCCAGCGTGCTGGTGCGACAGATCAGCCTGAGTCCTTCCAACGGCGGGCACTTTGTGTACCAGGAAGGACCGGGAATTGCACAAATCGCTCAAGGAGCTGCTGCCCAAGTGCAGCTTCCATCGTCTGGGATGCCTGCCGCCGTGAGGGAGCGCAGGCTCTCGCAGCCGCACTCGCAGTCTGGGGGCACCATCCACCACCTCGGCCCTCAGAGCCCCGTGGCCAGCGGGGCGAACATGCAGTCTTTGACTAGCCCGGGCCACATCACAACGACCAGCTTGCCACCCCAAATCAGCAACATTATCCAGGGGCAACTCATGCAACAGCAGCAGCAAGTGCTTCAAGGGCAGCAGCTGAGTAGACCCATTGGATTTGACAGGACTTCTGGTGGATTGATAGCAGGAGTTGGAGGCCCGAGTGCGTTTGGAATGACATCGCCTCCTCCTCCCACAAGTCCTTCACGGGCCACGGTGCCACAGGGGCTTTCCAGTCTTCCTCTCACTCCTACAGCTAACACAGCAGTGAAAAAACAACCCAAAAAGTTGGAGGAGATTCCTCCTGCCAACCAAGAAACTGCTCAAATGAGAAAACTATGTTTGGATCATCACCACAAGCAGATGGAAATTCTTAAGGAAACTTTTAAGGAATGTTTGATTGAACTGTTCTTCCTGCAACATCTTCAAGGAAATATGATGGACTTTTTAGCTTTTAAGAAGAAACATTGTGTTCCTCTGCAAGCATACCTGAGGCAAAATGACTTGGATCTGGAGGAGGAAGAAGAGGAAGAACAATCTGAGGTCATCAATGATGAGGTAAGAAACTTTTTTGGAATAAACTCATAGATGAAGCTGTAGCACTGGGATTGTGGAATATGAAAAAATGTGACAGTACAAGAAAAATAATTTTTGTTTGATGAAGTATGGCAGTTTTTCATAAAATAGTTGGCCTGGGAGAATGAAGTTCTGCTGGGTAGTGTGATTTGATGGGTCGGTTTGAGTGTGCTGTTAGACCTAGAGTTTTAAAATAAAAGAATAGACAGCTGAAGGAGCTTTCACTGTCCTAGTTAGTTGCACACAAATAAAGATGGTATTAGTGTGGAAATGGTTTTAAGCTCTCAGAATGGTTATGACTAGGAATCATAGTTTGAATTTCACTTAACTAGACTTGGACAAACCCAAAAAGAATGAGCAAAAGCATTACAAGAGGTTAGCCTGACTCGTTTGACTTCTAACCCTAGATGTTACTGAAGTTCTGTGTGGTTGCAGCCAACAAAAAATGTGAATTAATCTAATTAGTGAGAGAGAACGTGTGTAAGGGTCCACAGTCATGCTTTAGGTTATTTAGGCTGCCCTGGAGCTCTGTGTTGCTGTCTAAAGGATTAACAACCAGCACTTACAGACTGGACACTGACAGGTTCACTTTGTTACTTATGCAAAGGTTTAAATTAGTAACTAGCTTGAATTCACTGTTTATTAATGGCAAAGAACTTGAAAGAAGCTTGTCACAAACAGGTGCTATGCAGCTTTTCCTGCAAGTTTTTACCCATCTGTGGGTGCTGGAGCTCTGGTCTGGTGCAGAGCCTGCCCACAAGCCAACATGGCAAGTGGTTGCAGCAGGGTAGATAGAACTTAAGCCCCTGCACCACTTGGCACTCATAAATATCTTCTAAAATTCGTGAAAATATCTATGGGTATGTAGTTGCCAGTTTGTAGGAGAACCAATATTTTGTAAAGAACCTCGTGTTGCTTTGAATACCTTTTGGAAATGAGTGCCTTCAGTGAAATTTGATGACTCTTAGGTATGAATCATTAGCAATCATACCTTCAGTTGGAATTTGTGGTAAATTTTAATGGAGTAATGGCTGAAGTTTAATTTATTCATTGCTTTGTTGTCTAAACTTCTTAATTAGGAAAAATATATTTCTGCTTGTGACAGTTATTGACAATTTTGAAGGACTCATTTCTTTATATAGTAACATAAAAGCTAGCCTGTTACTGTAATTTATTGACAATGGATATTCAGTATTTTTGTTTCACCTGGTTTGTGTTTTGTCAAATTGTTTAGGTGTTCTTGTTGGGTTGCGTGTTTGTCAGCTGAAATAACCAGGTATTTTTAACTACCATCTGCACACTTGGAGGGATCTTTAGTGGGTGTAAATTGTACAGGTTCATTGAAGTCAGTGGCGCTGCTACACTTTAAATGAGTTGAGGCTCTGCCCCTCGGTGTTTCGGGTTGAGAATTTGCTGTACTTCGCTGCCTTCTCGTGGTGGATCCTCTTTTGTTTGTGGAAGCTGCTTGTCCCCGTAACTGCTGGAGAATTTTGCAAAGTGCAACAGCAAAAGTCTTTCTGTGTTTTCAAGTGATAAATCCTTCTGAAAGATTAAGACGTCTTTTGAGTATGTTCTTTCTTTGTATTTTTTTGTCGTCTTCTGTTTTATTTCCCCCCTTCCCCTCTTTATCACTTTCTGCTAAAGCAACGCGCTTCATCCCTTGCCTGGAAGGTTGATCTCTGGGAATTCAAGGGGAGAGTGAATGGTGGCTGTGCTCATTGCTTAAATAAATGTTGAAGCTCTCTTACGTTCAAACTGTCTGTCATGCTAATTTGTTGTCCGTTAGCAGCAGCAATCATTAAATTTAAAACACACTTTTATGTTATCTGGATTAAGAAAACATTTCCAGTGACGAGAAGTCACAATAAACAGTCAAGGCTGTGCTCTGTTCTGCTATAAAAAGTAAGACAGAACTCTAAAAATGGGCTGTGCTCGAAACAAGCTGCACTGATGGTGGTTTAGTTATTATCCCCTCTTCAGTGAGGTGCCATCAGTACCAAAGGAATGTGTTGAACAGTTAAAAAAAAGAAAAACTTTTAAAAAGAAAATGATTCTCCCTTCTTTTTTTTTTCCCAAAATATTTCTCTCAGGTAAAGGTTGTGACAGGAAAGGATGGGCAGACTGGTACTCCTGTCGCTATAGCAACCCAGCTTCCTCCAAATGTTTCTGCTGCTTTTTCATCCCAGCAGCAACCATTTCAGGTACTTTTCAATGGTTCTAAAATGTAGTTTCATCCCAGATTTTTTTTCTTCATTCAGATTTGATATTTCTTAGATGAATTAGAATTTTCCCAAGAGCCCATCCCTTATCATCTAAACAAAACCAAAAAACCTTTGCAGTCTTCAAATGCATCAGTATAACTGAAGCCTTGAGGAAGTTAAAGCTTTGTCTCCAGGTTGCTGGCTTATTGCATTAACTTTCAGCTTGAATGTTTTCACTTTGGTTTGTTTGTCTTTTGTATCCCTAATGCATTTGGTTCATTTGTGCATTCTGCGTAGTGATAATATGGATTCTTTGTCTGTGGCATTGTAATTGTGGATTTCTTCTAAAATTCTTTCCTTTTTTTTTTTCCTCCTTATGTATTAAAGGTTTTGAGTGTGGCTACAGAACGTTTTGGATTTGCCTTCCCTGAAATGTGTTAAACAATACTAATCCTCTGACACAATTTGTTTTAAATTATTAATTGCTTTCCATTAGCTCTGCCGTAAATGTTGGGAAGAAGAAACAGAAGTGCTCATTTTTATTATAAAAGTCGTTTTAACAATTTTTTTCTTTTTTCATGAGGAATGCTGAAGAAAGCCAAGAAATAAATGTGATAATCAGTTAAAATTTTTATGTGTCAGTGATGATTTTCAGTTCAGTGTGGTTTTATGCAGCTGCCTTCAACTCTGACATCACGGCATACATACCCTGAGAAATAATACACCCTAATTCCATCTGCAACTAAAATATTTACCTTTTAGCTCAATGATATGCTTAGCAGGTGTTACAGGGTGAATTACTCGGCTGTACCACAGCAGCTGTACAGCCTGTGCTGCCTTCATCATTTGGAAATGGGAAGTTAAATGAAATACAAGCTGGGTTGTGCTCCTGCATGTAACAAATGGGATGTTCCCTGTGATATTGTACAAAGGAATTGTAACTTGAAGGGGACTGCACTGGGGGCTCTTCCTTGTGGCCAGTACTGACACGTCTTGGAAGTCTCCTTAGGTAGTCAGGCTTAATTTAAGCTGTTTAAAATACCTAATATTATATCAAGTTATTTATTGTACTGATTAGGGTTATCATCAAGCTGTAGCTGCAGCAGTGATGATACTTTTGAAGGTATTGTACCATTTCAGACCAGTTTCAGAGAAACTGGTTCAGGCTGAAAATGTACAAAACTCTCTGTATGACACTGACCTTTTAGCACAAACTGCTAACAGAATGTGGCTTTTCTTTCCATCAGCCTTGCTCTTTGCAACTGTTTATGGAGAAATAATGTTTCCCAATCAGCATCACCATTCAAATTCCAGTGCATAAGTGCAGCACTCAGAGTGATTATTGTGTGTGTGCTGCATAATCATGACCTTAGGAGAGCTACATTATTTTAATTAAAGTTGGGACAGTTTTAGTCTAATATTAGTGGTATGTGACTGCAATTTATAAAGACATAACATGTCTGCTCTCTGAAGAGTCTGGCCTAGATTACAAAGTGATAATGCAGACAGCTGGGAGGCATATTCTTAAGAAAATGTCAGTCAAAAATCCTAGAGTAGAGATACAGCCTGAAACTGTGAGTATGCAGTCATCCAGAGGGAGATGCAGGTGAAATAAATGGCTTTTAATGTGGAGTTCGAAGAATGTACTTTCTTAAGCTGATGTCCCAGAAGCATCTGATGCAAATGGGACATAAACTGAATTTGTTAGTCAATTCAGTAGCATTTACAAAATCAGTTCTTGTGGTTTATTTTAAAAATTCTGTAAATGCCCAGGTCTATGATGCTCTGCCAGACACTGGCTGTTGGACCTGAAATATGCTGCATGTCTGCCTCATGAAAAGACAAATATTTGAAAACTTAATCCCTACTGAGTGTGAAATGGCAGTGAACTGTGAATATAAGCCAGAGACTCTTAAAACCAAAATTTACATCTTAAGGCTGTAGCTGTATTGCTGAAGTGGCCACAAACGCCCTCAGAGCAGCAAAGAGATTAAGTGTTATTAATTCATAGCTATTGATTGGGTCTAAGGGGCATGAGATATATTCAGCTCAAAAAGGAGCATTTGAAACCCAGTCATTGTAGGTGATGTTGGCTGTGATTATTAATACCGTGCAGTGAAGCACTGAAGATGCAGGATGTCACTGCTGTGATTTATTTCAGTACAGGCTGGTGTTTACCTCCATGGGTTTAATTTACATTGGTAAAATTTCAGTTAAAATCTGAGAAGAAAATACCTGTGAATAAAGTAAAAGATTCTTATGGGAAATTATTTTCTTTGTATGTTGTCATAAAAAAAATTCATATTTGCAAACCCTTACTGTACCTCAACATGTTTAAGGCTCTCACCATCAGAAAATTACACTTTGAGAACTAGAGTGCTAAATTAATTCATTTCCTAGGATGCAGAGACATAAAGTCTGTGTTTGTATTTTCTGATGGAATCTCTTAAGATGTTTTTTGGGATAGTCCTTATTTTTCTCATATTAAGTTTCATAGTAGAATATTTGATACAATATGGCCAAATATTGAGGTGAATTTAAAAATGACTTGGAAACTCACTGAAAGGAATTGGACTTGCACAGACACTGATGGACATTAATAAGTACTTGCCAGTATGCTGAGGCCCAAAGAGCATGAAAATTGTCATATACACAAATTTTTTTGCTCCAGTAATCTGTACATGAGCCTGTCACCTGTGTTTGATGCTGAAAGGATTCTCTGGGATATGTTCTTGCCATCATTGCCGTTACTGAATGTAGTGATTTAAAAATAATGTTTGAATGCTCTGTGTAATCTTACTGAAGCTAAATTCTGACTTGCTGAATCAGAGCCCAGTGATTCCTTTTTGCATCTCAATATCAGTAATACTCTTCCAGGCTTGTTAATTCATAGTTTGTGTGCTGTTTATCCTCAGACAAAATGGATAGTAATTTCTGGTGAGCTCTGATGTCACCTTAGCCTTATGGCAATATTGTTTCTCCTCACTGAGTTTATTCATGAAACTCATTTTGCCAGCTGTGCAAACAGGTACAAGTCCAGCATCTGGAAACCTGTAACTGTAACTTGTGTAATTTGGCTGAGGTTATTTATGCTGCCTTCCCAGCTTTTTCCTGAAATATTTCAACAGTAACTCTCATAAAGCTCTATCCTGAGAGCGAGAGTGGTGGAGACTCAAATAAGCTTAAACTGTTTTCAGGATGAGGATGAATTTGTGTGCTACTGGTGTTTCACACAGATGTGCTACACTAATGAAAATTTCCATTGATTAAAAAAAAAAGTAACAAAAAGTACTGGGCAAGTTTATTTTTTACATATCCCATTTCCCTGAGTTTGGTATCACTTAACAAATTGTAGGTGTGCGTTATATATAACCAACTTCATCACTGTAAAATTTAAACTCAACGAAGAGTATCTGTGCATTGTGGACAACTAAAACTTCATGGCAGATATTGGATGAATCTTGTTTCCTTTGTTGTACAGCTGTTCTGAAGGACTCGTTCTGTGCTGGCCTCCTTAGATCCGTTTGTAAATTCTCTCCTGGTGTTAGACCATCTGCAGATTGAACTTCTGTGATTTGTTTTCTTTCCCCTGTAGCAAACGCATACAGGGACTCCAGGGACGGGGACTGTGAGCACCATAGAGATTGAAGCTTTTAAGAGACAGCAGCAGGCCCTGGCACCAGCAGGTATGTTCCACAGGCACAATTCCACTTCAGTTCTCTTTTCTTTCCAAACAGTGATTGGAGCCCACTGTTCTGTAACTCTTGAAATACATTTTTGCCTCACCTCGGGAATCGCCAGATCCTTAGGACTATCTACTGTGACTGGTGCTGTGGGAAGAGTGCACTCCACTCCCAGTAGATAGGCCTGGATTTGGCAGGCATGGAGACATTGTTAGGTTGATTGTTCTGGCTGAGAAGATTGGAGATGGCCAACTTGAAGTCAGAGGGACTCTGGCCCTGGAGCATGTTCTTCATAAATGCTACACATGTACAGTAGTCGTAGCTTTCGGAGCTGATGTTGGAATCATGTGTAGTAGTTTGCTTTGTAAAATTGAACCCATTCCATTATACCATGCCATAAATGGAATTTGAATATCACAGATTCGTCTAAGAGACCACGAATTGAAGTGGGCCGTCATGGGATGGTTTTTCAGCACCCGGGTGTGGCTTCAGGAGTTCCTCTTCAACAGCTAATGCCAACAGCACAAGGTACTGTGTCACCACATGCCAGTTGCACATTAATTTATCAAGGAGATGTTGGTGATGGGACTAGAAACTTGGGCTTCCGGCCTGCCAAGATCCTAGTCCCACCACACACTTCTCCATGTAAATTAATACTTGGTATGCAATGCCTGGTTTGTTTAAGGAGCTGAGTGACGGGCTCCAAAGGTGCATGTGGGCATGGAAATACGTCACAGGTGCTGATGCAAAATGGCCAATCTGAGAATTCTGGAACCGAGCCAATGATTTATGAAAAGGAAACCACCTAATTGGAACATCATGACAAATTTTTATTCATTAGTCATGCCAAGCTTTAGATTATGTGTTAGAGTGAATGTGTTAAGAGCTAAGTAGTATTTAGACTCGATGCTGTTTTTTTAGGTTAAATTCCATTAGCTCACCACTCCTTTTTTTTTTTGAGTACACAAAATTTAGAAGACCTATAATGACATGCTCTTTTATAGTTGCTGTGCTCCAAATTTTTAGTTCACAGTCCTGTGCATGAAGTACTTTGTTGTTTCTCGTAATGGTGATTTATTTTGTGATTGTGACGTGGTATTTTCAAGTGATGGTGTCTTGTGGCAAAGTAAGTAACAAAACCACTCTATTCGCAGTTGACTTCCTCCTTAAACCAACAGCGAGCACCGAACATCTTAACCTCATGGGTGCCGTGTCTCCTCTTGCCCTGCAGGTGGAATGCCTCCCACTCCTCAGACGGTGCAGCTGACGGGGCAGAAGCAGAGCCAGCAGCAGTACGACCCCTCCAAGGGCCCTCCGGTGCAGAACGCGGCCAGCCTGCACACGCCGCCGCCGCAGCTGCCGGCGCGCCTGCAGCCCTCCGGCGTCCCCATGGCCCCGCTGCCGGCCGCCCTGCAGCTCCCGCAGCCGCAGCTCGTGGAGCCGCCGGCCCAGCCGCAGGTGCAGGTGAAGGTGCAGCCCCAGAGCGCGCCCCTGACGGCCGCTCCGCCCCCGGCGCCGCTGCAGCAGCCGGCGCCGCCGGCAATCCACGTGCAAGGACAGGCGGCCAGCCAAGTGTCACAGCCTCAAGCTACGATACAGCAGCAGGTATGGGGGTGTTAGTGGGGTGTATGGGGGTGTTAGTGGGGTGGAAACGGGTTTGTTTCCATGGGCAGTAAAAGCTAAGAATGGCTGTCTTCATTTTATAATTCCGCTGGACGTCTAAATCCGTTCCTTGTAAAAATGGAGGTGTGCGTTTGTTATTAAATAAAGTCTCCATGATAGGTTGAGTATTGAATCCCCAACTCATCAGTATCCCGTGTGTTTCTTGGGCAGACTGTGACTCTGACACGACCATCTGCAGATGCTGCTCAGAGTTCTCAGCGTCTTGCAGCAAATCCACTGCCACCTACCTCATCCATCGCCCCAGCAGCCATCCCAGGCACAACACCGCCTTCTCCATACCCAGTGCAAACAAACAGGACCTCTCCAGCAACCAACAAGTCCCTCTCTCCTATTGCATCCAAGCCTCCTGGCTTAGCAGTAGCAGCAGCAGCACCTAAAACACAAAGTCCAGCTCAGAATGCAGCAGTGGTGCCACAGGAAAACTCTCAAGACAAGCTGGCTGAGCAAGTAAAGCTGGTAAGATATTTTCTGTGTCGTGCTTTTACACCTTTTCTCTTCTTGTCAATTAATTTAATGAAGTGGGAGCAATTAGTATTTTTCTATGATTCTGCAACTTCAGGTGCACTCTGCGGCTTCATTTTAATTCTCTGTACTTCTTTTCAAGGAAAATCAAATCCATCAGCGGATAGCAGAACTGAGAAAGGAAGGTTTATGGTCCCCCAGGCGCCTGCCTAAACTCCAAGAGGCTCCAAGACCAAAATCCCACTGGGATTATTTGCTGGAAGAAATGCAATGGATGGCAACTGATTTTGCCCAGGAGAGAAAGTGGAAGATGGCAACTGCTAAGAAGGTACTTAACATTTTTTACATTTTAAAAAACATTTTTTAGCTCAGAACAGTCAGTGTTGATGTTATTCAGTATGGTAGCAAAGCTATTGAGATATCTTTTGCTACAGATAGAAGGGATGGAAAGGTGAGGCACTAACTTTTACCTTTAAGAAGTCATGTTGTCAGTTTTGGATATGGCATCTAAGACAGACTAGATAATTGTACAGATTGTGGATGCAAATAACAGTTTGTGGATTTTATTTATTTGGAAATCAAATAGCTTGTTTAGGGACCCACTCAATATGTTGTCTGAGTTATATTTAAATAAAAGATAGAGTTATCATGCCTGTCTCACAAATGAGTTATTTCCTCTCAACGAAGAGTAAATGTAGAATTGTGTAAATAACTTCCATTGGGTGTGGTTCTGTCTAGTTCTTTTTTCTTAATCTGAGAGAAAAATAAGAGTAAAGACAGCAGTGAGAACATGGTAGGGAATTGTTTACATAGGGAAAGAGAGCAGCACAGCAAGAATACAGTAGTGGAATGAAAATTTGTATGGTGTGAGATGAAATATAGAAAATCTGTTAATTTACAATGAGCAAGGGTTTTCTATGGATACCAACAATGTTGCATCTTTTCTTGATACACTTATGGCCAGTTTAGAGTAATGAAGAGAGCAACTGAAGGTCATTAGTTGAAATTGCCATGTTGTTTTCTACTGTATATTCTGAAGTGATGGGAACTCAGCAGCAAAGTATTTAAATAAGTGTATTGTTGTGTACAATAAACATCTGCATTTTGAATGTAATTTAAATCTGAATTTCCATTTGTGGCCAATGGTAGGTTTTTAAGAATAGGAGAAACAGGAAGGGCAAATGTGAAATGATCCTTCCACTGGCACTATGCTTCAAACTTCTGGAAGTCAATGTTTTAGGGACCTCCTGAGCTAAAGGTTGCAATCAAGTCAGTCTTAACAGCCATTGACTGATCTTTCACTCATGTATGTACACTCTTTTTGAACTCATTTTAGCTTTGGTCTCTGACATTTTGTGGTGTGATTTCTGTGACTTCATATGTGCTGTCTGAAAAAAAGTTTTCTTTTGTGTGTTTGCTGCTAATTTCAGTGGAATTTTTTCTAATTTTTGTATCCAGAGAGTGAATTAAGAGTTTCCTACTTGATTGCTTAGTTATAGTTGCTGGTTTTTTTTTTTTTTTTTTTTGAGTTTCATGTCTGTTGCTTTACTGGCATGGTAAGAATTAGAAATATTGGAGGTAAGAGCTATGTGTGTAAAGCTATGGTCAACATCTGGCTGCTGATAACCACTATAATGTTAAGAAATGCAATGATATGTATTTTGAGGTAACCTAATCCAGTATTTCGTGGTATTTTAGATGGTAAGAACTGTGGCTCGTTATCATGAAGAAAAGAAACTTAATGAAGAGCGAGCTAAAAGGGAAGAACAGAACAAACTGAGGAGGATTGCAGCATCCATTGCTAGGGAAATAGAGTATTTCTGGTCTAACATTGAGCAGGTAAAGTACCCACTCACTAAGACTGGTGTAATTTATGCTGGTTTTTTCATCTTCAGTAGTTTATTTGTAAAATAAAAGTGCTTTATGAGACTTGCTTTACATTTCAGGTTGTTGAAATTAAACTGCAAATTGAATTTCAAGAGAAAAGGAAAAAAGCTTTGAATTTAAAGAGATTTTCGAGGAAAGGTAATTGTATTCCATTTCGTAAGAAATACAGTCTGAATTCTGATGTTATTGTTTTATATAATTTCACTCAGTGCAAGTTAATCTCCTTGGCAAAAAATTGTGAGTTGCTAATAATAGGTTGTGAATAGATGTGAATGATGAGTTATGGGTTTTTTATGTTTTTGTGCAAGATTTTGTTAATAATTCTTGCGTTTTGCTTTGAATACATTTAAAAGTTCATGTAAGAAATGTAAAATTGCTAAGTCATGAATGCATACATCAAGTGTAATAATTTTCCAGGTAAGGATATAAAAGAAGACCTTTATTTGGAAAAAGAAAGTGAAATGGTAAGTCTTTCTGTTTTTTGAAAAACCCATCAGATTAGTTTAAAAGTGACTACATATGTGAAAAAGTTTTGCTTAAGGTGAATTTTTTTTAAATACACGGTGATGATAAGTAGATTTCACTGTAGTTACTGACAACTGAATATTCAGTCACAAATACAAGTATAATTTTTTTTTTCTGGTTAGGAAGGGAAGTGGGTTAGGGTTGATACATGGCTTTAGTGGCTGTGAATCATTCATTCTGAATTTGAAGACCAATTAATTGCCAGACCTGGGCAGGAGTTTCACTTGCAGTAGCCAGGGGTAGATTTTGTGGGGCATGAAATGTGTTTTCAGGTGTTCAGCAGAGATTTATCTACTGAGAGATGAAGGTTTATGTTACAGGATGGATCAAACTGAATGAAACTTGGATATCTTTTTCCCTGGATGAAATGTGTGCTAGGAATCCTTGCCTGTGTTTGTGCTATTGGAAAAAAATGGACAAGGGAAAGTTCTGAGGCCCTGAGCCATCTGTCGTGGCACAGCTGATGCCCATGTGCTGAAATACTCTCCCTCCACCAAGCACAATGCCTGCATCTGAATTTCCTGCTAGGAACAAGCCTTAGCATGTGTTACCAGCCAAACTGTGGCCCAGCACTGGCTGAGAGAGTTAATTGGCACAGGCTAAACAATTCTACAGAGTGCACTGGACAGCTGAGACAATTGTAGGCCTGTGCCATATCCCTGTTGTATTGACTAGTGAAAAAATTTAGTTCTTGAGCCAACCTAAGTAAAAGGTTTGTATCACAGCTGGACCTGAATTATTTGACCCATGAGCACTGGAAGTGGCTGACTTCACATTCCCATCAATTCAGAAGCAGAGTTTTTGTTTTTACATGACCAGGGGAGTGCTAATAGGTGTTAACTGTCCATCAGCAAATGCTTTTGGGACTACAAAGCATGTTTTTTTGTCTTTAAAACCAAAGCCCTCTGCTTATCTTTGTTTTCTATGATTTTAAATATTATAATAATTTAATGCTAGGGGTGTTCATCATCTGGAAGGAAAAGAAAGGCAAGCACATCTTTGACTGATGAGGAAGGTAAGTCTCTTCTCAAAATTTTGCTTCCATAGCATAGTACATAAGTCGAATATTAAACCCACAGCTTTTAGTCTCTTACTTTATGGGGGCAGTGCTTTTCATGAACCAAATACCAACCTTCATCCATTTCTTAGAGAGATTAGATAGTCAATTAAATAGTAAATTATCCCTAAGAGAGCTTCAGTGAAAATTTAAAAACAACATTTTCCTTGAAATTATGCGGCCATCCTTGTTGGTGGATTTTAATTCTTTCTGACCTCATTCCTTCATTTGTCAAGCCTTACTAATGGTCTTGAAGTTCATTTGAGGATTTTAGACTGAAATACCCATCTGGTTTAGGTCCTTTTTTGGGCTAACAACTGTGTCGTGTTTCTGACAAAGGAACTCCCCTGTTTAAAGCTACAGAACAACCTGTGGTAAACATTGTCAATCAACACTTAACTGCCTTCTGTCCTGAGGCAGAAGTGCTTCTGTCCTTGTCACTAATCTTTTGAGTACTACATATAGTTGCTTTCAGATTATCTTATTTTCCATATGTGTTTAATTCTTTTGAAGTCTTGCAGATTTAGAATATTCTGTACTAGTTCACTTCAGGAGTATATAATTACAAACCTCCTGAATTATTGTATCATTTGAATTCCAAGATTTGCATTTGTTTTTCTTGTAGTTGAAGATGAAGAAGAAACAATTGAAGAACAAGAAGCTAAAGAAGGAAACATAAACCATCAAACTGAATTGTCTAATTTAGCCAAAGAAGGTAGGCATGTGGCTTGATTCTTCTCTGGGCTGGGCTCTGAATATTGAGCTGGAAACACACAGCAGTTGTATTTATAAAGAGGATTGGAGGTGGGAAATTGAGTGTACTCAGATGTTCAGTCCTGTGTAGTCTGTATTTAATTTTTTCTGTTTGGAAAGCTGCAGCAGTTTATGGGATGATGATGGACATCTGTACTTTATAAAGCAGTCCTAGTTATCACACAAGGTGGCGTGAGAAAAAGTACTTCTCTAGTGAAGCACTGCATTAAAACCTTACACCAAGACTCAACCTGAGTTCTAGGAGTGCATGATAAACACTTAAAACCAGGGTTGTATCAGATTGAACAGGGACATTCTATCATCAACTGTCTTGAGTATCTCAGAAGGGTTTTGTGACTGACTTGGTAGGTTCAGAAGAGCCTTTAAGTGCTGATCTTGAAGGGGGAGTATAAATATTTGAAGATAAGGGGCTTTTAGGGACAGTGCTCTGGCTAGCAGCTCTCCCTCATTAGCAATGTAATTGCTGTGCTGAGCTTGATGTGTGCAAAGTACCCCATAGAGATGTGTCACTTACCCTGGTAAAAGCAGATTTTTAGAGGCAGGCTGCCCATTAGGCTGAGCCTGCCTGGCAATTAACATGTGGTTTCCAAATCTGTTTGTTTGGTCTGTTTGGCAGCTTAGTGGCTGCAGTGAACTGGCCAGTTGGAGGGATTATAACCCTTGGCCTGTCAGCCAAGTTCCTAATGAGAATGTTTGCTGATTGATTGGCCACTGCCAGCATGTACATTACTACTTTAACAGCTCAGACAAGGGATCCTGGAGTTACTGGTTAGAGGGGTTGAGGTACAACTCAGTTTTGAACCTTTTGAAGCCTTGCATTGTCTTCCAACCACTCAGCTGGATTTAATGCCCATACCTTCCCAACTGGGGGTTTACTGAGGGTTGTAGGGTGTGTTTGTAATACAGCAAAAAGCAAGGTGTGAGAACAAACTGCTTGGTGTAATGCCAAACGTTCTCTGTAATTGAGGTTATTAAATAAATACTGCCATCATTCACCTAATAATTACCTCTGAAGTTAATTTCTGATTAGAGAATTGGCTTTATGCAATTGTGAAGAATGTAATGAGATTAAAATTAATAGTATCTATTGTTTCAAGTTTTGGTAGTTTTAAACTTACATCCTTTAATGACCTTCAGCTGAATTGCCTCTGGAAGATCTGGTAAAGATGTATGAAGGTGCCTTTGCAGAAAATTTTCACTGGCCCCAGCCGAAGCCTGACAGTGAAGAGGAGAGCAGTGAGGAAGGTAAACTACTCTTTGTTTAGGAGAAGTTGTGCTCATTTACAAGGTGAAATAAGTTGCTTGGCTCTTCAGGACCCTGTGAAAAGACATTTTGTTCTAGGGGAAAACATATTGAGTGAATCACATTTAAAATTTCTCAGTTCGTGAAAAGAGGGCAGTGTTGGCCTGTGTTAAAGTGAAGATGTGTGAGATTTTCAAGAACGATACTGAGCCTTAGAGGAGCCTCTCCACACTGAATTAAACAGCACATTTCATAGGTAGCTGTAATTACACCTCTGTTCTGTACTAACATGATGATAGGTCTGCATACTTGAAGACAGGTTTTAAGTAGTATGATAGGACCTCCCTAGAGGCTGTGAAAAGCTAATGGTCATGTTAGCCTAGCTAGTGTGACTCTCCAGAACATGTGCATGAACCTCAGCTTAGGCTATTTGCATTTACCTGAACTAGCTTGAAAATCATAGAATTCCTTTTAAAATTTATCTGCCTCCTTTAGACCCATGTCTGAATCCTGGTTATCTCAGTTCCTTCATGTAACTGCTACTGAAGTTTATGTTAGATACCACTGTAATTTTTCTCTCTCTCCTAGAAATGGAAGACCATATGTCTGATAGGGAAAGTCCTCAGAAAGAAGTTGTCCTCATAGACTCCCTTCTCAGCATTGACCAGTACAAGGGCATGGACAGGTCAAGTCCTCCCAAGAAGCACATGCGAGACATAGCAGAAGTTGCTGCGGCAGCAGAGATGTTGTTACCTAAAGGGAGCTCCAGGATAACAACAGCAGTAAGAATCCCTATTTTCTGCTACTCTGTGTGCTGATGTTTACATATAGAATGCTTTTTTCTTCATTATTTTGTAGCTTTTAACAAGAAATTACCTTTTTTTTTTTTTCAAGTTACCTATAGAATGTTTATGCTTTATGCCGTACTCTGTGAATTTAACTCAGGAAAAAATATCAAATTATTCACATCACAGGTAAAATACAACACTCCATCACTGTTGTATGGGTCTCTCAGAGAATATCAGAAGATTGGGCTGGATTGGCTGGCAAAGCTATACAGAAAGAATCTCAATGGCATCCTGGCAGATGAGGCTGGGCTTGGAAAAACAGTACAAATTATTGCCTTTTTTGCCCATTTGGCTTGTAATGAAGGTAAGTTCATTTGGCTAGCAGTTTTAGACAGGTACTGGGCCAGAATTATCTTTGTGAATTGTAGCCTAGGGTCACTTTTTTTTCCCTACTGAGTCATATCAGGCTTTACTTAATGATAGGAGTAAGATTATGTCAGAATAACTTTCTGATACTTTGTGACATAGGGGTGCCATCTAATCAAGTATAGTGCCTGATCAATCTGTTACCCTCTAGAGATTCTTCTGAATACTTCTGTTCTTACTAGAACAGAAAAGCCTTACAAATGGTTTAATGACCAGGAGCAGATCAGTCATTAGTATACCTGTATTTGTTGTTATTTGATCTCATTTTTAATGATTAATTTAGTGCAATGCAGTTAAAAAATCATTGGAGAATATAAGGCACATGCATTGCAGGGAGTCTCTTTGCAGTGTTAACTGCTGTTTTTCCCCTTCTGTAGGGAACTGGGGCCCTCACCTTGTTGTTGTCCGGAGCTGTAACATATTGAAATGGGAGCTGGAATTGAAACGCTGGTGCCCAGGGCTGAAAATACTGCTCTACTTTGGGAGCCAAAGAGAACTTAGGGCAAAAAGACAGGTGCTGTGTTTTGCAACTCTTACACTGTAGCCTAAGACCTGTAGCCTGTATTTATCTATGTGTTCCTTCCATGGTGATGTGATATGAGGAGTTTTAACACGCTTTGAGTTGGTTTACAAAGAGATTCACACCTAAGGGTTCTAGATTTTCAAAGGCATTTTTGAACCCTTAGGCATTGAGCAATACTTGCAATACTTCACCTGCTTTCTGAACTGACAATAATTCAAAGGCCAAGACTTTCTTTCAGAATATGTTGGGTCGTAGTGTCTTTTTTAATGAAGAAGTAGCTGGTTGTAAGGTATTTGAGAGTTCTGCCTTAATTTTCTGTCTCATCCTTTCTTTCCTTTTCCATAGGAATGGACGGAACCCAACAGCTTCAATGTGTGCATCACTTCCTACAAGCAGCTGTTCAAAGGCCACACAGCATTTATGAAAATGAGATGGAAATACTTAATAGTAGATGAGATGCAACAAATAAAGAATATGACTGAGAAGCACTGGGAGGCACTTTTCAGTCTTCGCAGGTACTGAGCAGAGAATTGATTTCTTGCTGGCAGTGGGTTTCTCTTTTCATGTCACACAGTTCTCTTCTTAACAGAAAACTGATTTAAAAAAACCTCTCTTGACTTGGCCTGCCCGAATTCCTGAGCAACGTGCACCTATAGAGAGACTTTATTTGTAACATTCAGGATTCAGAGAAATGCTTGAGTTCTTTTTGTTTCCACTATCATAACACTGTAATTCTTCTTTGCTAATATTCTGTGCTCCCAAACACATCCCCTGATGTTCTGATACTCTGCAATGAAAAAGCTAGTTTGGTGGTATATTCAAGATTGAAAGTATACTTTATCCTATATTTAATTAAATTATATCTACATGATTCTTCTGTGTATCTGACAAACATAAAGGCATAGTAATCAGTCAATTTAAAATCTTTTGTTCACAGCCAGCATCGTTTGCTTCTGATAGACACTCCTTTGCATAACACATTGATGGAGCTGTGGACCATGGTACATTTTTTGATTCCGGGAATCTCCAGACCTTACCTGGATTTTCCAGTAAAAGCACCTAATGAGGAGAACCAGGATTATTGCCATAAACTGGTCATCAGGTTGCACAGAGTATGTTGTCATTTTTTCTCATGTGTCCTACTGCAGTAGTAATGCTGTTGAGGAGAGGGGGAGTAAAAATACGTGGTTCAGATCAGAATTTGTGTCCTTTCTTAACACTTTGTTCAGTTTAGACAGAAAATCCTGCTGAAAGCAGGGGGTTCTGCTACCAGAAGAGTGTGGAGATTTCTTTTAAAAATAATACAGGGCTCAGATTTTGAAGCATGACATGCAGAAATTAAAGAACAAATTAATGTCTATACAACTGTGTGTATAGCAGTATGATTATATATAGCATATGCAGTTTATCACATCAAATCTGTTAGGTGTGAATAAGTTTAGCTTCCTGTTGTAAACTCTTTGAAGTGAGAATTCTTTTCCTCTCAATTCTGAAACGTTTCAGATGATTCAGCCCTTTATTTTGCGGAGATCAAAGAGAGATGTTGAAAAGCAGCTCACAAAGAAATATGAACATGTGCTCAAGTGCCGTCTGTCTAGTCGACAAAAAGCCATGTATGAGGATGTCATATTACAGCCAGGGTAAGGCTTCAAACAGTAAATATAAAATGCTGCTACTTTTAGTGCTTAAGCAAGTAAATAAATGATTGTCGTGGTGGGAAGTGTTTTAATGTTTCTCTGAAATTTTCCGTTATGAATAGAATGTGATTGCACTATAGACTAGAATTACAGCAGGTGATGCTATGGCCTTGTGAAAAACAAGCATTTATCTCTGGAACACAAGAATCGAGTTAGGATGGTCAGGTCTGCTGCTGCATTGTTTTAACATTTGTCTCTAATGAGTAATTTTTCATTTTTTTGAAACCCAGAGTTTTTCCTCACCACCCCCCCTGCCAGTGGTAATTGACAGGTGCAGGGGTGAAACAGAAGCAAAGGAGGGAGATGATAGGGAGCTGGATAGGCTGTATCTGATTGTAAGGCAGCACTGGGTCTTCAAGTCTCATTTTTCCAAATTTACTTTTGGTACTATGCTGCTTAAAATACTGCAGAAGACCTCGGTGAAATCTAAACTTGTTTCAAGACTTTTGTATAACATACTGCATTGCTCATTCTCACCTTGCTGATTTAGGCACATCTCCATAAAAGCTGCACATAAATCAATGTCTTTCTGTATAATCTATTTGGTAGAACCCAGGAAGCCCTCAAAAGTGGACACTTCATCAGTGTCCTGCACGTCCTGATGCAGCTGCAGCGGATTTGTAACCACCCTGATCTGATAAACCCCCGGCTTTCAAGCTCCTCTTATGTATCAGAAACACTGGAATACAGAACAGCCTCTCTGGTGCTGCGAGCCCTGGAAAGGGATATGTGGAAGGTCAGTAGAAAAGTTAGTGCCCTGGCAGAATTTCAGTACTTACTATTGTTTTCTTATATGTCAGAAGTCTACCTGAAGTTTATAAATAGAAGGAATTCACTCTTCCATAACTGTGCCTACCAAGTGTGTTCTTGCTGCATCTCTTTTTTTGTCATAGTGGTTTGAACTTTTCAAGTGGTTTGTAAACAGTAATTTTTCATGAACTGCTTGGTCAAAGAGAAATTAGCTTTGCTTTCATCACGCTCATGTTTGCAGGTATTTTCCAACACTGAAGTCACTCTGGGTAGCGCTGTGCTTATGTATGGCATTCTGCAATTTTCCTTTTGCTTTCAGTAGCTGAAGGAAAGCAAGATTTACTCTTTTTCACATAAGAGTAAACATTGTTACAGTGACTAAATAGTACCCTTCTGTCAATCCATTTGAAGTACCATTATTTCTGTTATTGTTGAACAAGTGATCCCACTCCTTGAGATGATAAAAAAAATATAATTAAAAGAAGTATGAGTAATGGAGCAGCTGAAGTTCTTTGTTTGATTTTGTTTCCATTCTTCATATTTTTCTACTTCTAAATGATAGTTTGGCATTTAAACTTGATAGTTAACCTTCAAAGAGTTGTGTTTAATTCTTTGGAAACTATGATATATGAAGAATTGTTAAATGTGCCTTGCTTTGTTTTCCATAAGTGGCTAATGATGTCAGTTCTTTTACTTCTAATGCTTAAAATGGGACTGTCAGTTTAAGATGTATTTCCAAGTTTTCTAGACAGTTTTGGTTAATATTTATTTCTTAAACATACACCATTTATTTCAAGTTAAAAAGTAAATACACAGAAATTTACTTCTGGGTCATCACATAAAACAAATTTAATTTTCTGAAATCCCTAGGAATCGGACCTGTCTCTTTTTGATCTCATTGGAATGGAAGACAAAATGACTCATTATGAAGCACAAATGTTGCCAAAACAAAAGGTTACTAGAAAGTTGATTGAAGAAATCTACAGCTCCCCTCCACCACCGGCGAGGCCCAACCCAGTGAAGCTCAAACCAAGCAGGTGTGTGCACCTGCACTCCTTCTAAGCTAGAATTACAGCAGCAAAACGTGGTTCTCTTGCAATCTTTACTGAGTTCTTTCTGCATCTCTGCTAATGAGATTCACACAAAAGCTCAGGCTTACCTTTGCATTTAATTGTTTTCTTGCTTTCCTGTTTACCTCTAAATAAGAAATAAGAAAATAAGAATTTTGGTTTTTGAGGCATGTGATTCCATTTGAAGTTTGTTGATGGATTTCCCATAGTCCTTACTTCACCAGCAGATGAGCTTTGTTCTTGGATCTTGTTTATGGCAATTGAAGGTTGTTCTGCAAAATTAGCATGAGGGTAGTTCAAGACTTAGTTGGGCCTACTGTGTCAGCTGTGGTCTCACTGTTATGTAAGAGACAGACCAAGTTTTGTAGCAGTAAATTTTTTCAAAGTATTTCTCTCTTGGTGAAGTAGTGCTCTCAAAGTAATATGGAACTGTTTTGCTAGTGCAGGAGAGCTGCCAGATGACCTTCAGCATACTGATGTCTCTCTGGAGATTATATGGGAGCCCTTTTTTTCAGATATCTGCGGATATCTTTTTCCAGATATTAACCTAGCCCCTTCAAGATGTAGTTCTGAAGCATCCTGCATTAAACTGGTGTATGACAGTGAAAGTTTTCTTTCTTGGATTTAGCAAAATCACTTTCTACAATGTTTACTCAGGAAGTTTATGAGGTGATGAGTCTTGCCAGCTTCAGCCATTGGCAAGAAAGAGATTAGCATCTGACATGATCAGTTTATATGTTCCTTGGGTGACAGAGTTTGTTTCTAAAGACCAAACTATGATCTTGCTGTAGCCTATGACTTTTCCTGCTGTTCTCAGGTTGTTCCAGCCCGTTCAGTATGGTCAGAAGCCCGAGGGCAGGACTGTAGTTTTCCCAAGCACTCAAGTCCAACGCACGGTGACCACGGCAACCGTGACTCAGCAGGGACAAGTGCGAGGCAGATCCCCCATAGCTACGGTGTCCTCAAACCAAGGTAAGGGAGTCACTGCCACCTTGGTCACCTGCACCTCTGCATAGACAGATACAAGTTAGTCTGTTTAATAGAACTCCTTTTCCCTCTAGCTTAATGGTCTAGAATACTAATGGCTTAAAAGTACCAACAGACTAATTGCCAGTAAAATTCCCTGCTAGTTTCTACAGTATGATCTGCCAGTGTAATGCAAAACTAAGCTTTGTGTAACCTGTTAGCATATAGAGTAAATATGCCACAGTTGGTATTTAAACCCTGAAGATGTGTAATGTTCTGTCAAAGATGGGAATGTACAGTGCTTCTCTGTATTTATTTAGCCTTTAAACAATGCTTTCCAAGTAGATAATGTTGTAAAAATAGGATGGAATAAGAGGTGTGCCTAGAAATCCCAGTCTGTAAGGACAAAAGCCATTCTTGTAGCTGTTTGATTATCCTGTCGTCAGGTTTCTTTTTAATGCAGCTTGTTTAAAAAGAGCGGAGTTTAAAACCTCTAACAGCTTGCACAAACAACCCTTATCGATTGCAGCCGCAGCAGCACAGTTTCAGACAACTCAGGCTTCCACCAGTGCTCCAAGACACCAGCCCGCAGTGACCTTCACCACAGCAACTAGCGCAGCCAACCCTGTGAAACCGCGGGGCCAGACCTCTGCGCCGGCCCCGCAGCCGGGCCAGCCCCAGCCACAGCCACAGCCACAGCCCCCCCCGCACACCATCCAACAGAGTGTGCTGCCTCAGAGGCTCGTACTGACCTCTCAGGCCCAGGCACGGTTGCCTAGTAAGTGGCCTCCCCTTTCAAGGTTTCTCCCACCTTTGTACTACAACGAGGTTAAGTTACTAGGCACCCTAAGATGTGTACAGAATCGTTGTTTTTTTTTCACTCTTCTGATTAGCCTTGCTCAGTACGTTGCTTATGACCAAGGAAAATCGAAAATTGGATAAGAAACAATAGAATTGCTGTGGACATACATTAGCGGTGTCAACTTAATCTCCTATTTCTGCATGTTTCTTCTGCTGGCAAGACTTCCTTCAGACCAAATGTTTTAGCTCTCTCCTAATTATTCCTTTCGTGTTAAACACTAATCCATCTGCTAAAGGCCTCTCTGGCAGAGAGGAGCGTCGCCACTGTTAGGCAGAGAAAAGCGATGAGGCTTTGCTTTAAGGTTGTGTGTGCACTGCCTATTAGCATGTGTAGAGAGTACTGAGCACTGATGTATTAATTTTATCTCTGGG
This sequence comes from Daphoenositta chrysoptera, assembly GCA_013397915.1. Taxonomy (NCBI): domain Eukaryota; kingdom Metazoa; phylum Chordata; class Aves; order Passeriformes; genus Daphoenositta; species Daphoenositta chrysoptera. The sequence continues at coordinate 451,087 of VZRO01000763.1, forward strand.
GTAATGCACTGCCTTTACAAAAGCTGAATTTTCACACCAATATTTTTTTTTCAATATCGTAAAACTTAATGCCGTAATGCCTCTAACCTTTCTGCATTTAAATCACAAAAAGCTTGGTCCTTGCCACTTCAAAGCTTTTTGGTTTGTCTAAATGCAGATTGTTTATATAAATCATGTTTCATCAGCAAATTTCAGATGTGTATTTACTGTGCCACACATATGAATATTTTAATTTCTTCCTTGAACTTCTTCATGCTGTTGAAAAGGCAGTGAAAATCACTTTAATGTCTCTACTTGTTCTGTTACAAAGTGTCACATGAGTTTTCAGGTAGCTGTTAACTTTTTTGCTAATGAAAGTGGTAATTTCTAAAATGTTGATGTTCTTACCCTTTAAACAATCAGCTTCTTTCCAGTTTGTCCAACAAAATAGAAAGCAATACCTGCTTAACTTTTATATGACACTTTTGATGCACTAAGTATAATTATGCATGGAAGGCGCTTCAGCACCAGTTTACTAACCAAAATGTAGAATTGTGAATATTGAAAAACTCGCCTACCACTTGGATTTTTTTAATGCCTGTTTCCCTCCTTAACAGGTGGTGAGGTAGTAAAAATAGCCCAGCTGGCTTCTATAGCAGGAGCACAAGGCAGGATCGCCCAGCCAGAGACCCCAGTGACTCTGCAGTTCCAAGGGAACAAATTCACTTTATCACACAGTCAGCTCCGCCAGCTCACTGCAGGGCAGCCCCTGCAGTTACAAGGTACTTATTTCAACACAGGCAGTTTTACATTATTCAGAATGCTCATATTTTGATAGGGGCACCACATTGTAGCTGTATGTTGTGGAGATTATTCCATCCTCAGTGGTTATTCTGCTCTTCTGTTTTCTGTGTGAGACAGGGGTGCCAAGGTAGCTCTGGTTTGAAAGATAAATGCCTGTCAAATGAAGGACACGGTTACTTTCTTTTTCTCTATTGTATTTCAAAAATGTTATTATTTGATTTGTTCTCACACCCATGCAGTGCAGCTAAAGGAAGGTGAGGCATTATTTGATATAAACTCCCTGCTGAGCAGAAAAAGACAAAACTGAGAACATTCTTGGTTTGTTCTGAAATTGTGTAAATAATACTTCAAGATTGGTGTGCTTCTGAATTTTGACCCAGCTACTGCCCTGAGCTGAATGCTCTACCTACAATATATTTTGTTCTCAAATCTCCCTTGCTGGTGGTGTGTATTGCCAAATTTAGGAGAACCTGCATATCTTGATTCTCTGTGGCCCACAAAATAGATAGAGGGAATGTTAAGTGAAGATTTTTTGCTTGATTGGATTTTGTCCAAATTCTGTATAAATACCAAGATTAGAGTGATACCCCTATGACATGAAACTCCTCTTCAGCTGTGAATACTTGGGTATTTCCCTCCTTTTTAGCAGATTGGTGTAATGAACGTGTCTGATATAATTCAACATAGTTTGAAGCAGTAATGATCAGCTTGCAGCAGTAATAGATTCTGCTAGAGAACACTAATTCTTTTCCACTCTCTCCACCCTAATGTGTTTTAAAATCCTCCACTGCAGGAAGTGTCCTTCAGATTGTGTCAGCCCCTGGGCAGCAGTACCTGAGGCCCCAGGGCCCCGTGGTCATGCAGACAGTTTCCCAAGCAGGAACTGTGCAGAATGCCCTGAATGCTTTAGGAAACCAGCACCAGGCAGGTGTCCCAACTTCCACTGCAGTCACACAGCAAGGTGAGTTTTCCAGCCTGAGGAAATGTCTCTGTCTCAATATTCACTTGCTAAAATCACATTCATATATAACTCCGAATTGTTGTAGATCGTAATTCTATAAGTTTAGTTCAGAAGTGGGTAAACTGTGAGGCAAATTCTTTCAGTTTGTACTTGATGTGTGCTGGAGTTTTAAGAAAATTTTTAGTACAAACTTGGGAGAGCCTGTAACTTAATTATAGATATTTTTTTTTTTGCCAGTTTCGCTTTCGGTCCAATTTTTGTGGAAAGAAGTAAATTTGAAATACTTTGTTAATTTTTGCAAGGAAAAATCAAGGGTGATAATTTTTTATACTGGCAGAGAATGTCCAGTAATTCTCTCAATTTTCCCACATTGATTTTGCTTTTATCTAATTTCTTTCACTTCTCCAGCTGATTAAGCTACAGTTTTCCATTTCTCTCTGTAAATGTTGCTTAGGTATTTGGTGTCTTGCTGTAAATGTGGTCAGTTCCTTGCTTAAAAACACAACCAAGATGTTGATCAAAAATAATAGAGAAATGAATGCATTTACAACAAAACAGCAGATTATTAAATGAAGATAAATATAACACTAGGAGTTCATTCTCTGAAAATGGCTATCTGCTATAATTTTCTTGGGATATAAACCATTCTTTCAAAATGGTGTGATGTTCTTATAATGTAGTTAACTCCCTGGGAAAACATCTGCTAACAGTTGAATTCACAAGAATGCTACTGAGACTACATGATATGGTTTCACCAATTTGTAGGTACACTGAATTGATCTGTTTTCTGAAAAATCTTAGATGATTTGCTTAAGTTAAAACAATCTTTTCCTGAATTAGAACATTTTCTATTTTCTGTTGTGCTCATATTAGCATTTTCTAAATGTTAACATGTATTGCACCATACATGACATTTTGAATAAAGTACAAATGCAGCACAGCACTTTGCTTTGTACATAGCAAAGTAAAATTCCATTGATCTATGTTGGATTTTTGTGAGAACAGTTAGTGTAAATATCTGTCAGAGATCTGACATATAACAAAGTACAAATTTGCAATACCCAATGGACATTTAGACTAAAAATCTGTCTGCAACTATGATGTGTTACAGCTATAAAATGTCTGCTTATTGAAAATAATAAATGAGAGCAATTTTCAGAAGAATAAATATATAAACACAAGGTTTATCCTCAGTTTGTATTCCAGGTAGAGCTACAGTTACTAATTTGCCATCTGGTGACATGGGAGCAGTGTTAAAACCAGCACCTTTGCATGGACAGTCACAGGTACTCAATTTTTATTTTCTTGTGGAAACATAACTTTTCAGAATCAATTGTAAATCCTTGTAATAGTTGGAAGCTATAATTTGCAAAGCTGGAATCAATTTAAAACTTTGATGATTACGGAGTAGGTGAATATCCCAACTTCTGTCCATGTTTTAGATTGACAGAGCTGATGCATTTTCATTTATAATCCATAGATAAAATAAATTCTGGTGTATAAAAGCAGCTGACAGCTTTCTTGTGCTGTGATAGACAGGTTCTTGTAACTGTAATATATTTCAATTATGTTGTAATGCATAAATAAATCATAAGTTCTTTTTTGTGTTTTGAACACAATGGCAATTGGGCAAATTTGTATAGATTTCTAATCTTAAAAGGTTTTTAGAAAAGATACTCAAACAACTTAAAAAGCATAGGGAAACATCAAGAATATATCAAAAACTATGAAAATGTACTTTTAAAATGCAAGAAGACACTAAACCAAGGTAGAATTGACTCTTTAACCTGAATTGAATTCAGTAATCTTCAGATTTTATCTGAAATGCATTCCTTTAGTAATTTGCCCAAGTAGTAGTTCTACTCCAGAACCCATACTCTAACCCTGATACTTTCATTCTAAACAACCTCAAATCCCTCCTTTATTGTGACGAGCAGCAAATGTGGTTTTTATTCACCTTTTCCTGGCAAAGGAGACGTACGAGGAGAAGAACCGGCTCCTGAAGGAGCGCCTGGACCGGATCTTCTGCGGCAACGAGCGCCGCTGCCGGCGGGCGCCGGTGTACGGCCGCGACCTGCTGAGCCTCTGCTCCCTGGCTGGGGACAGAGGGGCCTCCCTGCCACCTTCCAGCGAGGCCAACAGCTGGAGGTGGGCTGGCTTTGTCAACTGCTGCCTTTCCTCAAGTGCCTCCGGAGGCCCAAGGAACCCCCTGCGGGAAATGATCCTGGGCTTGCTTCGGCAACAGGAATCTCTAAAGGATCTTGTTAACAGGTAATGGGTGACTCTGCCTGATGGCGGGTTGTTTCTAAAACAGCTTTCAAAAAAGGTTTGAATTTCTCTTGATGAGCTTATTTGGTTTAAGAGAGGTTTATTTAGCAGTAAATGATGTGCAGCATGACAGTAAAATTAAGTCACTTCTGGTTCCTTTGGATCTTTATAATAAGTGTTTTCAGCGTCTCTTTCCTAATTTCAAGCTCAAATTCAGCTGACCATACTTAGGCTTACATTCTTATGCTTTGGATGTACTTGAATAAGTACCTCCTGGACCCTACTAACAAGAGTGAAGACCCAGAGATGCAGGCAGAAGCTAGTTCAGCCAAGACTGACTTTTTTTGCTGTGCCTATGATTATTGATAATCAATTTATGTGTTGCTTTTAAATCGGAATTCCTTGTTTTGATGCTTTTCACAGGGCTCTCTTCGTGTTGCCAGCTGCAGTTGCTGCTCCCCCATGTTTGTATGTAGCAAATCCTCCCCCTTCATACAGTCACAGGCTGAAACTCCTTAAGCACAGCCTGAGGCAGAAGGCAGCCCCACACTTGCATCAGTTGCAACAGCTGACAACTCCTCACTTGCTGCAGTTCCCTGACCTTCGGCTGGTGCAGTATGACTCAGGTAAAGGACATTTGCTGATAATATTTCAGTAATTTCCTGTGTCACATGAATGGAATTCCTATATAAAACTCGTTTTTGGTTTTCCTGTCTGAATTATAGGAAAATTAGAAGCTCTCGCTGTCTTGCTTCAGAAGTTGAAATCCGAAGGGCGCCGTGTGCTGATTTTGTCACAGATGATTCTGATGCTGGACATACTGGAATTGTTCCTGAATTTCCATTTCCTCACGTTTGTGAGGATTGATGAATATGCCAACCAGGAACAACGGCAGGTAAGTGTGCCCTACCAGCTGCCCACTGCTACAGCAATATGTGCTGCCCAGGCTTTTGTACACTGCAGCAGGGAAAGGAAATTTGCCTCATTTTGTTCTCAGTTTGAAACACTTGTTTTTATCTGTTTTTTTTTATTAGGCTATAGTAAATTTGGTTTGGCATTTTATTTTGGTGTATGGTTTATTTAGTCCTTGCTTTTTTTCTGTTCATGCAGGAGCTGATGAAAATTTTCAACAGAGACAAGCGCATTTTCTGTGCCATCCTTTCCTCTCACAGCCGATCCACGGGAGTCAATCTTGTCGAGGCAGACACTGTTGTGTTCTATGACAATGATCTGAACCCAGTGATGGATGCAAAAGCTCAGGAATGGTGTGACAGAATTGGGAGATGTAAAGATATCCATATATACAGGTGATGGTGACAGCCTCTGCTCTTTAGCATGTTTAATGTTAGGTTATTTCAGAGAGTACTGCCCTGTATGAGTGGAATAAAGTGGAAACAGTGCTGAAAACCACCTCCTTTCAATACAAAAGATGCCAGGGCATCCTATGAAAAAGTGGGGGGGTTTAACACGAAATTAATCATGCCTACATGGCTTTTGTCTGATAGTCTACATGGAATTTTCATAACCTTTCCTTTATATTGTTGATTTTTTTTATTACATAAATTATTAAAAGAAAGCTCTAAAATAGAGGTGGTACTGTGGTTTTTTTGAGCCTGCACCATAACTAAAAAAGCTCCCACAAATGATCACATTTTAAGAGTTTAGTGTTATTCTCTAAGGACAGTTTAACTTTTTGTTTCTGAAAGCTGTTTTGGAAATCACTTACCAGATTTCTATGGTGTTTTTCCTTTTTTTTTAGGCTTGTCAGTGGTAATTCCGTAGAAGAGAAACTTTTGAAAAATGGCACAAAGGACTTGATCAGAGAAGTAGCTGCTCAGGGAAATGACTATTCAATGGCCTTTTTAACACAGGTAAGTTAATATTCAGAATGCATTGAAACACCCGTGTCTCAGTGTTTCATAAATTCAAGCATCTGTGTTGGAGTGTTTAATAGCAATTTAGTAGAAGTCTTTCTGGGCTAGAATTAATAAGGAAGCATATTGGATTTCATGATTGCTTGAACTCTCAGTGTTGGGGCCACATTCTCTAAAATACCATCCATCTGTTTTGTTCTGTTATTTGCATAGTGATGCACAGTTATCACCCATGACTTAATATATTGTGGTTTCTTCGCCCTGCTGCAAAATTTTGCAGAGCTTGTAAGGATGAAGGTCTCAACAGCTTTAAAAATGTGAAATAAGAAGTTTGGGTATTGAGATAGGCTTTTCAGTTGCTGCTCTGTAGATAACGTGAGACAGGGACTGCACTGGTGAAGCCAGACCATCCTGGCTGGCACATCAGGGATGAAAAAAAAATACAATACTCCCAATAACTGAATGTATTTCTCTTTTTTCCTTCTATTTACCAAGCAAACAATTCAGGAATTGTTTGAGGTTCATTCTCCTATGGAGGATTCTGGATTTAGAGTGAAAGCAGAAGAATTTGTAGTACTTTCTCAAGAGCCATCTCCAGCAGAAAATATTTCACCTAAAGTTGCAAGACCATTCATAGAGGTAATGATTAACACATACATTAAAAATACAGCTGTGCAACGTTAGTATTAAACAGCTGACTAATCTTGTTTTACTTGGGTAAATTCTGTCTCTTTTTCTGATAGTTTTATGCTCTTTTGTCATTTGTGACAGAACTTCCAAAAGCCCAAAGCTGACTGTTATGCTTTCTGGGACTGTTTCTCTTGCTGCAGCAGAGACTTAGTCCAGAAATTTGTGTTGCATTTCAGTGAACTCCTTATGGAGTTTCTTTCCATATTTTTGAATTCTTAATTATTTTTAAAATGTATCTTTCTGAAAGGCCCTCAACAGCATTGAACGAGAGGATGAGGAGTCAAATGATCACATTCAAGAAATAGGATCTGAGTCAAGCATTGAACCTCTAATCTCAGAGATTTGTGACACAAAATACAATGAAGAGCCCTCACAGCTGCAGGAGTTAGTTGCTGTTGTGGATCAGGTACCATGACTTCCCTCGGATATCTGGCTTAAAAGTAATGTTTAGTTCAAATGTTTCAATTTCTTTGCAGTTTGACCTTAAAGCAACTTTTTTGTCTCTCCCATTAAATGGACGGGAGATCTCCTACTGGTTTAAGATGTTAAGATGAGTTTTGAGGATAGCTTTGATACTTCATGTAACACTTCTTTTATTATCCTCAAAGTAACATTTTTTCACTTTGATACTTCCCTCAGCTGACTCCAATTGAGAAGTATGCTTTGAATTATCTGGAGCTCTTCCACGGTTCAGTTGATGACAATGAGCCACGGTTGAGTGAGGTAAAACAAATCTTTCTTTTCCATGTTATTCTGTCACAGAACAACATTTATTATATTTTCAATATGAAATGGAAGTTTCTCCAGTGATGTGGAATATATTGTAGACATTTCTGTGATCTTTTCTTGCTGTATCTTATGAACAGCATAATGTCTTACAGAGAGCTCATTATTTTGGGATTCTCTGGTTTAAGTAGATGTCAGTTCTTAATTTCTTTTTTATAAAATGGGAATTGCTTTCAGCCTGGCTCAGCAAATATTTGCTGTACTCCAATGACAGCAGGGGAAAAAATTGCATTAATTTCAGTGAGCCTGTATTGTGGTTGTCTTCATTGTTTAACTGGAATTCTTTGATTGCTTTATATTGATGGTTTAAAAACCTTCAACAAAGGCCAAGAAATATCTTCTAAATGATTGTGAAAGTATCTGTTTAGAAATTGCTATAAGATTCCTGTACCTGAGAATGACAAAGTTCAAGGCGTTTGTCCATAAAATTACAAATTGATGGTTTCTAGTCCAGTGTCTGTTACTGTATAAAGTTTCTAAGGAGTCTGACTTTCATCTAGATGGAACTGAAAACTGCAAAGAAAGCCTGGGAAGTCCAGCATATGAAGGAGTTAAAGGAAAGAGAGCAAAAAATGCTTTGGGAGGATGAAGAGGAACTTCTAACCTACACTCGGGAGGATGCCTACAACAAAGTAATTGCTGATTAGTCTTGTTTTTCTTAATAGTGTATTTCCTGACAGTTACTCTGAGAATACCTTTTCCCTTCAGACTTCAGTTGGATCATTTGAATTGTGTTCTCTTTTTGCTATGTAGGAATATGTCTATGAAGGTCCAGATGGACAAACTGAAATTATGCCAGTAAGTAAAAGTAGCACCAGGCAGCCTAAACAGGCTTTTTATTTTATGAAACATAAAGATTAGTGGAGAGTTAACATTGTAGTAATTACAAATTTTGTTCTGTGCAGCTCTGGACTCCTCCTACTCCACCTCAGGATGACAATGACATCTACATAGATTCTGTTATGTGCCTGATGTATGATACCACCCCTATTCCAGAGTCTAAATTGCCTCCAGTGTACGTCAGGAAGGAGCGTAAACGACACAAAACAGATCCGTCTGGTGAGTGTTCCCTCAAAACTGTTCTGAGATTTATTGCTGATGGTTTAAAAAATCGGGCTTTTTCATACCTTCTACATGTCTGGTCCAGTAAATATCAAATTGGCAGGTTTGAAGAGATGAAAATTTCTGTTTCACCATAGCCTTGAAGCAGTGGAATCACTGCTAGGCCCACTTCTTATGGTGTGTCTTCTTTTTAGATATAAAAGTGTTCTTAAAAGGACAATTTTAGAAAACAGACATTCCATTTTGTGAGTTAGGACAGGACTGGTCTTACTTTATAACAGGCTCTGTTTAGTTCCTGACCATGCTTTTCAGAGGCAGTGGGGAGTACTCTGTACGTGTAGGAGCATTTTGCAGCCGAGGAATCAAAGAATGATAGTATCTGTCCACCAATAATGCTTTATTTCTTGTCTTAGCAGCAGGTAGAAAGAAGAAGCAACGTCATGGGGAGACAGTTATCCCACCTCGTTCACTCTTTGATCGAGCAACTCCAGGAATGTTGAAAATGCGCCGAGAGGGCAAAGAGCAAAAGAAGAACATCTTGTTGAAACAACAGACACAGTTTGCAAAGCCTTTGCCAACTCTTGTCAAACCAGCTACTGAGGCTGGACAGGATAATCCAGAGTGGTTGATCAGTGAAGACTGGGCACTTCTGCAGGTCAGATGATACCTGCAGCTTCTGCTGTCATTATGTTTTTATTCCTGCACTTTATCTCTTCAAGGTTATTTCTAATTCTTAATGGCATTTTGATGACTTAAGTCAGAGCAGATTGCCTGTCATTTGTGCTCCTCTAAGGGGAAATTAAAGGCTAAACCACAAAATGTATGATTAAGTCCTATTGTTGTTTTAGAAATCACTTGCTATTATTCAGATTAGTTGTGCTGGCTGGACACTGGATAATGCAGCTAAGGTTCCTCCCACTTTGAGAGGAGAGCAGCACTTGAATAGCAGCTCTCATACCAATCTCCAAGTGTTTCCCTGCACATCAATCTGCATAATGGCACCTTACCCTTTTTTATTCTCTGTGGCTGTAGGTGAACACAGAGCCTAGCCCTGATCTGTCCCACTGTAGCAATGATACGTGGGCACATGCAGGTAAGGGGAGGTTTGGAAGATGACAACGATGTGTCACCTGAATCTTTTGTACCTTTGTGTGCTGCAGGCAGTGAAGCAACTGCTGGAGCTTCCTTTAAACCTTGCTGTTGTGTCACCAGCACACACTCCCAACTGGGACCTGGTTAGTGATGTTGTTAACTCCTGCAGCAGAGTCTATCGCTCGCCCAAGCAGTGCCGCAACAGATACGAGAATGTCATAATCCCAAGGGAGGAAGGAAAGGTGAGTTCACCTAGAATGATGCGTCTTTTTGTTACCTTAAGTTGTAGAGTTTTTTTTCCTTATCTCCATAAACACTTGTTTTTTTTTGTTAAACGTTTCAACAGTGTAAATAAATAACTTTTAAAAGACTTTTTAAATTATTCTCATCAGGATTTCCACTTATTTTATGTGATTTCTTTGAAAAGAAAAAGCACCTGAACAAAATCTTCCACAAAAGATCATCTAACTTTCCTTCTTATTTTACAGCTAATGTACGAAGCTAATCCTAAAAAGAAGACAAAAAGTATTTATAAGGTGTGCATTGGTATTCTTTCAAAATCAAATCTAGACACTGTGGTATTTAGCAGCAATGGAGGTGGGCAGATAATTCATATGAGATCCATGTTGAGTGTTACTTGAGTTCTGAAACATCAATTAAAATTCCAAATTTATTTTTCCTTTCTTTGTTGATACAGTGGATTGACACCAGACTTCAGCTTTTGGATTTGATAGATAAATTTTAGATCATGCAAGAAGTTTGTGATTTCACTTAAACTGTAGTTGGCATTTTTTCACCAAACAACCACCATGTATCTTATCCTGATGGTACTTAAGATCTGTAACAATGAACTTCATGCTAGAGTCTAAGTGGATTACAAATACATAGTGAATTTGATGCCTGAAACACCTTTTAGTAAATGAGGATGATAGGATGCTACAGAAACAAAAACAAATTCCATGACTGTGAACGCCTTCTTCCAAACCACACAGCAATTTAGTGACAGAGTTGGGTGGAGAATCCAGACGTTCTGGCTGTAGTCCCATTCTCTGACTGCTAAGGAGGTTTGTCCCTGACTGGCAGTTTCTGCTTAGGAGAAGCCAAATATTAGAGTGGCATGGTGTGTGGATGTTAACCTAGCTTTGTTGGGAGAGCAGTGCAGTGATGGTTTGGTTTTATTATCTTATGTGTGCGCTATGCATAACGGTAAACTAATGGGCTCGTGCTTTGGGTACTGAATTAAACTTGCAAAATCTAAACTAAAGCCAAGATTCTTTTTCAAATTAGAGTTTGCCATTTTGTACGTCCCCAAGTGCTGATGCCAGTGTGACCGTGGGAACTGCTCCTTATTTTGCTCTTTCTTTATATATTTCCCATAGAGTTTTGTGTGACAGTAAGTTATCAGTGACACGAGGCAGGAACCAGTCTGTGATAGATATGTTGGAGTATGTTTTTAAATAATCTACGAGCGCGCCTTGTGTTTAAACATAGACAAAATGCCCTGTTGGGTGTGTTTGCAATTGAAAGTTGGTTTGTTTTCTTTTTTTAGACTAAAAACAGTCGCCCACTTCGTACCAATCAGATCTATGCTCAAGATGAGGGTGCAACCCACACTCAGCTTTATACTAATCATTTTGAGATGATGAAAATGATTGCAGGGAAAAGAAGTCCACCTATCAAACCTCTGTAAGTTTACCTGGGGTCATTTGATCTCCCTGTCACCACAGATCTCCTGGAAACTGTGTTCTGAATGGCCCTCAAAACCCAGAGTATTCTACACTCTGTTTATCTGTTCTTGATCTCTCTCTGTGTGTTCTGTGTTATTGGAAACACCTTCACATTTTATGTGTTTGGGTCTCACTGCAGGAATTTGCTCTTTGTCATTAAGAGCAGAACAGCACTCAGTTGGGGTTTTTTTAATCTATTTTATATCCGTTTGCCTGAATTGTAAACAATTTGGTGTCTGCTGTTTAGCAGTCCATTATTTTCTAAGTATCTTCCTGCAGTTTTTCTGTATTTATTTAATATTTACTCTGAGTCTTTCTTAAATGTCTGTGGGTATGCAGGCTCCAGTACTGATGGGAATATTATGAAAACTTAGCCAAAACTGCGGTGTTATATGCTAAAAGATGTGAAATTAAATACTGGTTTTAAGCTTTTTCTGTCTCCAGTAATACAGTTTTGCTCAATTTCAGACTTGGCATGAATCCTTTCCAGAAGAATCCAAAGCATGCATCAGTGCTTGCGGAAAGGTGAGCACTCCCCATCTTGAAGGATGTATAAATTGCATAAAAGTGATTTTTTCCCCCCTTTTTTTAGATTTCTGTTATTTTTAAATATTGTGTGTTTTCTCTTATTATTGTTTCTAGTGGAATCAACTATGATAAGCCCCTCCCTCCGATTCAAGTCGCGTCCCTCCGAGCAGAACGCATTGCCAAAGAGAAGAAGGTATGGTCCCATCTCTGCTGCACAAATGACTGCAGTAACTCAAAAATTAGGCAACAGATGAGGTATGAGCAAAACTGCCTCCTGGGAGAAGTTTGACAGTACAGTAGATGTTATGAGCAGCTGCACATTGTTCATGTACAGGGGTTTAGATAACCAAGGCCCAAAGCGGGACCTTTCCTCGGGTCTGTTGTCACACTCAGACCCATTAAACATTGAGGAGCATCTTTTAGCAAAAGATACTAAACCATGTAAAAATCTTGTTTTATTCTTGACTGTTCTGTAGCCTCATTTCTTATATTATTCAGAAAGAGCTACTTGTCCTTGCTTGTGGATGGTAAGTTGCTTGTTGTGCTATGCTCTAAGCCATAAAACCATGACTGCAGCTTGTAATTTGAAATGAGTCAGGTTGTGTAACTTAGACTTGGAGAGTGAGGGTGGCTTTGTGGGCCATCTCTGATTAGAATTTAAGGGGTTTTGTGGTTAGAATTAAAGATGTTTTGTCTGTTGCTTTAATTTGCTTTAAAAAAAACACATCCTGCTTGTTCCAAGCTTGAAGACTGAAGGTGCCCCTTGCCTTGCAGGCGCTGGCAGAGCAGCAGAGGGCCCAGCAGCAGACGGGCCCGCAGCCCCAGCAGCCCCAGGCGGGCCAGCAGCCCCCCCAGCAGCCCCCCGTGCAGCAGGCCCAGGCCCAGCCACAGCCACAGCCACAGGCACAGGTAGTTCAGCAGCCACAGGCAGTGGTGCAGACTGCAGTCACTACTGTGGCCAACACAGCAGTATTGGTAAGAAAGGGAGAGCTCAGTGCCTCTGATGTAGTAACTTCAGTTCTTCTGTGTGTGCTGTATTTGTGTCGTGTTTTCTCTGGAAAGTGAGAATTTTAGGTCAGTATAGTGAGATAAAAATTCTTTTTTCTTGTTTTCTTTCTCTGGTTATGCTAAGTGTCTTCTGGTTTCCTGATTTATTAAGGCTGTTCGTACCAGTGTAGCAACAGGTCTTGGTATTGTGAAGTGGAAAAACAACATGCAAAGATGATTTTTCCTTTTTCACTTTAGACTTCAGTGAAGTCTGAGTGAATAAATTTACACAGTCAATGAGAAGTATTTATACAGAGAACTTGCAGAATACAGAGAATAAAAGAGAATGTAGCTGTAAGAACTACTCAGTTAAAGAGCTTAAAGACCGAAGATTTGTTAACCTTTGCAAGGCAAGTGAAATGATGCATTCTACAGGAAATACCATGGTGGTTGTACTGCAAATTTGTGCAAATTTTTCATGTCTTCCTTTAATCTAGGGTCTGTTTGAATGAATCTGATGAGTGGTCTGAGGCTTTTGTATTTAGAGCCAATCCAGTTTGCATAGTAATGTGTGCAGGCAGTGGTAGTTTTACTTTGCTTGTTGAAGGGCAAGAGAACAACAGCTTTTGCAGAAAGACACAGAGGATGTGTTCTGACCCACAAGCATTGCTGTGTATGAAGTGCCCAGGGATGTTCCTGTGTGAGTGGTTGTCTGTGGTGTGCCAGAGTAGGATATTGCTCCCTTCTTTTGCTAAAAGGAATGGCCACTGATCTGTATTTACCACACACTTGGCTGGTCTACAATTGCTCATTCCTGAGGCAGAATGTTGATACATATAGTAGTTGTTGTGATCTGTAGAGTCAGTGAATAACTGCAGAAAAACTGCAGAAATCTCTGTGTTCCATTGCATTTTTCCTGTTTTGTCACTTCTGGAATACAGCATTCTGTTAAGCAGCATGGTAGAGTAAACAATTCTCAGTTTTCTTTTATTGTTTTTCTGAACTGTTACCTTAATTGTCTTCTAATTAGGCGGGCACCATCAAAACAGCAGTGACGGGGACGAGCATCCAGACTGGTAAGGAGACTTTGTAACTGGGCATTGGAGGTGATGGGACATTGGGATTTTCACTTTCAGAATCTCACATTGAATCCTGTCTTGCTTTCAGCTACGGTGAGTGGAAATGTCATTGTGAACACTGTTGCTGGGGTCCCTGCTGCCACCTTCCAGCCCATCAATAAACGTCTGGCCTCACCTGTTATACCTGGGACGCTGACTGTGAGTAGATCCTGTCCCTCATTGTGTTCTTGGACAGATCTGGGGTGCATGTTTTATCAGCATATCTATTTTCTTCTTCATCTTTCCATGTTGTCAGAAATTCTGCTTCTTGCAAATGTCATGTGCATCACGGGATCCTTCATCAAACCCCTCTCTCTTACCAAAACATCAGAATACTCTGGAATGGTTTATAAGAAAAAAATGCTTAATACTGTTAAAAATGGTTAAAAGTAATGTATCATGTCATTAATATTTTCAGTCTGTAACTGTTTTATGCTTTATTAATTATGATCTTTATTATTATGTTAATGGTTTAAGATTATAGACGATAAAGCAAAATATTGAAAGGCACTAAAATCAAATGTCTCTAATGGAGTGAAGGATTTGGTAACCAGCCTGTTGGAAAAAGATTTAGCCGCATACTGATTCTGCTTTTAAGAAGCATCCAAGCAGACGTGTTAGGCAGATCTGGGCCTTTTTCTCTTTTGCATTGTTCCTGTTAGTTTATAAAATCACCTAGAATCTGTAGAAGGTTCCAGAGCAGTGTGTGAGGCACGGGGACGGGGCAGTAACAGCTGTGTTCCCTTGCAGACCTCGGGAGGCAGCGCCACTGCCCAGGTGGTTCACAGCCAGCCCCGAGCGGCCGCGGCGCCCGCAGCGGCCACCGAGCTGGTGACCATCGCCTCCACCCAGGGCGTCCGTGCTGTGACCTCGGTGACAGCTTCAGCCGTGGTCACCACCAACCTAACGCCTGTGCAGACCCAGACCAGGTCGTTGGTGACCCAGGTTACACCAGGTAATGGTCCTGTGTTTAGGGAGTTTTTCCAGTAGGGCCTAAAAGGCCCCAGAATTCCTCTATGTTTTACCACCATGGCCCCATGGTATTGGAAGTCTGAACACAGGGCTGTGATTTTTAACTTGCTTTATTGTTGGTTGATTTTTGATTTCTTTATTGGTTTTGATTTTTTTATTGTTGGTTGATTTTTTTTATTGCTTTATTCTGGTGCTCAGATTACATTTTTCTCCTGTATTTCTGGATGAAGTGTTGCAATAGCGAGCTTGGCCTGTAGGCAATGCAATTTAAAAATATTATTAACAATCTAGTGGTAAAATATTAGAATTGACTGTCTTGGCTAAAAACCATCGTGAAGAAAGGCCCTGTGTATTTTATGATCTACTCTGCTTTTACATCATGCTCATGATAATGTGTTCTTCTATGTAGTAAATTCACAAAGTGTGCTGAAGCAGAAAAATAAGCATTTAACAGCTCACCTTCTCAGGTGAAATTAATGAACTAAACCAAATGTTGAAAGGTTTTCTTCTGAGCATTTTGTCTTTTCTTTATTTGCAGCTACACCAACAGTCCAGCTGTCAGGCAAAACCATCACCCCTGCTCACTTCCAGCTTCTGAGGCAACAGCAGCAGCAGGCTGCTCAGGTGCAGGTCCCACAGATCCAGGCTCAGGCACAAGCCCAGTCTCCAGCTCAAATAAAAACTGTAGGGAAATTGTCACAGGTGAGGAAATGCTCATGAAGTAACGTGGCACGTTGCTCTCATTGTTACTGTAAGCTTCCTTAGCAGTGTGTGTTGTGTCCTGTTTTCTTGGGCTAGAGTGAGATGTATTTCTCTCTTAAATTTTATCCTACTAAAATATCATGCAGGCAGTGGGTCTGACAGCACTTTCAATAGTAGAGTAGGGCAGGATGGAAAGCACTTACTGTTACACACTGGGAGCCATTGTGTAAAGGAGTTACGTTTTAGCTACTTGATCTTAGCTCTAGTCTGGCACAGAATGTTTCTCCTTTTAAGTGTCTCCATTTTTCTCCTGTAATGTTGGAAATGATGGAAGTGTGTGATCTTTGCAGGAGCAGCTGATCAAGCTGCAGAAGCAGAAGCTGCAGCTGCCCCAGCAGCAGGCAGCACAGCAGACACAGCAAGGGGCACAGCAGCAAACAGCACAAGTGCAAGTGCAGCAGCAGCAGCAAACGCAGCAGCTCACTGCTGTGACAGCCCCTCGTCCTGGCGCAGTCCTCACGGGCACTACGGTCACCAACCTGCAAGTGGCTCGCCTGGTGAGTTGGCTTTGACTTGGCAAAAACAGCCTCAGACATCTCTTAGCTGATTTAAATGAACTGGGCACTGATCATCCACACTCACAAGTGTCCTTTGCATTGCTTTGGCAGTTCAGAAGGAACAGCTGTAACATGAAAGCACTTACCAATTGATACCATCTCTGAGTTCTGTCACTGTACAGGAGCCATTACATTTAGAAATATTTACAGCTATCACTTTATAATCACCTGTTATATGCAGCAACTCTCCCTGTGCTGGTACAATAATCTTCATTCCTTACTGCTTAGACTCGTGTTCCTGCTTCCCAGCTCCAAGCACAAGGACAGATCCAGGCCCAAACTCCACAAGCAGCACAGGTTGCTCTGGCAAAGCCTCCAGTGGTGTCTGTTCCAGCTGCTGTTGTGTCATCTGCAGGAGTCACCACACTCCCCGTGACTGTTGCAGGCATTAGTGTTGCCATCGGGCAGCCACAGAAAGCAGCAGGTATGTGAATGCAAGCTGGAAATAGAGTTGTATTTCATAGCAGTCTCCTATAGTACAGACAGATTTTTTTTCTCCTGTAGGACGATTATTGTTGGAACACAAAGCTACTCATGCCCTTAGATAACAAATTTTCTCCACTGAAAAATCGTATGTCTCATTCCCATTAAAATCAGTGGGTCTCTAGTGCTCAAAGCTGTGCAGATGTATAAGTCTATAAAAAAGCAGAATCTGTGTTTGCAAACTGTGAGTACGGGGACAAAGCAATAAACTGAAGACTCTTACAGTTCTAATTATTTCTGTAATTTTCAGGAGGCCAGACAGTAGTTGCACAGCCACTGCATGTCCAGCAGCTGCTAAAACTCAAGCACCACCAAGCAGCACAGCAGCAGAAAGCCATCCAGCCCCAGGTTGCACAGGGACAAGCTACTGTGCAGCAAAAGGTACTGTTGTCTGCTCTCCCATTAAGTTATGCAATGCTTCTGTGGCTGGAAAGCTTTGGCTCTGGGTAACCAGGACACTCCTGGAGAGTCAGTCAGGATTTCTAGGGGTGAATCTTAATATAGAGAGAGAACAGGTTCTCAGGTGTTTCGTTTTTCCTGTAAAGCGGTTGGTTGGTTGGTAGTTTTTAGTAAATGTATTGTTGTGTGAGTGTTGTGTGTGAGAGAGAACCTTTTCATTAAATACTTTAATTCTCAATACTTGTGTAAATGCATGAAAGCTTTAATCTAGTGTTCATTTTGTTACTGCTAATCCTGGGAGATTTTTTTAAAAAAAGTAATTAAATGTAATTAAACTTGCTGTCTACACACATATTCTTTAAAATACAAGTCACTGATGCCTTTTTTTCCTCTTCTGCAGATAAATGCTCAACAGGTTACGGTCCAGACCCAACAGCAGACTTCACAGCAGCAAAAAGTAACTTATGCTACACAGCCTGCCATTAAAACACAGTTCTTAACAACTCCAATTTCCCAAACCCAGAAACCAGGTGGAACCCAGCAAGTGCAGGCCCAGATTCAGGTACAGGTAACACAGGTTTACACCTTTAAACTGTACTGGGACTGGAGAATTGTAAAGATGACAGGTGAGGTAGAATTCAGTACCCACTCATTTTAATTCTAGGCACACATTCATTTAAATGGACTTTTAAATAAAATTCATTGGTGCTGAATATGTTTCCTTACAGCAGGTCAGAGGAGCTATGAGCTGTAAGTTCACCTTTCCTCTCTGAAATAAAATAATTGAGTCACTCCTTTTTGTTAGGCAGGGGATTCCATACTGTGCTTACTAAGGAAAATTCAGCCAGAGTTTTTGGTTTCTGGTGCTGCCTCACAGCCTAGTTTCTGGCAGCCAAGAGTAGGTGACAACTCACATATTTTCTTTTCTGCATAACTGCATCAATCTAACCAAGGAAAAAGAAGGGGGTTAGGAATTGGAAGCCTTACCCTTTCAGTAGTATAACTCAGATAATTTAACCATTAGAACTTGTGTGCTTTCCTTCAATTTTATTGCTAGTTAGGAGGAAATGAGTATGTTAAAATTGAAAATATGACTTCTCTTCCTCCCCTAGCTAAGTTCTTCAGTTCACGAATCTAAAATGTTTCACAAACATTTGGCTTCATTAAAAATGCCAGGCTGCAACTCACCATGAGCAGGCGTTTGGAAAGGTTTTCCCTTGCTAGAAGTTCTGCTATGTGTGGTGTTTGGCTGCTATCAGCAGCTTTTTATTTTGATCCAATCTTTCTTTATTTCATGTCACTGCAGGTTGCAAAACTCCCACAAGTGGTCCAGCAACAGGCTACTGTTGCCAACATTCAGCAGATGGTTTCAGTTTCCCAACAGGTAGGGTTTGCTCTTGTCAAATACAGCACTAGAAACATGATCTTAAAAAAGCTCAGTTTTTTGGAATGTGAGTATTTTTCACCTCATGTGTGCCATCGGTAGTATTTTTAAAGGATATAGCAAGTGCCTTTCTATAAAAACAAGTCTTGAATACTGAATCAGCTGAGGTATATTTTCTAGTCTAAAACTTCGGTAGATGTAGCGATGCTTGTTCATCACTATAGATAAGCTGAAAACCAGATTTTTAAAAATGTTTTCTAGAGCTGAAAGGATTTTTAAAAATTGGTTTCTGGTGATGTATAGTCAATATAGCAAATAATTGAACTAATGAGCACCATCTGAGCTTTTTCTACAAAAACTAGGACAAATTGAAGGTTACAAGTTGTTCTGTTTCAGTTCATAGAGCTGTGCCAAGTGCTCTGTAAAAGTCAGAATGGTGTGGTAGCTGTTCCAAATGTGTGCTGGTAACAGACTGGGCTCGGGCAGGAGAAGGTCAGATGGTTTGGTTCCCCTCCCCTAACGACCATACAGTTTAATTAATGCTGTTTAGAACAATGTCATCCAGATCATTAGCAACAGGCCTAACTTAGGCAGTTGATTGGCAGGAATGATTTAACTTTGAAGGGTGGATTAAGCTCTTGCCTTTGTTGCACAAAATTCTGGGCCATTTGACTCTTAATCTGCCACAGTTTTCAGTGCAGTGTTCTAGTGCAGAATAAAATCTGTGAGTGTTTATCTTAAAATGGTGATAAAGTGGTGTAAGCTGTCTGATAACCACCTCAGCTGTGAATGCTTTGAGGGCAAAGTAGACAGCAGGGAGTAGGAACCTCATCAGTCAACACAAGTTGAGTTGCCCTCTGTAGTCAGGAAGAGCTCCTAGATCATTTTCAAAAGTCATCAGTGGTGGCATAACTCTGGGACTGTTGGAGTCTGTGGCAAAAAGACCAAGTTTCCCTCCCATGTACAACAGTGACTTCAGTGGCAGTAGGTTTAGGCCATGATAAGTATTTTTAAAACTGTGGTCTTTATGTATACGTAGCTTTCTTTTTACCTACATTTTTAGAGCTTCCCAGTGGATTCCTTTTGGATCATTCAAGAGTTATTTTTCCCCTGGAGAAGCCCTTGTTTGGCTTCTGCATTGAACAAAGGCAGCTGAAGCTGCTCAGTTTTTATTACCTTGTCCTCTGAACAAGGAGATGTTGATTTTTTTCCTCCCTTGCTGTGGGTAGAGCTATGAAAATTAGAGTTCTGGATGGAGATCAGATTATTCTACAGTAAACTCTCAATAGAGACTGGCAGCTGTAGTCTGAAAGAGTAATGACAGAGACTGGTGGGAAGCTTCAGTGGCTGTATTTATTGTCACAATATTGGGTGCATTTTAACCTCTTTGGTCCTCTGGCTGTCCCTCTGTTCTTTTTCCCCCGTTCCTTCACTTCTGCAGTACAGGAATTTTCCTGTGTATCTAGTAGGGTTTCTATACCTTTCATCTGCCTTCTGCATGTATCTGAGAGCCTGTCCTTGGCTTTGCACTGCAAAGACCTGAGTTACAGGCATCTTGGCTCTTAGTTCTGATTTATAAGGCTCTAGAAAATACGACAGAATGGTGTTTCTCAATGAAACCACAGAGCCTGTGTTCCCAGAATCTTTGTCTGAGATATTTGTCAGTAGCAAATACCACCTTAAGTAGGATTCCTTCTGTAGAGCAGAAACGTAATGAATGCTCAGTTTAATGCCAAACTATTCTCTTGTAATTGCCTTTTCATCCTGATGTCTAGGTACAAGCTCAGCCCCAAACTGTGACCCTTTCTCAGACAACAGCAGGTCAACAGCAGGTTCAGGTGATCCCTGCAACCACTGCTGCTGCTCAGGTCGTGCAGCAGAAACTGATACAGCAGCAGGTGGTGACCACAGCATCTCCCCAGGTTCAGGCTCCAGGTGTACAGAACCCAGCCCAGACACCAGCAGCACCTGAAGCCCAGAGTCAGCAAGCAAAAGTACAAATGAGGACACCGACGGTCAGATTAAAGGCACCTACTAAACCAAGTTGAACTCTTGCAATAACAGGGAAACACAGCATTTTGTGTTTGCTGAGACAAGTGAGAAGCTACTCCAAACATCCAAATGAAGACAAAACACCTCTATTTTTTTTTTTTTTGTAGCAGAAGGTTTCTTGCTGGTGAACATTTAAACATGGAAACTCACGTGTAACTTCAGTGTATTAGCAACTGTTTAGCACTCAAACTCTGTACAAAAAGCATTCTGCCTGTGTTCTCTGTGCTCATTCAAACCAGATAAAGCAAGCATTACTTAGGTTTAAATTCTGCCCAGCTTCTCAAAAGTGAAATGGTGATCTGCCATAAATGTCAGTAAAATCCACCTGTGTTGGAACACCACACCTGCCTGTGGGAATATGCAGCTCCTTGCTGTAGTTCAGTGTGTGCTCAGTACCCACAGTGAAGCCACACAAAGAACCAGGTGTGGCTGATACAGCACAGTATTTTCCATCTGTACAAAAGCTCTGTGTTGCTCTTCCCTGTGGTAAATACTCCTGGAAGATCTAACACAGACTTGAAGTGCTCCCTGCAAAGTTTAGCCAGTAAATGTGAAAACCTGTAAGTATATGTAATTAAAAAGGAAAAAAAAAAGTTTCATTCTCCATTTTTGTAAGTCTTTTAAAATGTTTGTTAGTAGTTTTTGTGTACAGTTTACTGAATCACCCAACCTGTGTGCTCATTCTCATACTTCACTTTAAAATAATGGATATTTTAGGCATGAGCTGAGTAAATACTGTGTTGATAGTAGATGTGTATTAAAGTGTAGCCCATTTTTTTTTTTTTGTAAAAGAATTGTTCAGTAGATACAGCTAAACAGATGATCCATAGCTGTTTCTCATGGGACTTCTGTCACAAAAACTCTCCAGCTGATAAAATCTAATCTCTCAGTTTCATTCTGCTCTTGCAACATGTTTAAATGTTCAGTACTTTTTACACGGCTTTCAGCTTGGGGGGTGGGGGGCTGGGGGAAGGGGAGAATAGTGACATTAAATCTAAGACTTAATTCTTCAACTGTGTAAAGAGTAAGATCTAACTTTTGTACTATTCTTTTACTAAAGCTAATGATGAATGTATCTTCAGGTGGGTATTTTGGATGTGAATAGAGCGTGGCCTCTTCCTCCAAATCAGTTTGCCTTATTGTTATGAAGAAAAAAAAGCAAAAAGCTGCATAGAACTGTGGGGGGTTTCTTTATTTTTCTTGCATACAATGAGTAACAGACTTTGCAAACAGCACTGAGTGAGGAATCAAAAAGCCCATGGTGGCTTGAAGGGATTTATTTTACTTTGGCCATAAAACTGCACAACCTGTAAAATCCAGACAAAATTACAACATTCCTTTTCTGAGATGGTTTTAAAATTATTTTTCCATTCTGTGATCTTTTTACTCTTTTACGAGGGGAGCCTATTTAAGGGCAAGAAAAGCATATATTTTATTTTTACCTCTGTATGTCCACACTTGGTACTTGGCAATACACATGGCTTAAACAAGAAAGAATTCTCAGCCATCTCCTCTGTGTTAGTTGTGATAGGTGCAGCCCATTCTGTTCGGATCACAAATGTAAACATTGGCTCAGGCAGCGTTCCTGTTTTTTTTTTTATTTTATACCTCTGTTGTCCTGCATCCTTTTTTTCTTGGTCTACAAGTACAAGGGCATTTTGGTTTTTTTTAAGCTGTTTTTGCATGCAGTAGTATTCCCCTGACCCTGCTAATCACTGGCGTGTGCCATCCCCTAAACTTTACGGCCAGCCAGGGAGCTGGCATTGCTGGCGGTGGAGTAGTTTAAAATGCAAAGCAAATGCAGTGGTAATGGATAGTGACACTGTGTACAGTATAGCCTTGCTCATCCAAAAATATTGCTTAGTTAGCCGCAGCTTTACTTTTAAGTGTTTAGCTTTTATGATGTGCATGAAAGTCGGGGTGGGGGGGAACAGTTCCAGCAGAGGGAGAGCTGCTGGCTGCATCGTTGTGCTGGTCTGATTTGGTGTCTAAAGAGGCGATTGTTTCTTGTTTAGGTCAGTTGATGAAGATAAAAAGTCACCTATTTTTTTTCCTTCTAACTATTTTTTTTCCCTTTCGATGTGTCTTTCTCCCAGGAGTGTGTTAGGAAGTCAACCTGTACATAAGTGATGAGCATTTGTACTCGACCCAGTAGGATGATAAGGAATAGTGCTGTATCCTACCTGAAGGTGTAATAAAGTGTACATTTTTATACCGCCGCTTCGCCCTGCCTTCTGTACCGAGGGAGGAGGGCGGGTTGGGGCGGGTTACCCCGGAGGGGCGGTGGTGGGCGGGAGGACGGACCGGCCCCGGCCCAGCCCCGGCCCAGCCCCGGCCCCGGC